>CM042148.1:13911134-13921134 GCA_023376005.1 Doryteuthis pealeii
CAACTGGTGGATTTTGCAGTTCCAGCAGATCACAAGGTGAAGCTGAAGGAAAACGAAAAGATGGACAAATATTTGGACCTTGCCAGAGAGCTGAAAAAGCTATGGAATATAAAAGTCAAAGTGATACCAATTGTAGTTGCTGCACTTGGAACGGTCCCAAAAAGATTGGAAAAAAGACTGGAAAATCTGGAAACCAGAGGAAGAATGGAGACCATCCAGACGACTGTACTGTTGCAATCTGCCAGAATACTCAGAAGAATCCTGGAGACCTGAGGAGACTTGTCACTCAGACTCCAGGGAATTAGTATCACCTAATACTGGTGTGAAAAACTAATAATAATAATAATAATAATAATAATAATAATAATAATACACGTGGTAGTAATAATTGTAAACGTCTGAGTAGCAATATATTTAGTACGGATAATATAATGGTTAGTTGGTTGGTTGGTGTTTAACGCCATATCATCCCTTGTGGTTTATTTAATGCCAAATCATTATATATATATATATATATATATATATATATATATATATATATATATATATATATATATATAATGAAATGCCAACACGTGTTTCGGCCGAGAGTTTGTCCATGTATACATTTTATTCTATTTATTATTATTTTAAATATGAAATAAAATAATGAAAATATAAAAATATCAAATATTTAAGTATACAGAGGGAAAACGGCCTTCTTCAGTGCAAAATGTTATATATTTGAAGTTAAAACGGTCAAAATACAGAAATTAGAAGTGTTCGAAAAAAGAATTTTTTGAGATTTTTTTCTAGACGCTTACGGTTGGAGAAATAGAATAATATTTGGTGACACTTATGGTTTGGGAATATAGAATGTTCAGTGATGAGTAACATTTGAAAAAAGGGGAGTTTTTATTTTCGTAAATAATATTCATTAAATTAATAAACAAATTTAATTATATATCAACGACATAAACTCAACTTTCAACTCCAACTTTTTTGCACAAATCAATAATATTATTTACGAAAATTTAAAATTTCCCTTTTTTTGCAATTGTCACTCATCACTGAATATTCTTTATTCTCAAACAGTAAGTGTCACCAAATATTTGTATACTTAAATATTTTATATTTTTATTATTCTATTTCATATTTAAAAATTACTATCAAGCTAGAAACCTGAAAGACATCTTTAAGAATACAAACCCTGAAAACATTTTAAATTTTATTAAAAAAAAAGCAACCTTTTCAACAAAATATAACAGAACATAACCAATTATCTCCATAGAACCACTACTTTAAAGTCTGAAATCCAAAATAACCTGTTTGGCATTAAATGACCCACAGAGGTTGATATGCCGTTAAACAAAACTCAAACTCAAACATATTTAAAATAATACTAAATAGAATACAATGTGTACATGGACTAACTCTCGGCCGAAACACATGTTGGCATTTCATTAAACCATTTTTATCCATTCAACATTGTCTTTCCTTTATTTATTTATCCTTTCAGCATATTGTCGGATTCATTTCCACTTTTCAACTTACTCACACACACACACACACACACACACACATATATATATATATATATATGATTTATTTAATTTCATATGTGAAAATAGATTGATAAAATCAATTTTATCTTTAATTTTTAATGAACCTCATATGTATCAATATAATAAAAATAAAGTCGTCGGGGTAGCCTAAAGTCGGTATCAGCCAGGCAGCAAGGGCGTCTATCCTCTTTTCACTAGCGCTATATCAAGAAGATTGTTTTGTTTTTTGCATCTGAGGTAGAGCGCCACACCTACGATCAACTCCTTACTTTACTGCATAGTTCCTTGTGCTACTCATATGCTGAGTTGGCGAGGGCCGGTATCGAAACCAGAAACCTTGTGATTCCTAGTCGGACACTCTATCGACTGAGCTAAACCGTATCAATATGGTAGTAAACATATTGCTTGGTTTGCTTTTATAAACTGGTAGAAATAATTTTCCTTAACTCAATGTGTATTAATATATTGGTAGAAATTAGTTTATCTTAGATTTTTCATTAACTACATGAGTATAAACCAATTCGAACTATGTATGTTAATAAACTGTTGGTTATGTTAGATTTTTCATTAAATTTATGCGTATCAATAAACTAGTATGAATAATTTTCATTAACTTCGAATAGTTTATAAGTAATATTAACTTTATGCTTATTAATAAACTGGTATAAATAATTTTCATTAACTTCGAATAATTTGTAGGTAATATTAACTTTATATTTATTAATAAGATAGTATGAATAATTTTCATTAACTTCGAATAGTTTATAAGTAATATTAACTTTATGTTTATTAATAAACTGGTATAAATAATTTACATTAACTTTATGTGTATTAATAGATACTGGTTGTTGACCCTTGGTCACCACCTTCTACATATGATAAAAAAGGGGTGGTTAGAGCATAAGAGCAATTTGAAGAATTGGGATATTCTAAGTGCTAGGGCTTGACACGACCAGCCGATTGATCGGTTCAGGCCTCTCCGGCCATGCGTCTTGCTCAAGTAAGTGTTGCATATCGTATGGTCACTTAGTAACCGTGTCAAAAACCACTCAGCTTCTACGACCCTGTCCTCAGGCATTACAGGTCACCACTTACGGTCAACAGGTGGTCCCATTGGTGGGGAGTGTTACCCCTCTGCAGAGGCGCAGTCGACGAATTATACAGCCCAGGGCGGTGTGATATAAGAAACTGCAGAAATATGTTGGAATTAGTGACAATAATACTTCTAATATTGACCGCCCTGACGGCTGAGGCTGTAGAATATGCCGACTGCACCTCTGTACGTCAGCGTAAGACCCCCCCCCTTGCCTGAGAAACAAAGAAACAAAGAAACAAAGAAAAGAAATAGGCAATTTAATTTTAAATCTCTTCCATGACTTCTGGTTTGGTTTGGTTAGTTATTTTTAAAAATTTTATGGCATATCAACTACTCTGAGTTATTTAATGCCAGAGCCATCTTTGTAGAAGAACAGATGTGATACTATTCAACCCATTGTTGGGCGGATGAGTGAGTTCATACATTTCCCAATGGTATTTGTCCGGAGGTGAATGTAATAACGCGACTGGAGTTCCAGCTCGCTTACTACGTTGTCACAGTCCAGCACGTTAGCCAGTACACCACGAGGAACTCCACCTCCGTGACTTCTGGGACAAGTTTTCTTTTTTCTTTTCTTTTACCCAGTGACCTCACTGCACCCTTTATTTACCCACGCATCAACCAGCCAAGTATTAGACATGCGTAACTAGAGATTCGTTTAGGTTTTGTGGGGGGAGTGTAATAATAATAATAATAATAATAATAATAATCCGCTTACGCTGGTGTGTCAAAACCCATAATAATAATAATCATGTGTGTGTGAGATAGAGAGATAGAGAGATAGAGAAATAAAGAAAGAGAGAGAGAGAGAGAGAGAGAGAGAGAATTGGAAGTGCCAAGTAGAAGAAAATATCGAGTGCATGCAGAAAAGCATCATTGTATGTGTGTGTGTGTGTGTGTGTGTGTGTGTGTGTGTGTGTGTGTGTGAGAGAGAGAGAGAGAGAGAGAGAGAGAGAGAGAGAGAGAGAGGAGAGAGAGAGAGAGAGAATTCCAACAGATTTTGGTAACACTTGCAAATCATACTCAAAATCCCATGACCCAGAAAAAAACAGAACCCACAACTTTTGTAATAAAACAGTTAATTTTAACTAGGGGGTTTAGGGTTAGGGTAGGGGTAGTTTAATGGGAAAATAAATGAATAATTTGGGTTCTGTTTTTTCTGGGTCACCCTGTAATATCATGGGATTTTGAATATGATTTGCAAGTTTTACCCAGATTTTTCCAGCCTAAAAAAAATCAGCTTCTACAGATTTAATTTTTTTTTGTTTCGTCCATTGAAAAGAGACGATTCGTTTCGCTTTGCAAGACTGTTCACAAAGAAGACGTTGTTGTTTTTATTTTGTCTATGAGAAAGAAAGAAAGTTTAAGGGCATTGGATAAAAGAAAGAAAGAAAGAAAGAAGAAAGAAAGAAAGAAAGAAAGACAGTGGTAACATAAACAAAGAAAAGTCAAATGAAAAAAAGGAGTGGAAACAGAGTGAAAGCGAGTGGAGAAAGAAAAAAAAAAGAAAGAAAGAAAGAAAGAAAAGTCAAAAGGAAGAGGAGAAATAAATAAATATAGAAAGTGTCCTGGAGAACTGAGGAGACTTGCTGTCACTCAGACTCCAGTCTCTGATGTGAAAAACTCAAAAGGTGTGAATAATAATACAACAGTATAATTAAGATTGGTTGGAATACTCAGAAGAGTCCTGGAGATTCCATTCTATTTCACTTTTTCTTCTGTCTCCTACCCTTTTTCATTTTCTTTCTTCATGTCACCACACACTTTCTTTCTTTTTTTTCCTCAAACTCTTTGAAATTTTTCTTTCTTTCTTTTAACAACAACAACAACAACAACAACAACAACAACAACATCTCTTCTCTCTCTTCTCTCTCTCTCTCTCTCTTTCAGCTCTGTCGGTAGAGCATCCGCCTAGGAATGACAAGGTTCCGGGTTCGATACCAGCCCTCGCCAAAGCATATGAGTAGCACAGGGATCTGTGCGGTAAAGTGAGAAGCTGATGGTAGATGTGGCACCCCACTTGAGATGCTAAAATTATTTTCTTGGTCTAGCGCTTATGAAAAGGGGATAGACTCCCTCACTGTTTGGCTGGTACCGACATTGGGCTGTTCCACCGATCGACTTATATATATATATATATATATATATATATATAATATATATATATATATATATATATATATATATATATATATATATATATATATAGTCCCAGTTTCCTGGTAGAGCACTCAAGTGGACACATTAGTTGAACTTTCACCGTTTAGCGTAAGACATTTACTCGTCTGTTGTTTACAGAGTTGAGTTCTCTGGTGATTGTAAAAACATACATCATGTAAGTATGAATTAATTAATTGTTCGCCTCTGACTGACAGTCCTCGTCGGTGGTGAGGATAAGGAGCTCGACATACGAACATTCTGTCGGGTTTCGCTCCCGGATAGAGGTAGCTGTTAAAAAACACTATTTTTTTGTGGGTGCTGGTAGTCTGCATCAGTAATAGTATATATACAGGGTGACCCCCCCCCCAAAAAAAAAAAGAAAACAGAATTTGTTTTTTTTGTGGGGTGGGGGGTCACCCTGTACTTTGACTTCAAATCTTCTGAACTCTGAAGACCAATGAGTTCTATCTGCAGTCGTAATGGTACTTCTTCACTCACTCACTCACTGGTTCCATAACTTGGTTTGATCATGGGGATGTGACTCATGTAGCGTATCTTGGAAAGAAATGGCCTGGTGGAACCCCTCTCTCTCCAGGTCTATAACTGGTTTGAATTCAGAGTTTTCTTTCTTCTAAACCAGTTACCATACCAAGGTTAGGGAGCCTAGTTTGTCCCACTATTTATCCATAGTTGCAGGGAGAATATTTAGATACGTATCTTCCCCAAGGATATTAGCGCTATGGGAAACACAAGTCTCGTTCAGGATTTGAACTCTGGTAGCCGAGTCCACTTCCTAGGATCATAACCGTCACTCGACAAGCACCTCCACTTTTTCAGATTCAACATCAAAAGACGAAGAGAAAAGTTAGGTCTAGAGCTGCACTGATAGGCCGCCGGGGCCGCATCTGGCTCATAGGCCGCATCTTGTTCATGGGCCGCGGATTGGGAATCCCCCCGTGATAGAAGGTGGGATTTTGTCACGTGTCTTTAAATCCGGATTTTCATACAAAATGGTGTTAAACTTCTCACAAGCAAGGGCAGATAATCGTGTATTTGCTATTTCTGTCTATATTTTTTGTTTTGTTTTATTTTTCTTGTCTTCACCAACTCTGAGGCTAAAGAGGGTCTCAATTAAACAAAGCTTAACCCAAACATAACCTTTAATTTTAATCTAAATTCTAATTGTAACCTTTTTAGCTGCGAGATGGACATATTTTGAAATGGGTGAAATCTAAAATAAATAAATAAATAAATAAATTAAAAAAAAAGATTCTTTCGTGTCAAATATTGTACAAATAATAAAACATAAAAAGAAATAAAGAAAACGGATAAAAAGAAATTAAAAGAGACGATGGTTTGGCTTAAATAAGTTTGTCTTCTTAAAAAAAAAGAAGGAAAATTGGATATTTTAAGTTTGGAACAAAATTTACTGGTTTTAAAACAAGTCTCGCGCGTCACCCCCTGCTCGGAGTAAATTAATATCTAAAAAGTCCTGTTCTTTAATTTCGCTTAATTTCGGGGATTACCCAGAAAGCAAAAGGCTTAGGGACAGAAGAGGAGTTCGGGGTTCAATATAGGGGACAGTGCTCACGGCAAGGGGCAAAGCTGAATATTCTGGAAAGGCATGTAGCAAAAAAGGGGGATTAGGGGATTGACTGTACAGCTTAAGTCAATGGGAGGCACTTGCTCCCCGACGTAGTCATGGATACGAAATCGTGGAGGATGACGAATAGATATATGAAGGTACTGATTTCGAACCAATGCATTTCTTTTGGGGGAAAAAAGGCCGCGGGCGATGTCTTGGGGCGTCTTCGAAGCCCCCGAGGCAATTGTGTGTACTTACAGGTTTAGGGCAGGGGTTGTGGTGGTGCGGGGTGTGGAGAGATATTTGCCTGGATGCGTGAGCAAATAAAGATCCCATCGTCCCGGTGTTTGTTTCACAGAAACGTACAAACACACGCACGTACAGGGGTGGACGCACACACTAACCCACACGTACACACATACACCATCCGTACTCTTAACACACACACACACACGCACATATATATATGCAAATACACATATAAATTCATACATACCCTTAAAACACACACATACACACACAAATATGCGAATACAGATATAAATGCATACATACCCTTAAAACACACACAGACATACACATACACACAAAAACATGAACACTCACATAAAATACACGAATGCACACATAAATACACGAATACATATATAAATGCATACATACCCTTAAACACACAAGCATACACATACACATACACACACAAACATGAACACAGACACACACATAAAATACACGAACGCACACATAAATACACGAGTACATATATAAACGCATACATACGCAAAACACACAGATACATACACACATACGCTAAACTGTGCACAAATACTGAAATTATACGCAAACACGCACACATGCATGCGCAAAGGCAAACATATATGCACACAAACACAAATACACACATATACACGCACACACACAGAAGTACACATACATCTAAACGTATACCAAACAGAAATACACAGATGCACACTCACACACACGCACGCGTACACACGTGCTAGCATAATTACATAATTGATTATAAGCACACACGCACACTCACACTCAAAAACACACAAACATACGCACACATTTGCATGAACATACATTCGCAGACACTCAAACACATACGCACACATGTACGTGTGCGCGATGACAGCAACGCTTACAAAGATTCAAAATCATCCAGAGGAGCTTACATTCCGAGCACACACATTTATACAACAACACACACATACACACACATACACACACACACGGCACAAGTTCGCAAGTATGGAGATTCGTTGTCTGTATTGTATGTAACCGAAACTACACCACTGCTTACGTCACAATACCCTCAGGAATTGCATAAGTGTATTAATGAGTAACACACACACACACACACACACACACACACACACACACACACACACACACCACATATATATATATATTATATATATATATATATATGAGGTAAAATAAAAATGAAAGAACAAAACTGAGACAAAAATGTGTAGTATATTTCGCTGGAACTCAGCTTCTTCTGCTTTTATTCAATAAAAGCAGAAGCTGAGTTCAATACTCCAGCGAAATGCTACTACACATTTTAGTTTGAGTAATGTTCTTCATTCCTTATTCTACCCCATTCTGTCGGATTCATTCCAACCCCATTTTCCTCACACACACACACACACACACACACACCACACATAAATTATATATATATATATATACTATATATATATTACACGACACAAGTTCGCAAGTATGAAGCACCCAGGGAGGATCGAACTCGCTATTCAATAGTAATGGATCCGCGAGACTAGCTTGTTAACATCACGATGCGACGGCCCAACGGTAGGTATTTACCAACCCTGACTTAAATTTGTATAGTAATTTCAATTATGTGTACTAGCAAGAAAATGCACCCTACGGACGTAAGTATTTAAGTTCTAATGTAATGAAATATATTAAATTAGAAAGACTAACGAAATTAAATAAGAACGCATATAAAAGGATTACACATATTTTAATCATATTTTAAATGGTTTCTATATGAAATCATTGATAGAATTGATTTTAATACATCGGAAAATAAAACAATAATATTACAGGTCAATAACACTAAGTAATTATTTATTAAGTCCGGTTTTGTTGAAACCAGTATGCAAATTAACCACACCATATATTATGAAAACCTTTATTTCTTAGATATATTTAAAACACATAGCAGGATTTTAAACATACTAATAACATGGGCTGTTTTGAAGCGAATCTAACGCAGATTTCCATTGACATTGTTAATAAAAATATTATTCTATTAAAGATTTTGATTATAAACTAAACACCCATTGATAAAAACTCACGCAAATTCTGAGGGCATTGTGACGTAAACAGAGGCGTAGTTTCGGTTACAGATATACAGACACAGAATCTCCGTTATAATAAAATTAGTAGTATAAAAAGTATACAGCAGTATTCATTAGTATTAGTAGTATCAAAATGTATAAAGCCGTATTCATCAGTATTAGTAGTATAAACAGAATAAAGCAGTATTCATTAGTATTAATAGTATAAAATGTATAAAGCAGTATTCATTAGTATTAGTAGTATAAACACTATAAAGCAGTATTCATTGTATTAGTAGTATAACAGTATAAGCGCATTCATTGGTAGTAATAGTATAAAAAGAATAAAGCAGTATTCATTAGTATTAGTAGTATAAAAAGAATAAAGAATATTCATTGGTATTAGTAGTATAAACAGTATAAAGCAGTATTCATTAGTATTAGTATTATAAACAGAATAAAGCAGTATTCATTAGTATTAGTAGTATAAACAGAATAAAGCAGTATTCATTATTATTAGTAGATAAAATGTATAAAGCAGTATTCATTAGTATTAGTAGTATAAACAGAATAAAGCAGCATTCATTTAGTATAGTAGTATAAATGTATCAGTATTCATTAGTATTAGTAGTATAAACAGATAAAGCAGAATTCATTAGTATAGCAGTATCAGTATTAGTATTATAAAAAGTATACATCAGTATTCATTAGTATTTAGTAGTATAACCAGAATAAAGCAGTATTCATTAGTATTAGTAGTATAAACAGTATAAAGCACAGTATCATTGGTATTAATAGTATAAAAAGAATAAAGAAGTATTTCATTGTATTAGAGTAATAAAACAGTATAAAGCACTATTCATTAGTATTAGTAGTATAAACAGAATAAAACAGTATTCATAGGTATTAGTAGTATAAAATGTATAAAGCAGTATTCATTAGTATTAGTAGTATAAAAAGTATAAAGCAGTATTCCTTAGTATTAGTAGTATAAACAGTATAAAACAGTATTCATTAGTATTAGTAGCATAAAAAGTATAAAGCAGTATTCATTAGTATTAGTAGTATAAAAAGAATAAAGAAGTATTCATTGGCGTATTAGTAGTATAAACAGTTAAAAGCAGTATTCATTAGTATTTAGTAGTATAAACAGAATAAAACAGTATTCATAGGTATTAGTAGTTATAATATGTATAAAGCAGTATTCATTAGTATTAGTAGTATAAAAAGTATAAAGCAGTATTCCTTAGTATTAGTAGTATAAAACAGTATAAAACAGTATTCCTAGTATTAGTAGTAT
>CM042148.1:13926134-13938634 GCA_023376005.1 Doryteuthis pealeii
CAGCCGATTGATTGGCGGGGTTTCTTCGACAGTCCATCTCGCCTGGGTAATGGCCAAAGTGTTGCACATCTCATTGAGGGGATTTTGCCCCTCTGCAGAGGTGCAGTCGGCGTATTCTACAGCCCCACCGACGAGGCGAGTGTGATTTAGTACATTGTTTACAAAATAGGGCATTTCAAGAATTTAATTGAGTGAAATATCATCATCATCCGATCGTGCTGAGAGCACCGATTCCCTTGACTCTCTCTCATCATCTCTCCCTATCGATCATCACTCGTGGTATCTATCTATCTATCTATCTATCTATGTTCAAATATATATAACAGTATGTTCCAATCTATCTATCTATCTATCTATCTATCTATCGATCGATCGATTGATCGATCGATCTATCTATCTCTGTTCAAATATATATCACATTATGTTCCAATCTATATCTATCTATCTATCTATTTATGTTCAAATATATATCACAATATATTCCAATCTATCTATCTATCTATCTATCTATCTATTTATGTTCAAATATATATCACATTATGTTCCTATCTATCTATCTATCTATCTATGATCAAATATATATCACAATATGTTCCAATCTATCTATCTATCTATATATCAAACTATGTTCAAATATATATCACAGTATGTTCCAATCTATCTATCTATCTATCTATCTACCTATCATTCTATCTATGATCAAATATATATCACAGTATGTTCCAATCTATCTATCTATCTATATATCAAACTATGTTCAAATATATATCACAGTATGTTCCAATCTATCTATCTATCTATCTATCTATCTATCTATCTATCTATGTTCAAATATATATCACAGGTATGTTCCAATCTATCTATCTATCTATCTATCTATCTATCTATCTATGATCAAATATATATCACATTATGTTCCAATCTATCTATGTTCAAATATATATCACAGTATGTTCCAATCTATCTATCTATCTATCTATCTATCTATCTATCTATCTATCTATGTTCAAATATATATCACAATATGTTCCAATCTATCTATAATCAAATATATATCACAATATGTTCCAATCTATCTATCTATCTATCTATCTATCTATCTATCTATCTATGTTCAAATATATATCACATTATGTTCCAATCTATCTATCTATCTATCTATCTCTGTTCAAATATATATCACATTATGTTCCAATCTATCTATCTATCTATTTATGTTCAAATATATATCACAATATGTTCCAATCTATCTATCTATCTACCTATCTATCTATGTTCAAATATATATCACAATATGTTCCAATCTATCTATATATCAAACTATGTTCAAATATATATCACAGTATGTTCCAATCTATCTATCTATCTATCTATCTATGTTCAAATATATATCACATTATGATCCAATCTATCTATCTATGATCAAATATATATCACAATATGTTCCAATCTATCTATCTATCTATATATCACACTATGTTCAAATATATGTCACAGTATGTTCCAATCTATCTATCTATCTATCTATCTATCTATCTATCTATCTATGTTCAAATATATATCACATTATGTTCCAATCTATCTATCTATGATCAAATATATATCACAATATGTTCCAATCTATCTATCTATCTATCTATCTATCTATCTATCTATCTATGTTCAAATTATATCACAATATGTTCCAATCTATCTATCTTAATCAAATATATATCACAATATGTTCCAATCTATCTATCTATCTATCTATCTATCTATGTTCAAATATATATCACAGTATGTTCCAATCTATCTATCTATCTATCTATCTATCTATCTATCTATGTTCAAATATATATCACAATATGTTCCAATCTATCTATCTATAATCAAATATATATCACAATATGTTCCAATCTATCTATCTATCTATCTATCTATCTATCTATCTATGTTCAAATATATATCACAGTATGTTCCAATCTATCTATCTATCTATCTATCTATCTATGTTCAAATATATATCACAATATGTTCCAATCTATCTATCTATCTATCTATCTATCTATCTATCTATCTATCTATCTATCTATGTTCAAATATATATCACAGTATGTTCCAATCTATCTATCTATCTATCTATCTATCTATCTATGTTCAAATATATATCACAATATGTTCCAATCTATCTATCTATCTATATATCAAACTATGTTCAAATATATATCACAGTATGTTCCAATCTATCTATCTATCTATCTATCTATCTATCTA
This sequence comes from Doryteuthis pealeii, assembly GCA_023376005.1. NCBI lineage: Eukaryota > Metazoa > Mollusca > Cephalopoda > Myopsida > Loliginidae > Doryteuthis > Doryteuthis pealeii. Next base: position 13,928,388 of record CM042148.1, read on the forward strand.
TCTATCTATCAATCTATCTATCTATGTTCAAATATATATCACAATATGTTCCAATCTATCTATCTATAATCAAATATATATCACAATATGTGCCAATCTATCTATCTATCTATCTATCTATCTATGTTCAAATATATATCACATTATGTTCCAATCTATCTATCTATGATCAAATATATATCACAATATGTTCCAATCTATCTATCTATCTATCTATCTATGTTCAAATATATATCACAGTATGTTCCAATCTATCTATCTATCTATCTATCTATCTATCTATCTATGTTCAAATATTATGATCCAATCTATCTATCTATGATCAAATATATATCACAATATGTTCCAATTTATCTATCTATCTATCTATCTATCTATCTATCTATGTTCAAATATATATCACAGTATGTTCCAATCTATCTATCTATCTATCTATCTATCTATCTATCTATCTATTTATGTTCAAATATTATGATCCAATCTATCTATCTATGATCAAATATATATCACAATATGTTCCAATCTATCTATCTATATATCTATCTATCTATCTATCTATCTATCTCATTCTGTTCGTATCGATCCTTCTTTCTGTCCCAAACCTTTCATAAGAACGTATTCAAAAATTGATCTATATTTATATATCCATTCCCATTCTCTCTCTTCTTCACCCACTCCTCTCTCTCTCTCTCTCTCTCTCTCTCTCTCTCTCTCTTCCTCTGTCCCATTCTTTCCCCCTCTTTTATTTTCTCTCTATCCATCTTAGTTTGTTACAGTTTCAAATACCTTAATTTACAATCTTTCTTCTTCTCTTCTCTTCTTCTTCTTCTTCTTCTTCTTCTTCTTCTTCTTCTTCTTCTTCTTCTTTTCTTCTTCACCATTCCCCCTCTCTCTCTTTCTCTCTCTCCTCTGTCCCATTCTTTTCCCCTCTTTTATTTTCTCTCTCTATCCATCTTAGTTTGTTACAGTTTCAAATACCTTAATTTCTTCTTCTTCTTCTTCTTCTTCTTCTTCTTCTTCTTCTTCTTCTTCTTCTTCTTCTTCTTCTCTTCTTCTAAATCGTTCTTTCTCCTCCTCATTTTCCTTTCTGTTGTTTTGTTCCGGTCTCCAACCGACGCCCCCTTGTTCCCCACGCCCCCCCCCTTTTTACTCGTATTATTAAGCTGCAGGGTCGACTGCTCTAATTGTTCTGATATTTCAACAATTCCCACAGCAAAAGCCGGGGCAGATCAACTTACTAGCAACGAGAGAGAGAGAGAGAGAGAGAGAGAGAGAGAGAGAGAGAGAGAGAGAGAGAGAGAGGGGGGGGTTAAAAAGAAACGTAAAAAAAGAAGAAATTAGTGGGGAGGGAAACACCTTCGAAAATCCAGGTTAAAATTAAATACAACGAACAAGGGCTGGGTTGGGGTTTTGGTGGGGGGTGAATGAACTAAAAAAACTATTTTTTTCTCGTCACCAATTCTTTCAATTATTTTTTTTCTCGTTCGCTTCTGTTTCATTTTTTTATATGGATAAAAAGAAAAGAAAAAAGAAAGAAGTTTTGCTTATTGAATCTACGGCGTCTTTTCTATGTTAAAATTAGAGTTGATTACTCATTGTTTCGATCTATATCTATCTATCTATCTATCTATCTAGCTAATCACCCTCGGGTACACACACACACACACACACACACACACACACACACACACACACACACACATATATTATATACTATATATATATTATATATATATAAAGGTGTGTCAAAAAAGTATCGAGATTTTTGTACTTTTTGACACACCTTTTTTTTCTAAAAAAACACGTTCATTCCTTAATTTTTTCTTCAGGATACACGGTGTGTCAAAAAAAGTACCAAGTTTAAAGCTGTATTTACCAAGATAGAAATGAAAAATGAATGGAACGTTATTTTTTTTCAGTATACGAGGTGTGTCAAAAAGTACAAAAAATCTTGTTATTTTTGAGACACAGCTCAGTCGGTAGAGCGTTCGGCTAGAAACCACAAGGTTCCTAGTTCGATACCGGTCCTCGCCAACTCAGCGTATGAGTAGCACAGGGATCTGTGCGGTAAAGTAAGGAGCTGATGGTAGGTGTGGCGCTCCACCTCAGATGCTAAAAAACAATTTCCTTGGTCTAGCGCTATTGAAAAGGGGATAGACTCCCTCGCTGAATGGCTGATACCGACTTTAGGCCGCCCCGTCGACTTTACTTTAATTATATATATATATATATATATATATTAATATATATATATATATCCGTAGGTGGGTTACCAGGTAAGTTGGTATTAGGATGATTCTAAGTTGGTCCTTTCTTCCAACAGTTGAATGTTAGAGTTGTTCAGGTCAACGCTGAAAGCTCGATGTTCAATATTATTGAACAGAGCAATATAATTGGTAAAGAAAAAGACTTAAAAATCGACCATTTTGCGGTTATTGATCTATTTCTACCCACAGGTATCTGTGTATACTTATGAGTTTTATCAGACCACTTTATTGAATATTCAATAAAGTTAGCGGTCTGATGATTTTTAAACCTTTTTCTTTACCACACACAGACACACACACACACACACACACACACACACACACACACACACAACACACAGAGGCATACACACACACACACACACACACACACACACACACACACACACACACACACACAGAGCATACACAGACAGACAGAGACACAGAGACACAGAGACAGAGACAGAGACAGAGACAGACAGACAGACAGACACACACACACACACACACACATATATATATATATATATATATATATATAATATATATATATATATATATATATATACAGAGGTTAGATGGGTAAATTGGCGTCCTTTTAAATTATTTAATTCTTTCCAGCGCTTTGGTATTTCTGTTGTCTAATGTACAGACCAGTAAACATATCAAACGTAACAATCAAAATATCATACTGTGGTATATTCACAGGTCCTGCTAGTCAAGATTATCATACTTGTTACATATTGAACTATTTTTAGCAATAGCTATTAAGTAAATATATTAAACGTTGTAATAATCAAAATATCATACTGTGGTATATCCACTAGTTTCCTATCATCACTCTTGAGCTTACTGGGTCGCAAATCAAATTGTTGTTTTGGCTGGGTGTAAAAAAAAAAGAAAAAAGAATTGGTTAGAATTGCAAATCCTCGTCAAAATTAAATTATTACTAAGGACACGATTTATTAAAAATAATTTTTAACTTAAATCTTAACCGTTAGTTGTGTTTAAGAAAAAAAAAAGATAAAATAAAACAGATGAATGATAAGACTAGTCAGAATTAATAAACATGTACAAACAAAAAACGTACTTTCTAGTTCAATATTACAGGAGACGCGTGCTTTTCTTAAATATGGATAACCAAAAGTGTAATAATCTGTATTTTATGTTAATAAATTCTCGGAAAATATCTATCTCCCTTAAAAATTAGTTCTCTTGCGGCCCTCTGTAGGAAAATAACGTCCAATGAACAACAGTTAAAATTAAATAAAAAAAAAATAACATAAATCGTGTCCTTAGTAATAATTAAATTCATTAAAATCCATGCCCAAGCAAATTTTTCCGTTTTAATTTTGACAACGATTTGCAATTCTAACCCAAAAATGTAAGAACTGCTTAAAAGTAACCCTCAATGTTTTGTCTGCCATGATATTTGTTCCCAAAACGAAAAGGCGTCATACGCTGAAGTTTGCACCCAAGAAACGCGGTAAGTGGATTGGGAAAACAACAACAACGAAAAAAGTTGTTTGTCTACTTGTAAGTCCCACGATGCCAGTCCATGCAAATACCTTTTTATTTGTCATTTCCTGGATCTTGGTTTTATAATAGGCTTTACGGGGTATTTATGGCACAGCAGCACTGAGAATGTCGTCAGTGCTTCGTAAACGCCATTGAATTGGCCCGTTCAATAGAAACATACATTCTCAAGCAGGTTTGATAGACACAACTGAAAAGCATTCATTGTCTTTTCTACACATTGTCTTAAAAATAGATGCAAGGATTTTCGATTTAGCAGTCGTTGTTTTGCACTAAGTATTTATGTTACGGAAGGTAGTGTATTGTCAGGATTTAAATATTAGACTGGTATTCTAAACTCTCTTCTCTCTCTCTCTCTCTCTCTCTCTCTCTCTCTCTGTGTGTTCTCTCTGTCTCTGTCTCTGTCTGTCTGTCTCTCTTTCTCTCTCTCTCTCTCTATATATATATATACATATGTGAGAATGGGAAATGAATCCGACAATATGAGGAAAAAATGAGTAAAGAAAAGAAATGTAGATGGATAAAAATGAATTTTATCGATATCACTTTTAATCGATATCACTTACACATGTGTTTCGGCCCGTTTATCAAAATGTATACGGATTTAAGTTATCATTATTATTAAAATAATAATATCGATAAAATTCATTTTTATCCATCTACATTTCTTTTCTTTCCTCATTTCTTTCCTCATATATATATATATATATATATATATAATATATATATATATATAGGTTAAATTATTATTATTGTTGGAGAATGGTAGGCCGACTTTTAAATTGTATTATTAATTATAAATAAATAAATAAATAAATATATATATGTGTGTGTGTGTGTGTGTGTATGTATGTATGTGAAGAAAAAGTGGAAATGAATTCGACAGTATGTAATATTAAGAAAAAATTGAAAAACACAAGTTCATAAACGAGTGATGTTTATTTCGCCTACGCTGCAGTGTTTCGATCTGTTTTAATAGGTCTTCATCAGGGCTTCGTTAGTTTGGTGAAAAAATAAATGTATCACAGAAAATAAGAAATCTGCGAGACTCTTTTGCTTTGTCGGCCTGTGATATATTTATTTCCCCTCAAAACTAACGAAAACCCTGATGAAGATCTATTGAAACAGATCGAAACACTGCAGCGTAGGCGAAATAAACATTACTCGTTTATGAACTTGTGTCTTTCAATTTTTTCTTAATATTACACACACACACACACACTACACACACACACCATATATTATATATTATCACACACACTACAATACCTTAGTGATGTCTAAGTGAAATGTTCCGAGGAGTTAATCGGACAGTATAGTGGGAGAAAAGTAGACGAAACAGCGGATGTTATGGAAACTTGATTTAATAGTTCGACGTAATGCAAATCGTTTGCTGGTTCTGGCGTATATTTAGATATATACATTGTAAACCAGTTACAACTGTGTTCTTAATTTACTTTTTTTATTATGATAGGTCAACCCTACTTGAACACTAAAAACTGTGTGTGCAAATATTTGTTAGATAGAGCCATTTATTACAACACTAATAGTTCCTCACGTGATACTGAAGCTACCTGCGTACCCCGGACCCGGTTGAAGCGGGTGTGCCCCCGAAGAGATGTCTATTAGGGAATTTGCCTTCTCATTTCTCCACGTAGTGGGGGCCATGACACTAAGGACATTTTTTCATGTGGGCCCACCCACTTCAATGAGCTGTGGTAGGCTTGAAAAATAATTGGTATGATCTCCATCGGGCCCATTTCCCCCTTCAAGTTACTCAGACACTGGCAATAAACCCAGCCCTGCCCCCTTTAAATCAAGGGGACAGGTGTTACCTGGGGGATAGCCCCCTGGATCAATGCCTGTTAATTATCACTAATAGTCCAAGGGTCTAAATGCCATCCGAACCCCCACCCCGAAGCAAAGGCCAGGTTATTGTGGGCATTTTAAAATTCTCCAATGTCTATATATCACTTAAGAGAATTCAAGTGTTACAAAATATAAATGTTGTTTAATTTGCATACTGCGTTTCTATACAAAACGCGGGTTGAATAAATAGATACTTGAGTGTATGATTTCTCTATATGTTAATAAACCTTGTTTTATTTCAACGTTTCCCATAGCTATAAATCAATTTCTCTCCTTATTTGATATGATTTTGTATAATAAGAAATAAAACAAGGTAATCCCTCCATAGTGACACAATTAAGTGTTAATGTTTTATTTAATTTTGTTCATGTTTTGTAATATTATAATCTATCCCTTCATTATATTAAAACTTAAAATACTTATGCCCAGTGAGGGTGCGATATTCTTGCTAGTCATGTTAATATTTCTTATTTATTAGAATCTAACTATATATCAGAATTTGGTACCTTTCATTGCTGGTAATGGTTAGTGAGTTCGATCTCACTGGCGCCCCATACTTCTGGCCTGTGCCACATCTAAGCTTATGCTTAGTAAATAACTATATATATCAGAATTATTTATTAAAACATTTCCTATTTTTCCCCTGGGATGTCCTTATACCCTGCTAGTTACAAATATTCTCCTCTTGTTTTATTTATTTATGTTGATTGTCTTTGAAGCAGTTAGTGAGTTCGATTCCACTGGGCGCCCCATACTTCTGGGCCTTGTGCCACACGGCATTAGTAAGTTGTCTTTCTAACCTACGCACTTCCTTAAGCTTATTACTTGGTATTGCACCCTGTGTAACGCGAGAGAGTTTAATTTTCATTTACACCCAAATAAATTATTCAATATTCAAATTACAAAACACAACTAAGTTTACCGTGCTTGGCATTTTATGAGAAAAGATCAGTAAACCAAATGCAAACAGCTACATCATGACTTCAAATATTTTAACGTGCGAAGGAGGTGGTTCAGGTGTTGCGCTCATTGAGGAGATCACAAAGTTCCTAAGATCCACGTTTGTGAGACCTTAAGCTGCAAAGTCACCATGTCTTAGCGTATATCAAAGTGTGCTCGTTTGCTTTGTTGATTAGGAGAGATAATTGCACATGGATAAACAAGAGTTCAAAAGGCTGTTCATCTCACATATCAGTAATACTCTTGGAAAGTATGATTAAATACAACCCTTTCGGCTGGCTAGAATAATTGACCTCCCAACAGATATAGGTAGGTAAAAAGATCCTTCTTCTTACCTCCATCCAATCGGATTTCTAGCCACTCTTGTTTTTCCTGTGTAGGTGCACCGAAAAATGGGACACCCTGCTGTCCAAATGCTCAGTATCATTATGCATTTGCAACTCACTCCTACGGCTTTTCGTCTCTGCTTNTCTCTCTTGTGTGTGTGTGTGTGTGTATGCAAATTAACCTCACCATATATTTTTGTCAATCTTTATTTCTTAGTGATCTATAACACATATTGCCGGATTTTAAATGCATAATAACATGTGCTGTTTTGAGGCCAATCTAGCTCGAACGTTCATAGAGGCATCGTTTATGAATAAGATTATTCTTTATATAACAATGATTTTTGACAATAAACTAAATACTTATTGATAAACTTACCCAAATCATGAGGGAATTGTGACGTAAGCAGTGACGTATTTTGTTACAGACACTGAATATCCATTATAATATATATATATATTATATATATATATATATATATATATATATATATATATAATAACGAGGTTTGTGTTTGACATAGTATGATTACCACACACAGGAACATGTATCATACATCAAAATAAAGCTGGTCCTCTGTGGATCACATCCCTATTTTTCTACATAGTCCACCGTTTCTCTCAATGCCAATTTTTCACCTTCGAATGAGAGCATGTATCCCTGCGTTGTAAAATTCTATTGACTGTTCTTTGAGCCACTTCTTCACTACAGATTTCACTTCCTCGTCACTGGAATAATTTTGCCTCTAAACCCTCTTTCATGGGGCCGAAGAGATAATAGTCTGAAGGCGCTAAATCTGGTGAATGTAGGAGGATGCGGTAAAGTTGTCCCATCCGAATGAGGCGATTGTATTCCTTGTCCTGATGCTTGTGTGTGGTCAAGCATTGTCATGTAGAAGGAGGACATTGTCGACTGGCAAGTTGGGTCTTACTCGTCGTAGATTCCTTTCTCTGAGCTCGTTAGGGTCTCAATGTAGGTTCAGAGTTTATTGTTTTTTTCGTTTGACAAGAAGTCGACCAGAATGGCATCCATGAGCATCCCAATAGACAGTCCACCATGATTTTTCCAGCTGACTTTTTGCTTCTTTAACTTTTTCGGTTGTGGTGACGAAGAGAGGTGCCATTTCATTGACTGCCTCTTTGATTCCGGTTCATAATGATGAACCCATGTTTCATCACTGTTAAGAGCCTTCGAAAAGGTGTCTCTTTGACTTTGTTCGAGAAGTTCAGTGCGGGCATTGACCGGTCAATCTTGCGTTCGGTAGTCAGCTGCTCTCCCTGCGGTAACCCAACGGGCACACACTTTTGAAAAGCCAAGTATGACAATGTTGTAAGCACTTCCATGGCTCATTTCAAGGTATACTACCAACTATTCAAGAGTTATGCGCTGGTCTTCTCTGGATCAGAGCATCAGCTTTTGCTTTATTTGCAGGGTTCACAGAAGCGGACGGGACGGCCAGAACAGGGTTATCGACTACACTCACAGTTCCCCCTTTTCATCTTCCAGACGACGGACCCACCTGCGTACATTGCTATAATCTAAAGTATTGTCCTCAAAGTCATTTTTGTGATCGTCGGTGAATGTTCACGGAGGTTTCCCCCTCACAACAAGGAATTCAATCACTGCTCTTTGTTTTTTTTTTACATAACTTTAAGAGGGCAGCCATTTTGAATTTTCCTTGTGAGTCTAAAAACCTGAAAAGTAGAAACAAAATATTTCAGAACGAAAATTATATAATTAGTTATAACTGGGAAAATTTTCAGTTAGTTTTATAAAAAAAACAAGAACAACTTCACATGAAATAAAGAAAATGGCATTATTTTTTTGCTCACTCTCGTACATAATGCGGTAAAATGGGAAGCTGAATGAGATGTGGCGCTTCCACCTCAGATGGCAAAAAAGTAACCTCCCTGATCTAGCGTTAGTGAAAAGAGGATAGACTTCGTCGCTGTTGGCTGATACCGACAATTGGCCACTCCGCAGACTTATTACTTTATTCTGTATAAAACGGATAGAGCTCTCTTAGCAGTAATAGTGTATGTGATAAACTTATATCAGCAAAATTCACTTCCTTTAAGTGCGTCGTGCTGATGCATATATATATATATATATATGTATATTGATCGATTGGTTTATAATTATAATTAGGCGGGAAAACTAGAAATATAAGGCTAAACAGAATGAGAAATAATCCATTTGTCCGATACGTGCTTGTTAGCTAAATTTAATAGTAATCCGCCTAATTAATTATATTAATTAATTGAACTTTCAATAAAATTACTTGAAGTTCTGACAGCTGTCAATATCGACGCACATGATTCTCCACAATTCCACGTCTGAACTACTGTCGCCTGTAAGAATACCATATCATAACATCGTCTGTTTGTTTACTTCTCAATATATATATATTATATTATATATATATATAATATATATAATATATGGAGAAAAGTAGACAAACACGGGATGTTATGGAAACTGATGTTTCATTGTCGACGATGCAACGTTTTCGGTTCGTTATTAGACCATCTTCAGGACTTGGATATAGTTCTTACCAATGATGGAAATTCTCAAATATTGAAAACGGAAGGTCGTCATGGGGGTAGGTGTGGTTGGGGGTGGTTGTGGATTTTTCTTCTCTCTGGAATGGGGAGTGCCGAATGGTGAATGGTGGTACCACAGGTGTTAGATTGTGGGGATTGGTTAGCTAAATTGTGTATGTGTGGTGTGTGTCTGTTTTAATTGTTTTTTTGTTTATATGTGATGGGGAACTGGATTGTCGTTAAGTTATATGTGTGTGGTTGGTATGTTTGGGTGTTTTTTTTGATTTTTTTATTTTTTTTTTTTTTTTTGGGAAGGGTAAGATTTGTTAAAATTGTAAGTGAGCATATGTATAATGTTATATACTATTATTGTTATTATTTTTGAGATTTCACATCATTGGAGTAAGAACTATATCCAAGTGCTGAAGATGGTCTAATACAGAGACCGAAACGTTGCATCGTCGACAATAAACATCAAGTTTCCATAACATCCCGTGTTTGTCTACTTTTCTCCACATACTGTCGGATTAACCTCCTCACATTTCTAACATATATATAGTGTGTGTGTGTATATATATATGTGTGTGTGTGTGTGTGTGTGTGTGTGTGTGTAATATTAAGAAAAAATTGAAAGACACAAGTTCATAAACGAAGTAATGTTTATTTCGCCTACGCTGCAGTGTTTCGATCTGTTTCAATAGATCTTCATCAGGGTTTTCGTTAGTTTGAGGAAGAATAAATATATCACAGGCCGACAAAGCAA
>CM042148.1:13943634-13946134 GCA_023376005.1 Doryteuthis pealeii
ACGAAGGTTAAAGTCTTGGCGTACCCCTCTGCAGAGCCCCAACCGACAGAGCTAAATAAAAGAGAGAAGAAAGAAAAATAGAAATAGAAAGAGAAGAGAGAGAGAGAGAGAGAGAGAGAGAAGAAGAGAGAGAGAGAGAGAGGAGAGAGAGAGAGAGAGGGGGCAAGTATAAAACAGAAAAAAAGAGAGAAGAAAAAAAGGGCTAAACTTGCAAATCGGTCGGAAAATTAGTGTGACCCAGAAAAAACAGAACCCACAAATTTTGTAATAAAACTGTTAATTTTAACTAGGGGGTTTTAGGATTAGGGTTAGGGTTGGGGTTTAGGGTTAGTTTAATGGGAAAATAGCCTGGGTTAGCCTGTAATATGTTTTAATTTTCCGACCGATTTGTATGTTTAGCCAAAATAAGAAAAAAACAGAAATAAACAAGAGAAAGAAAGAATAAAAAAAACAAACAAATAAAAGAGAGAATAAAATCAGAAAAGAAAGAGTGAAATAAATAATTAGAGCGAGAGAGAGAGAGAGAGAGAGAGAGAGAGAGAGAGAGAGAGAGAGAGAGAGAGAAGAGAGAGAAGCATAAAATAACCCAACAAAGGTTGGCCATGACGTAAAATTCAACAAACCAACCAACCAACCAACCAACCAACCAACAAATCTTAAATTCTTGTGCCAGACTTAGCCAAACGTTATGACTTTTTACACCATTACCATAAAACCAACCAAACCATCCGCTGGTTACTAACTCCCACCCCCCAACCCCATTCATCGTACGGATGAACAAATTTGTAAAGATAATTATTCTTCTAACAGCATTGTGGAAAATTAATTTCAATATATTAATAAAAAATGTTCGATCATGGAAAAATGTTCATAACAGACTATATTTAATTAATTTATTGGAAGCAACTTTGCCGGGAGCTGTTTAAAAATTGAATACGTGTTACTAGATTATTCTCCCCATCTATCTAGAGGGTAGTTATCTTCACGCCCCCATCCCACCCCCAAACTCACCCCCTCTCACTACGGTCAGTGCCAGTTTTTCTACCTTAATCAAACACGCTATAATCCTAACCACCATCAATGGCGTTAGTAAGCAACATTACGATCATTACAGCCACCTACGCCCCCCGGACCCCTACCCCCAGACCCTACCCCCTCAGACCCTACCCACAGACCCTACCCGTCCTCCCCGTTGCAGCTGGGTTAGTATTTAAAACAAGCGACATCTAATTGTTTGATATTTAGGTTTCATCTCCTTTCCTATAGCGGCTAAACAGGAGGAATAGGAAGAGGAAGAGGAAGAAGAAGAAGAGGATGAAGAAGAAGAAAGATGATGATGATGATGATGATAATGATGATGATGATGATGAAGAAGAAGAAGAAGAAAAAGAAGAAAGATGATGATAAAGAAGAGGAAGACGAGGAAGAAGAAGAAAGATGCTGATGCTGCTGCTGATGATGATGATGAAGAAAGAAGAAGAAGAAGAAGAAGAAAGGAGAAGAAGAAGAGTAGATGATAATGACGAAGAAGAGGAAGAAGATGAAGAAGAAAAAAGATGATGATGATAATGAAGAAGAGGAAGAAGAAGAAAGATGATGATGCTGCTCATGAAGAAGAAGAAGAAGAAGAAGAAGAAGAAGAAGAGAAAGAGGAAGAAGAAATATGATGATGAAAGAAGAAGAGGAAGTAGAGGAAGAAGAAGAAAAGATGCTGCTTCTGATGCTGTAGATGATGATGAAGAAGAAGAAAGAAGAAAAAAGGTGATGATGATGATGAGAAGAAGAGGAAGACGAGGAAGAAGAAAAAAGATGCTGCTATTGCTGTTGATAATGAATGAATGAAGAAGAAGAAGAAGAAGAAGAAGAAGAAACAACAACACAAACAACAACAACAACGACGGACGGCAGCAGCAACAACAGCAACAATGGTAACTCTAGAGACAGTGTTTTAGAAGAAGAAGAAGAAGAAGAAGAAGAAGAAGGAAGAGGAGGAAGAGAGGAAGAGGATGAGGAAGAGGAGAGAAGGGGGAGATAAAGATGTTTTGGAGAAAGTTGAGAGGCTGATAAGTGATGTGCAAGGAGGCTGGAGGTAGCGGGAAAGAGAGTCGGCTTCAGCGCGTCCACTGGCCAAATTCATATCTCTCTTTCTGGACATCAGGTTTTGAAGGTTGCCAGGAGGGGGCCTTTTAAAAGTATTTCAACGCAGTCTTAGGCAATCATAACGGCCTTTTCCCGCATCTCGTCCAAGCCTTCACGGCTAGGCTATGGTTCGATGGAGAAAAGCATCGAGTTGCAATCATTGTAACGTACGTGTGTGTGTGCTTTGTGTGTGTGTGTGTGTGTGTGGTGTGAAGAGAGAGAGAGAGAGAGAGAGAGAGAGAGAGAGAGAGAGAGAGAAGAGTGTTGTGTGGGTGATTGGGAGGTGCCCAACTAGGAGAAAATATCGAGTGCATAGAGAAAGGCAATCATTGTACATGGTGTGTGGTGGGTGTGTGTGGTG
>CM042148.1:13948634-13983634 GCA_023376005.1 Doryteuthis pealeii
GCCACCTAGGCGAAAATATCGAGTCCATATTCAATCACAAATAGACGTGCAATGCATGAGGACAGATAAACACATTTCCCTGTAAACACACCCCCTACCTCAAATCAGGTCGTACCATCGTGGTATAATGGTTAGTAAGCTAGTTCCACAGATCCATTAAAACTGAAAAGCGTGTTCGATTCCCATTAGATTCCCCGTACTTGAGACCTAGTGTTTCACCCTACTCGTCGCTAACGAGCTGGATACTCACCCCTACCTAAAAATCAGATCAATTACTACTAAATATCTAGTTCGATCCTCGTTGGATGCCCTACACTTGCGACCTTGTGTGACATCCTACCTGTGACGAACGGGTTGGGTGAATACCTTCCCTCAACCCTAAATTAGATCCATTGCTACTCAATAGCGACTTCAATCCTCGCTGGGTGCTCCATATTTGCGACCTTGTGTCACATTCTACTCATGGCAAACGGGTTAGGTAAATACCTACCTCTATCCTAAATCAGAAGAATGTAGACTATACAGTTAGCTACTGTAAGGTTCACAGTTATAATAAGTTGAACAAAACAACTCCGACACGAGTGTTAAACATACACAACGACTTTAATACAAGCACATGGAAATGATACATATAACAGAAATACAAAGAAGATATAATAAAGAACACATTCATGAATAGAGATACAATAAGGAGGTATACAAGAGATACCTAAATGTACATATAGAAATAATGGAGAGTCCATACAGCAATGTCACTGACTTACATTGTGTGGGAGCTGAAGCCCCCACCTGAGAAGGGTGTAGACATAAATGTCTAACCCATGTGTGTGAGGTGTCGCAGAAGAAGAAGAGGCCGAGAGTTTAAAACAGGCGCTTAAATAAAAAAACCCTGGTGGTCAAAAACAGGAACCCAGAGGGAAGATAACTCTTCCAGACAAAGGGAAGACAATCCCACACTACTATATCTTTGAACATAGGCGTGTTCATGTAAACACATAGTAGTAACAAGTGGTTTGTATTAGAGTCCGAATGATAGTAAATTTCTCTGCTCTAATACTTGGGTAGGTCGATTTTTCACTTTAAAAAAATATCAAATTGTCCATCTATGCGAAAGTTGTGTATTAGCATACTGAATACGGATACCAAAAATTAGATCTTTTACTTGTACCATTGTTTGAGGAAATAGCATCAAAGATCGTTTGCTAAAAAATCCTTGTTTTTACATTTGGCCTAGAAATTGGTTAGAAAATTCACCGTTTTCAATATTTAAATCAGAAAATCTTATTTTATTTCTTTTTTTTTTTTAATGAAACGAATTAAATATTATAAATAAAATTCAAATTGAAAATGTGTACCCTAGGTACCACCAAAATACGTCACGTGATCAGTTTAGGCCATATTGAAGGAAGAAACATAAATATTTTTGAACTTTTTTTAATCTCGAAAAAAGAAATAACGAACATAAAGAGTTGTTACAAAGAAAAACAATTAATTCAAAGATCAAATTATCCGATTGGGGAAAAAATTACTTACCATATCGTGAAAAATAAGTAAAATAGTCCGTTTTTTTACAACAGGGTCAGTGTCTTTATTGATATTTTTTTAGCAGAATTTTGTATTCATGGTTCTTTTACTAAAAAAGCTATCGTACATAAACTTATAAAAATCTTCTGATAGAATTATTCAGACTCTTATCTTTATAGAAAAAAAAGTAAAAATAGTTTTTTAGTCGGTTCATTTTTTCATATTTCATGAAATAAAATAGGAGGGGATAAACCTCGTAAAAAGAAATATTTCCCCTAATGTATTTTAGAAAAAACGATGTCAGGCATATTTTCATCAAAAGGTAAGTAATTATGGAAATTTTCATGAAAATCGGACCATTAATGAATTTTTCATAGAATTTTTTTAAAAGCCTCTTGTCAAACTTGTTTTTGGCTACGTTAAATTTCAATTGTTTTAACGGTGCAAAAATGTAAACATTGTTTTTCGTTCATAATTTTCATTATTTACGAAAGCTGAAATTCTTTTAAAAATCATCAGGAGTTTTTTTTTTTTTTTAATGTTTCTTCTTTCGAATGGACAAAATTCTCCAACGATAATATTAACCTTTATGCAAGTTTCATTGTCTTAAATATAGGGGGAGGATTTCACAGGGAAAATTGGTGGTATCTAGTGTACCTTACTCCAATATTCTTCTAAGTAGTCTTGCTGATCTAAGCAGTGCTGTGGTCTGGAAAGTCTATATTCTTACTCGTATTTCTGGTTCCCCCATTCTTTTTTCCACGTTCTTTGGGATTGTCTTTTTTTGTCTATAGATTTTGCCCGTTGTATCCGAAGTTCGTTAATGGGGGTCCGTAGATGTAATATGATGTTTAAGCGTAGTCGAACGCTTTTAGTGTTGTCTGTAACAAGATAATAATAATAAAATTTAAAAAAAAAAAGATAGCTGACTGAATGAAAACAAAGAATTTTAAGTCTTGAACTACAAGACAACGATCAGTGTCAGGCACTCACCGAGTCTTTATTATTCAGAGGTCTTTGTCGTTAAGGCTATTCTGACTTATACAGGCAGGCTAGTGTGAGATTTCATACATTTTTTTGAGAGTATACTGTATACCCTGAGAGACATGTCGGACATGGAACGCATATTCTAGACGAAAGATATCTTGATCAGCGCGGAGGGATCAAAGAAAAAAAAAAAAAAAGAACGAAAGAAAATAAAATAAATAAACCGGGGCGAGAATTGCAGAAAGTGTCTACACCATCTTTTATCCTGAAGAATGGCGATATATATCTCTGTCGTCCTTAGCCTACATCGCCGTCAAATCGCATCCATCTAGCCAGCGGTTAGTCACATAATTCTTGGCCCGAAAAGATAGACGCCATTTTTTTTTATCAAGTCATTCGCTAAATTGGTAACAAGAGTTATTAACGTGAATATTAGAGTTGGTACGATTTTTTTCTCTCGTTCTTTTCAGTGTTAAGTGCGTAGAATGATAGAACCAACGTTTCCCCTTCAATTTATTTTCGTGTTATCTTTTCTTTTTTTCTTCCTTTACGATTCAAACCTTCTACACCAGAGGTCGGCTGGCTGCGGCATTTTTAGGAAGAGGGAGAACAATACTGTTAGATAAACTGACACGGTAGGAGACGAAAAGAAAAGGTTGTAGAAAATTAATCTCGAAGTGCATCCAGGTATTCTTCATATTCCTTTCTTTCCCTTACATCCAAGAATTGTCCTTTTTTCTGTATAAAATGTTTCGACTGATCGACAAACATCATATGAGAAACAAGGAAAATTATTACATCGGGACAAAGTTAAAGGAATGGAAAAAGTAGGAAGTTAAGAAATATATATATATATATATATATAATATATATATATATATATATGGTCATCCACAGACACGTTTTCGACTTATCAAGTCTCTTCAGTGTGGCTAGACATTTGTAAGCTACCTACAACCGGAATTGAATATATTGAATATATATAATTTTCAAAGAAAGAAAAACTTAACAAACCATCATCCTGTTATAATTTCTATTTCGACCAGAATCTCTTCAGACAGATTTTACAAATATAGGGAATTTCAAAAGAAAAATCCTTCACAAGAATTAAGTCTTCTCATACGCACAGATGAGAACACAATTTTTATGATAACAACAGCAACAAATTTGAATTTTGGACAAAATCAAAAAAAAAAAAAAAAAAAAAAGAAAAAAAAAAGATACAACTTAACCCTTTCTTTCCTGTTTGTCAGAACTCCTCTCAATCGAATAAATAAAAAAAATTCTTATGAATTCATGGTATCTAGACATTTAAAAAAAACATTGAAAGATCTAATTACTAAAATTACTCATTAAAAGAATTTATTCTCAACATTATCAACATCTAAAATTTAAATTAAAATTATTAAATTTATTACTATTATAATTATTATCATAATCATTATCATTATTATTACAATATTTACCTCCATTATTATAATTATCATTATCATTATTATAATTAGTATTATATTGATATTATCATTATTGTTATTGTTATTAATTATTATTGTTATTGATATAACTAGTATCTTTATCATTAACACCATATATTGTATTCATAATATATTTATTAGATTGTTATTATTGTTCACTCCTTTTGAGTTTTCACACCAGTGTTAGCTGATGGTCTTTCACTGGAGTGAGTGACAGCAAGTCTCCTCAGATCTCCAGGACTCTTCTGAGTATTCAGGCAGATTGCAGCAGTGCAGTGTTCCGAATGGTTTCAATCCTTCCTTTGATATCCAAACTTTCCAATATTATTATTATTATTATTATTATTATTATTATTATTATTATTATTTATTTTTAAAATTAAATATCATTACTAAATTATCATATTATAATCATTCTCATCAATAATCATCATCTATCCATCAATTTATTCTCATTATTTTTTATATTACTTACATTCATATCCTTACAATTAATATTGATTATTATTAATAATTGTTAATAATTGTATTATTACTATTCCTATTGATATTCATACTCTTCTCTTCTCTTCTTCTTCTTCTTCTTCTTCTTCTTCTTCTTCTTCTTATTATTATTATTATTATTATTATTAGTAGTAGTAGTATTATTATTACTGTTGTTGTTATAAAAGCCCTTTTATACATCCTATTTGATATTAACTCACTCCAGTAATCATATTTAAATTTCCTATTTTTAAGTTTTCAATAAGTTAAGCAAAATTAGCTATGAATATCTATATCAAACTTATCTAATAAATGTAGTAATTAGCAAATTATTGTTAACTATTACTGTGGATTTCATTACTAGTCTCTTCGTCACCAACACTATATATTGTAAAATATAATAAAATTATTGGATATTACTATTATTATAATACTAACTGTTCGAGAAGCAAGGACGAACTCATAAGCGATGTTCTCCAGTGGAAATCAGCACATGGACATGCTAGTGTGGGCCGCCCAGCAAGGACCTACACTGACCTGCTCTGTGCAGATACTGGATACTGCGCAGAGGACCTCCCGGGGACAATGAACGATAGAGAAGGTTGGCGAGAGATTGTCATGGATATCCGTGCTAATTGCGTGACATGATGATGACGATGATGATGGTCTTTGATTAAATCATCTGAAATAGTTTAACATTAAATTGAGTTTGAAAACAATGTGGTGAACAGTAACATGTACAAAATAAATAACGACAAAGATAATTAATCTGTACAAACATTTGTTAAACAAACTAGCTAGAATATGCGCCCTCCGGTCATAAGTATTTAATGTAATGAAGTATATTAAATTAGAAAGACTAACGAAATTAAATATTGTTGTTGTTGTTGTGGTTGTTGTTGGCATCCTTCCATCTACGAGAGACGATGGAGTAGTGTCCAAGTTTTTTTTAACTACATATCCTGGGCGGGTTCATATGGAGGATGAGCTGTTGCCCAAGCAGCAAATGCCCCTTTCCACACCGCCGCTGGGATCCAAAGGAAAGGTAAGGATCTAATGCAGTTTTGGCAGTGGTAGTGTCGCAGGAGTTGCTGGGTAGCACTGGAATTTAGCGCCACACCACCTTAGGGACTCCGGCTCCTGATTTGTTTTCGGGGTTTCTCTCTCCTAAACGAAATTAAATAAAAACGCATATAAAAAGATTACACTATTTTAATCATATTTCAATTGGTTTCTATATAAAATCATTCATAGGAATTATTTTTATACGTTGGAGAATAAAACAATAATATTAGAGTTTAATAACACTAAGTAATTATTTATTAAACCCAGTTTTGTTAAAACCAGTATTCAAATTAACTGCACCATATATTATGTAAGCCTCTATTTCTTAGTGATATATAAGACACATTGCAGGATTTTAAACGCACTAATAGGATAGGCTATTTCTAGGCAAATCTAACTAAGATTTTCATTGAGACATCATTAATAAATAAGCTTTATTCTATGTATTAATGATTTTGACTATAAATTAAATATTCATTGATAAACTAAGGCAATTCCCTAGGGTATTGTGACGTAAGCAGTGATGTATGTTCGGTTCTGGAAAGACAGACACCGAATATCTATTATAATAAGATAAGTAACTATTTATGATTTTAACTTTTAGACGTACAAGGTGTGTCAAAAAAGTATCGAGATTTTTTTTACTTTTTTTACACACCGTGTATTCTGAAAAAAAAACCCCAACGTTCCATTCATTGTTCATTTCTATCTTGGTATATACAGCTTCAATCTCGATACTTTATGACACACCTTATATACGTGAAACTTGGATGAAAAGTGATTAATTTAGGTGTGTCTTGTGTGTGTATAGAAGCCCAACAGGTTTTCTTTTTACCTGGAAGAGGTCAGAACCCCCCCTCGCCCCTAAAAGAAGGGACGCGTCTTTTATATATCAAGGCTGTTGCTGCTGTTTTGATATATGTCTTAAGACACTACAATATCCGTTTTTTATCCTGCATTTTCATAGTGGTAGAATCTATGTTTGTTTGTTTGTTTATTGATTTTAACGACATATAAACCCGTCTGGGGTTATGTCATGTCTAACGGTTATGAAGTGATACATATCGTGTATTTATATTTATACTTTTTAGTAATTGGTTTTAACAATGTGTTAGCATTATTGGGGATTATGTTGTATGGTATTGATTTCTTTCATGTCTATATTCTATGGTATAATTTTATTTCCCTAAAAAAAGAACGAATATCCTCCATGTTGACATTTTCAAACATACCTTTCATATTGTTTGCTTTAAAATAACGGTTTCTGATGTGAGAAAAAACCTGCATTCCATGAATAAGTGTTTAACTGTCAAAAGGTGTTTGACATTTTTCCACATTGTGTTAGTTGTTCTTGTTTGAGTATATAGGAGTGCGTTAGTCTTGTATGACCAATGCGTAATCGGGACACAGTGACTTGTTCCATTCTAGACTTTCTTAAAGTTGGTCTCCAGCCTCCCAAAGTGGGTTTGATTAGGAAGAGTTTATTGTGGATGGTTATTCCAGTGTTGTTGCCATTTTGTATGAAGGGATCTATTAATTTTAGGTTTCAAAAAAGAAAGATTCTCTTTCTTTCTCTTTCTTTCTCTTTTCTTTATACCTTCTTTCTTTCTTTTTCTTTCTTTCTCCCTCAGTCACTTTCCTTCTCTTATTTATTCTTTTTCTTTCTCTTTTTTATTTCTTTCTTATTTCTTAGTATCTTTCTTTTTCGCTATACTTTTTCTTTCTTTTTCCTCAGTCACTTTCTTCTCTTTTCTATATTCTTTTCTTCTTTCTCCTCTCTTTTCTTTCTCTTTTCTTTTTACCTTCTTTCCTTCTTTTTCTTTCTTCTCCTCTGTCAATTTCATTCTCTTTCTTATTCTTTTTCTTCTCTTTTCTTCTTTATTTCTTAGTATCTTTCTTTCTTATAATTCTTTCTCTTTTCCTCTGTTTTCTATTCTTCTTTTTTCTTTCTCTCATTTTTGTCTCCGTTTTTTTAATTATTGGATATTATTTTTCCTTTCTTTTGTCCATTGAACCTTTTTATTCTTAAAGATTTGATTTTAATTGATACCTTCCTTTTGCATTGTTTTTTTTCTTTTTTTCATTTTTCTTTCATTTTTTCCATTATTATTGTTTCTTTCTTTTTCTCCTTCATTTCAAGTTTCATTTCTTTCTCCATTCCATTTTTCATTTTTTTCTTTTCATTCCGTTGTTCGTTTCTTTCTCCTTCATTCGTTTTTTCATTTCTATCCCAATTCCATTTTTCTTTCTTTCATTTTTTCTTACTCGTTCATGGCATTTTTAATTTCTTTCTACTTTCATCTTTCATTTTTTTTCCTCTTCTATATTTCATTCTTTCTCCTTCATTCCATTTTTATTTATTTCCGCATTTCATTTTTCATTACTTTCACCATTCTTTCTTTCTTTCTTTCTTTCTTTCTTTCTTTCTTTCTTCCTTTCTTCCTTCCTTCCTTTCTTTCTTTCTTTCTTTCTTTCTTCCTTTCTTTCTTCATTTCATTTTTCATTTCTCACTCCCATACATTTTTTAATTTTTTTCTTTTTCTATTCCATATATCGTTCATTTATTTTTCCTTCGCTTTATTTCTCATTTCTTTCTACATTACATTTTTCTTTTTTTAAATTCATATTTCATTCCTTTCTTCTTCATCCCAGTTTTCATTTCTTTCTCCATTTTTATTTTCCCCTTGTTTCCTTTTTATTCCATATTTTATTCATTTTTCTATTCCATTCTTTCTTTCTTTCTTTCTTTCTTTCTTTCTTTCTTTTTCATTCATTTCAGTTATTTCTTTCTCCGTTCAATTTTTTCATTTCTTTTTTCCTCTTTTCATTTTTTCGTTTCTTTTTTTTTCTCTTTCATTGCATTTCCCTTTCGTACTAGACTCAAATTTATGATTCCATTGTTCTATTCAATATTTCATTCAATTCTTTCTCCTTCATACCTTTTTTCACTTTTTTCTTCATTTTCATTTCATTCTTTTACAATTCCATTTTTTTCTTTTTTCTTTATTCCATTTTTCATTCCTTTCTTCGTTTTCATTATTTTCTTTTTCTATTCTATATTTCATTAATTTCTGTCTCTTTCATTTCTTTTTTTACTTATTTCTTTATTTTCATATCTTTCTTTTTTATTCAATTTTTTCTTTTCTTATTTCTCCTTCATTCCATTTTTCATTTCTTTCTTCATTTTCATTTCTTTTTTCTATTTCACATTTCATTAATTTCTTTCTCTTTCATTTCTTTTTTCATTTCTTTCTTCATTTTCATTTCATTATTTTTCTATTCCATCGTTCATTCATTTATTTCTTCTTCACTCGATTTTGTTCTTTCTTTTTTTCTCTCCTTTCCATTTTCCTTTCTTCTTTCTTTTTCTATATCACATTCTATTCCTTTCTTTCCTCTTCACTCCATATTCCATTTCTTTCTTTCTTTCTTTCTTTCTTTCTTTGTCAAAACGTCCAAAACATAAAACAGCACGAGGGGACTCGAGTGGCACAAACCGAAAGACCGCTTACGCCCTCAGGCAAATGTACCAATCTCATTCATATCGGTGCTGAAATCACTCACACTTTTTGTCAGTCTGTCTACAAAAGGGATTTACGTCAAGGGAGTCGACGACGACGACGACGACGACGATAAAGAAGAAGAAGAAGAAGAAGAAGAAGAAGAAGAAGAAGAAGAAGAAGAAGAAGAAGAAGAAGAAGAAGAAGGGGCTAGGAAGCGGCAATCAAAGTTTATAGGACGGTGGGAGTGTGCGTATGTGTGTGTGTGTGCGTGCGTATGGGAGTGGTGTAAGAGGCAGAGGGTGTCGGCTGAGATAAAAGCTGAAATAACGGTATGCATTTAAAGTAACTCTTATTCAATCGTCTGTTTCTTTTAAGTTGGAAGGAGGCCGGGTTTTTGTGCCAGTCGGCTGCCTCCCCCTCCCCCCACCGCCACTCAACGGTAGCTTATCCGACAACAAACATGAAAATAAAAATGAATAAATATAAATAGATTTAACAGATGATCCCATCTTTGTCATTTGCAGGCGTATCTCAGACGCTTTAGAAAAGCGAGGACAGGATGTGATTAAGTGCCTGAATGCGCATGCGTGCATTTAATTGCACACAATGCCATGATGGTTACTTTAGCTCTCAAATAAGGCCGTGAGGATTCGTTTGCGTTGTATGTCAACATGATGTGCTTATTGTATTTTACTAGGCGTAGTTTAGTACAATATAAACGCTAATACGGGAGGAGGATTGTGTTGCGTCAGTCCTTCAGAGAGAGAGAGAGAGAGAGAGAGAGAGAGAGAGAGAGAGAGAGAGAAGAGAGAGAGAGAGAGAGAGTAGGGTAAAAAGAGCATCCCATCGTGGCGTAATAGCAAGATAGTCTCACAGATCTGTTACTACTGAATAGCGAGTTCGATCCTCGTTGGATTCCCCATACTTGCGACCTTGTGTCACATCCTACCCGTGGCGATTGGGTTGGGTAAATACCCATATTAAACACAGATAAATTAGTTATGTTTTGTAATTTGATAGATAGATAGATAGATAGATAAGAGAGAGAGAGAGAGAGAGAGAGAGAGAGAGAGAGAGAGGGGGAGTGAAGAGACTGATGTAGATAGATAAATAGATAGATAGTGACTAAGATAGATAAGCAGGTAGATATATGAGATAGATATGAAGAGATTGAGATGGAAGGCACGTAAAGAGAGTGATAACTATGAATAGAGATTGATAGAAAAGAAGAAAAAAGACTAAGATAGATATGAAGATACTGAAACAGAGAAAAAGAAACTGAGAGGGATAGATAGATAGATCAGATTGAGATAGATAGATAGATAGATCAGATTGAGATAGATAGATAGATAAATAGATAGATCAGATTGAGATAGATAAATCAGATTGAATATAGATAGATAGATAGATAGATAGATAGATATATCAGATTGAAATGGATAGACAGATATATCGGATTGAGATAGATATAAATTCATATTGAATATATATATATATATATATATATATATATATATTATATATATATATATATATATATATAATATAATATATATATATATAGATAGATAGATAGATAGATCAGGTTGAGATAGATAGATAGATCAGGTTGAATAGATAGATAGATAGACAGATAGATATAGATCAGATTAGATAATCAGAATATAGATAGATAGATATCAGATTGAGATAAATCGACAGATAGATCAGATTGCGATTGATAAATCAGATTGAAGATAGATAGATAGATATAGCAGATTGAGATAGATAGACATATAGATCAGATTGAGATAGATAAATCAGATTGATAGAAAGATATATCAATTGAGATAGATCGACAGATAGATCAGATTGAGATAGATAAATCAGATTAAATATAGATAGATAGATAGATAGATAGCGCCGTTGGATAGATAGCAAAGCTGATCCAAGTTTTTACTTGATACACACCATGGCATGTCCCATCGTTGAATAAAGGTTACCAAGCTAGTCTCACAGATCCATTACTACGGAATAGTGAGTTCGATCCGCACTAGATGCCCCATACTTGTGATCTTGTGTCATATCCTACCCGTGGCGAAAGGATTGGGTGTTTAAAAGGCGCCCATTCGAGGTGTAATGGTTTGCGAGATAGTCTCGCAGATCCTTAATACTGAATAACGAGTTCGATTCCCGCTGGATGCCTCATACTAGTGACCTTGTGTCACATCCTACCCGCAGCGAACAGGTTGGGTATATAGAGGGTGTCCCATCATGATGTAATGGTTAGAAAGCTAGTCTCGAAGATCCATTACTACTGAATAGCGAGTTCGATTATCGCTGGATGCCCCATACGTGTGACCTTGTGTCATATGTTACCCATGGCGAACGGGTTGGGTAAACACCCGTTGTAATCAAATTTAATTCTCATTCACCCCAAATAAATTAAAGGAATATAAAATTATAAAACATAATTAATTTACCTGTGTTTAATATGGGTATTTGCCTAACCCACCCGCCACGGGTAGGATGTGACACAAAGTAACAAGTATGGGGAATCCAACAAGGATCGAACTCGCTATTCAGAAGTAATAGATCTGCCAGACTAGCTTGCTAGCTATTACACCAAAATGGGACGCTCTTTTTACCCAACTCGTTCGCAAGTATGGGACATCCAGCGAGGATAGAACTCTCTATTCAGTAAAAATGAATCTGCGAGACTAGCTTGCTAACCATTACACCTAGATGGGACGCCCTTTTTACCCAATCCCTTTGCCACAGGTAGGATATGGCACAAGGTCGAAAGTATGGGGCATTCAGCGTGGATCAAACTCGCTTTTCAGTAATAATCGAACTGCGAGTCTGGTTTGCTAAACATTAAACCACGTTAATAATAGTTTTATTTTAATTTCATTCATTAAAGATCTTTTACCATGAATAAGAATTAAACTTTCAGAAACTGTATATTAATTTTACTTTTCATTATTATTTTAAAAAAATCTATATTTTTATTCTATTTATTAAATAATCTTCATTTCCTGAGACGTCTCATAATCTTCTATAAAACATTCTAGAATTCAGTATTTTTATAGAATAATTCGTTTAAAATATGATTGTTTTAAAATGCTTTTCTTCTGGTGAAAATATATCAATCTGTTCATATATATCTAGGTATGTATATCTTTATATCTGTTCATATCTATCTCTATATCTGTTCATTTCTATCTATATCAGTCTATTCATCTCCCCCTCTCTCTCTATCTATCTACATCAGTCTGTTCATCTCTCTCTCTATCTATCTATCTATCTATCTATCTATCTATCTATCTATCTATCTCAGTCTGTTCATCTCTCTCTCTCTCCTCTCTCTCTCTCTCTCTCTCTCTCTCTATCTATCTATCTATCTATCTATCTATCTCAGTCTGTTAATCTCTCTCTCTATATATATATATCAGTCTGTTCGTCTCTCTCTCCCTCTTTCCTCTCTTCTCAATCTATATCAGTCTGTTCATCTCTCTCTCTCTCCTCTCTCTCTCTCTCTCATCCCTCTCTCTCTCTCTCTCTCTCTCTCTCTCTCTATCTATCTATCTATCTATCTATCTATAGCAGTCTGTTCATCTCTCTCTCTCCCCTCTCTCTCTCTATCTATCTATATCAGTCTGTTCATCTCTCTCTCTCCCTCTCTCTCTCTATCTATCTATATCAGCCTGTTCATCTCTCTCTCTCTCTCTCTCTCTCTCTCTCTCTCTCTCTATATATATATATATAATATATATATATATATATATATATATAAATCATTCTGTTCCCATCTATCCATCCATCCATCAATCTATCCCAGACTGTTCATATCTATCTATCTATCTATCTGCCTGCCTGCCTTCTGTCTGTCCATATATATATATATATATATATATATATATATATATATATATATATATATATATATTATATATATATATTGTGTGTGTGTGTGTGTGTGTGTGTGTGTGTGTGTGTGCTTGTGTTAACGGCCCCGAAAAGATACGGATCTTTAAATCTAAAATGACCCGTATGTTTCGCACGGGTCGTATGTGAAAGGGACATCACTAATGGCTATCACACCTAATCAGGCATTCTACCAGGTGTACGATATCTAATCTACGTGATCCAGAAATTTCTCTTCTCCAATCATAAAAGGGTTTATAAATGCAAACTAGTAAATTCACCAGCTGTGGACCCCTATGCTTTTATTCACCCTGACCAAAATTTCTTATTCACCCCCGGGGGGTCAATATGGACCACTTAAAAAAGCCCTGATCTGCATTATCCTGATCTCTGAAGCGAAAGGTTAGATCACGATATGAACACGCGTAGTGTAATGGTTAGGAAATAGTCACGGCGACACGAGTTCAAATCCTGGATTCGGCTGTTTCCATTTCACATAGCGTTAATAAACCTGCGAAACATGAATTAAACTATTCTCCTTCCAGCAATGGGTAAATGGTAAAGTAGACTGGACTTTGTAAAGTTTATGTACTAAGCTTAGATCACGATATGGAGGCCCGTAATGTACAAGGTGTGTCATAAAAGTATCGAGATTGAAGCTGTATTTACCAAGATCAAAATGAACAATGACCGGAACGTTATTTTTTTTTTCAGAATACAAGGTGTGTCAAAAAGTGCCGACTTTGAAGCTGTATCTACCAAAATAGAAATAAATAATGAATGGAAGGTTATTTTTTTTCAGAATACAAAGTGTGTCATAAAAGTGCCGAGTTTAAAGCTGTATTAACCCAGATGGAAATGAATAATGAATGCAACATTAATTTATATATATATATATATATATATATATATATATATAGGTAAGTGAAAAAAATGGAATTGAATCCGACAGATATGTTGAATACAGTGTGTGCAAGCGAATTTTGGTCGAAACACGTGTTGACAAATAACAATGATAATTTTCATCCATACCAAAGTGTACATATTTCAAATATTTCAAAAATTCCCTTATACACAGTATTATATTTGAAACTATTTAGAATATAAAAATAATATAAGCATAATAGAAAACACAACATTAACCATGCAAATAGAAGATCATCTTCTTCGGCTCTCCCATTACTGTGATCCTACTGTAAACCGTTAGCAGCGGCTCTCGCATATATTTTAGCAGAAGGACTCAGATTACAATAATAATAGGACTTTATTTGAATAGAGTGAGTTCTGAGGTGAATAGATAATGAAATTTGAAATATCTTATCATCCAGGTAAAAAAATTTGGCAAACAAATTTGGTAGACAAAATATATATATATATATATATATATATATATAATATATATATATATATATATGTATGAGTAGTGGCTTACCGTGTACGGTACGATCGTTGGGAGCGCACAGTATCCAGGGGTTAAGACCGTGAAAAAACAAATACAAAGTGCTCAATACAATGTAGAGCAAAATTTATATATAATTATATTACAATGTATTAAATGTATTAAATATAATTTATATATAAAATTTATTAACAGCGTTCATCTATAACGATAAGACCCGTTTCAACAGACATACGTGGTACCAACTGATATTAATCGAAAACTCGATTAATTCAGCGGATGTAACCCTGACGATTTAGATGATGAAACTCGAGTAGGTTACTTTATATCCATTTCTTAAATATATATATATATATATATATATATATATATGAAGATAGGAGGGTTGGAGTAAAATCGGACAGTATGAGGTGAGGTAAAAGGAAGAATGAACAAAAATGATGACTCAAACAAGTCCAAGTAGGAGAGAAATATTTCGTCCTTCTGATGCGAAGAACTTCCTCAGTCGATGGGACTTTTTATTCAAAGCAAAATACGTACATTTGTTTTATTTTTTTTTATAGAAGAGAAAGTGAGTTGGTGGTTGTTCTTATTTCATAAAATCCTCCCTAACCTCCCTACCCCTCAATTCTACCACCAACTCACCTTCTCTTCTATAAACACAAATGTACGTATTTTCTTTGAATAAAAGTCGCATCGACATTTTTGTTCATTCTTCCTTTTACCTCACCTCATATATATAATATATATATATATATATATATATACTTCTTGTGTCTACAGGAAAAGTTAGAAATAATTAGATTCCCAAATAAAAATGACTTAATTAATAAAAAGGATGAGTTCCTAGGAAAATGTATGCATAGATTACGCAATGCATTAGAATACCAATAAGATATAATTAATCAATAAGGGCATAATACAGTAAATTATGATATTGCAGTAACAAAGAAAAACTACTAGAAGAAATAAATAAATAAATAAAAAAAAAAACTTAGCCATACTCCAAACTAACTGACCCCACAAAGGTCAATAGAGTAAGTTGAAGATAGTGGTAAGGGTAATAAAAGTATAATGTTACAGCGCGCTACTACCCACGTAGGTCAAAATAAGAAGAATTTAACCCCAACTACAAACTAGCAGCCTCCTAAGATTAAATTCAGGAAGAATTAAAAAGGTATCAGTCTAGCCATATAAAGTAACCTGAAAAAATTACACTCAATCCCCATGATGAAGGTGTTGGAATAACACCGAAACCGCGGTCGGAAACTACTTCTTTTACGACTATATATATATATATATATATAATATATATATATATATACATATATATATATATATATATATATATATATCGAAAAGGAAAATACATTTATATGCATAGCGACTCTTTAACTTAGAGAATAAAGCAATCTTCAGTCCAATTTGCAATTGAATTATAATTTTGAGGTGTTTGTTTTTGTTCTCATGGTTTGGTTTGGTCTCTTGGTTTAATGGCATATCAACCTTGATGGCTTATTCAATGCCAAAGCAATCATATATTTCCCAAGAGTATTAATCCGAAAGTGAACGTAATATCGCACTGGGGTTTGAACTCGCCTACTAAATATCGCAGTCCATCACGTTAGCTATTACACCACGGAGACCCCACCCCGCAGAACCACGGAGGCCCCACCCCGCAGATATAGAAATAAACAAAAATGATAAAGTCATTGATTCGTACATGAATGCAAATAATGTTTATCAGAGCGACTTTTCTGCTGTAGAGGGCTGTCAACATTGGTACGTCCGTCAAGTCACAAATGAGCAAGAGCCCATGTCTCACTCTGTCAATGCATCGTACCAGACTTACTCTACCTTCTCACCTGTCACTCCTACTCACTCCCACTTTGCCACGCGAAACTTGAAAAAATTGAAAAAAACAAAAAAACATGTCACATTATGATGATTCATACTTAAACTTTTCCATTCTAATCTACATATAATTCTTATATTCCCCTTAAAACTTTTCCGTGCCAATTTACACCTCACCGTTACATTGCTGGCCCTGTCTCCCCTATTATGTTACATTTTCAGATTATTTAATATTGAATACAACCTTGTAGAAGAACAGTAGTGGCACTAAGTAAAAGTAAGTAAAGTTGTTAGGATGGCCTAAAGTCGGTATCAACCAATCAGCGAGGGAGTCTATCCCCTTTTCAGTAGCACTAGACCGAGGAGATTGTTTTGCGTCTGAGGTGGAGCGCCACACCTACCATCAGCTCTTTACTTTACCGCACAGATCCCTGTGCTACTCGTACGCTGAGTTGGCGAGGGCCGGTATCGAAGCAGAATTTTGTGGGTTCTAGCCGAACGCTCTACCGACTGAGCAAGGTAATCTTAAACTTGTTCCTCGTAAATTCCTACTATGAAATAAACTGAACCCTCATTTTATGTCCGTTTTTGCAATAAATGTTTTTGAATAAAGAAAATATATTCAGTATTGTAAAATAACGGGTGCAAGAAAAATAAAACATTTATTGCAAAAACACGGACATAAAATGAGGGTTCAGTTTATTTTATGGTAGGAATTTACGAGGAACAAGTTAAGGATTACCCTGAGCTAACCCTCGACTGGAGTTACTACACCACGGAGACCCCACCCCACAGAGCCACGAGGGCCCCCACCCTTTATTATTCAATGCCAAAGCAATCGTTGTAGGAGAACCTTTGTGGTACTACTTATTCTATATCTGGGGATTGAGGGGTTTCATACATTTCCCAAGAGTATTAATCCGAAAGTGAATGTAATATCGCGACTGGGGTTTGAACTCGCCTACTAAGATATCGCAGTCCATCATGTTAGTATTACACCACGGAGACCCCACCCCGCAGAACCACAAGGCCCTCACCCCGCAGATATAGAAGTTAACAAAAATAATAAAGTCACTGATTCGTACATGAATGTAAATAATGTTTATCAGAGCGACTTTTTCTCTGCTGCCAACATTGGTACGTCCGTACCAAATTTAGTACTCTTGGTATTCGTTGGTACATTTGGTACCACGCCCGAAATATTTGGTACGTTTTTGCTTCTTTTGACAAAATATTCTTGTTTACTTCGCGTTTTGCCATTTGTATCTCTGTAATCTCCGAATTTCTGCCCATGAAAAATTCTACCAAGATGTTGGCGTGTATCGGCGAAGGAAACGTGAGACTACGAAATTCGGATGAAGAAAAATAAGAACGAAAATATTTTTTTTTACTGTAAGCGTTTCCTTAGAGTTTAAGTGGTGCGCCATACAATAGCACTGATACGAGTAGAGATAAAAAAGAATTTTCGCTTATCAGAGAAATCATTTTCCGTATGATCGATAACCTGTCTATTGCAGTCCATCCATTTCTTATTTTTATATTAAAATCTCTCTCTCTCTCTGTCTATATATATATATATATATATATATATATATAATCTCGCAAGTTTTGTCCAAAAAGAAGCAAGCATTACAATATCCCTTTAAGTTTCTCTGAATTTTTGAGATGAGGCTTGATAATAAGTATTATTTGGATTATTCGGACTATCGTCCACATCTTTATCATTATCTGTACAACGTTTCGGCCGATGTGCCACCGCCTTCTTCAGGTATTTTTTGTCGGACTCAGGAACCTTCTCGAACGTGGGAAACCTTCTTGTCGTAATCGGGAACCTTCTTGTCGTAATCGGGAGCCATCACGGAACTTTGAACCCAACCCTTCATTCAATCCATGGGGGTATCCTGTTCTTATTTCGCTAACCAACGCCTTTACCTACTATGCTATGTGTTCAATTGGACAATTCAGAGTGAATTTTGGGAACTTATAAACCTAATATCTTGTTTTACCTAGAGTATCTATCTTTTTCTTTTTTTTCTTTGTTTACTTATGTATGATTTTATACCTTAACTCATATTGCGTCTTTTTTTGTTGCCATTGGGTTAAGACAGTTCTAAATGACAGTTATCTCTAGGCTGCAGGTTCAATCCTAGTCAGGGGCGGCAGTAACATAGAATAATAATTAACACAGCTTAAACACAGCGGTAAAGATCTGATGGTAGGTGTGGCGCCCAGCCTTAGACGCCAAAACAATCTTCTTGGTCTATTCAGAGAGAATATGAAAAGGAGATAGACTCCCTCGCTGTCTGGCTGATACCGACTTTAGGCCATCCCAACGACTTTACGACTCCCGACGAATAGAAAAACACCCATGAAAATAGATGTTCCAATACTCAAATGGGGTTCCAAAATTTTCACTATAAGAAGGTTTAACCTCTATTAGGGTGTTTTAATATTGAAATTTACTGAAATTTTGTTAATATGCATCATATCTTGTCATTTACATATGTTTATATCGATACATATAATGGGCAGTAGTGTGGATGTGTATGCCCGTGTAGCGTTAGTTTGTATTTACTTGGTGGAATTGTCTGCCCTTTTTAGTTTGCTGGTGCCCACTAGGGCACCATAGTATTTAAGCGCCGGGTTCAAACCCTTTCGCCCTCTTTTTCCTGTTTTAGTATCTACAAGCCACATGGGGTAGATTTTATCTAACCCCTCTCGTTGGGGCTCCGCCCCCTTACATTACTGTAAGTTATGTACAGCATGGACTATTCCTAGTCTCATGTCTGTACTTTTATATGTTATAATGTACCATTCATGAATGTGTCTTTATCTTTATTTGTGTACTCTTTATATATGTAACTCTTTTACTATGTACGTTGTATATTCATATCCATGTGCTATGTATATATTAAATGTTTTTGTCCGTTAACCTTCGTCGGAGTTATTTGTATGCAAAGTATCTAATAACTTTGAATCATACGTTACACCCGGATGAAACTTCGAAAATAAAACAATTAATGACAAAGTAAATATATATACACATTAAATATCACCAAAATAATGAAGGTTTGATTTATATTTGTGAAGATTTAAATTTAGATGATAACATATGACCATATCTATATCATTTGCATCATTTTCAAAACAGTTTCGTTGCCTGATGACTGCCACAGAACAAGAAACCAATGGTAACAAAATTGTTCCAATGCAAATAAATATAAACTAAAACATTTATTTATTTATCTATTAACGCTCTATCACAGATATTGAGCACTCTTCTAACAACACTGTACGTTGGATTAGTACTGCTTCTTCAAGTATAATAGTGCCCCCCCCCCCACGCGCGCACACACACACACACACACACACACATACACACAAAGTTTGAGAACTCTAGTGAATTCATTTCCGCTTACAAATGTATCAATTAAATATTCTCCTATATTTGTCAGCCGCTCTGGCCGCACGGGTAAGAGATTTGGCGAACGAAAGTTCATTCGAGTCTCAAACCCGGCCAGGGGTAGCTGTTAAGATATAACCACACTGATGAGAGTTGAAACCTTAAACACGTGTCTGTGGATTATATATATATATATATATATATATATATAATATATATATATATATATATATCAAAAACAAAATTATTTATGTGTTTACAAAATAAATTTAGCCCTCCCGATTGAAAAAAAACCCCGCCAAAATCACGGAATTATCCGATTTTAATGACATTTTCAGTGTTGATTTATCAATGAATGATTTTTATAATGCATTAGTTATTTTATTTCAATCAATTAGGTATTTCTGCTATGATAAATTAGTATGAAAAATTCATTTAAGATATGAGTATCATGATGTTAAGTTTAACATGTAAAATTATTAGATTCTAAAAACATATTTTTTTAAATAACTACTTTACTTTAGTATCAATCTCTAATCATTTTTTGTCGAAAACTCTATTGAAAATTTAGCACCCTCCCTTTAAACAGAACAAATATTGATATATAATTTTTTATTTTATAAGATAATAGCCAATTAAATAATCATCGAAATGAGTAAAAAAATCTCCAAAAACTTATTTTTTTACTTTTTATTTTCATTTTATTATCCGATTTTCGGTACTTATTTTCTACCAGAGTATCATTCTTAATTTTTTTCTTCTATTCACACATTCAGTCTTTTGTCTTTTTATTATACTGCAATTAATTTCAATCATATATAACCCCACTGATATTTTGCGCCCTCAAAATAAGGGGGATGTAAAAGTTAAATGACCTGAAAAAATCAGAAAGTTTTGAAATAAAATAACTGATGCATTATAAATGTCATTAATTGATAAATCAACATTGAAAATTTCATTAAAATTGGATAATTCCCTGAATTTTGGTAATTTTTTTTCAAACGGGGCTGGAGGGGGTGGTAAATATGTTTTGGGTATACCTAGTAAGCGATCTGCAAACATATATACCCATACAATTAATTTTATAAATGCCTAATATATATATATATATATATATATATATATATATATATATATATATATATATATATAAAAGGGCTCTTAAGTTTCTCTTTTCTTTCGTTCCCTTTTCTTTTTATTTGTTTAAAATTGCTGATCAATAAAGCATGCTTTTTAAAATCATATATAAATTTAGCTGTACCAAAAATTTGTATATATATATATATATATATATATATATATATATATATATATATATATATATATATATATATATATATATATTGGTTGCTGTTGTTTTGAAGGCTATCACAATGCAAGTGTAAAAAAAAGAAGGTAATTGTGGTGTTGTTTGTTAACCTGTGATTTATTCTCAATTCTTAATATTTCGGGATAAAAATCCCATCTACAAAAGCTTACTAGAACTGAAGTTGTTGCTAGTGGCTGTTTATTTGTTCTGTCTCATATCTTCTAAATTCTGTGTGGGTGTGTGTGGGGGTTGGGTGTGCTTGTTTATGTGTGTGTTTGTGTGTGTGTGTAAGTGTGTGTGTGTGCGCCAAGGTATGTTTGGAATGGCTTTTTTTGGGAGAATAAGTGCTTAATTGGAGTCGTACCTAATTTTTGAAAATTAATTAATTAATAATGAATTAGGCGGGAATACCTATTTAAATGTATGGCTATATATATATATATATGTGTGTGTGTGTGTGTGTGTGTGTGTGTGTGGTGTGTGTGTGTGTTGTGTGTGTGTGAGAGAGAGAGAGAGAGAGAGAGAGAAGAGAGAGAGGGAGATTTGGTTGATTTTGGTATATTTGTTGAAAGATGCGATACTTGGTTTGATATTGGTACATTGGTTTAATATATATATATATATATATATATATAATATATATATATATATATATATATATATATATATATTAAATGAACAACAAAATCATTTATTATTATTTATTTTTATTTATGTGTTTACAAAATAAATTTAGCCCCCCGATTGAAAAAAAAATTACCAGAAATCAGGGAATTATCCGATTTTAATAAAATGTTCAGTGTTGATTTATCAATGAATGAATTTTATAATGCATTAGTTATTTTATTTCAAAACTTTATATATAGACATATATACCCATACAAAGATTTTTATAAATCCCTAATATATATATATATATATATATATATATATATATATATATATATATATATATATATATATAAGGGCCCTTAAGTTTCTCTTTTCTTTCGGAACCTTTTCTTTTTATTTGTTTAAAATTGCTGATCAATAAAGTATGGTACTTTTAAAATTTTACACACACATATATATATATATATATATATATATATATATATATATATATATATATATAGATATAGAGAGAGAGAGAGAGAGAGAGAGAGAGATAGATAGAGAGGGAGATTTGGTATATTTGTTGAAAGATGCGATACTTGGTTGTGATATTGGTACATTGGGTTAATTTCTTTTTAGCTGCTTTGTCAATAAACCCGACCAGAATTAGTGTTAGTAGTAGTAGTAACAACAACAATAACAGAGTAGTAGTAGTAGTAGTGGTAGTAGTGTAGTAGTGGTGGTAGCAGTAGCAGCAGTTAAAGGAACAACCGAAATAACGACAATTAAGAACGTCGTCGTCGTCGTCGTGATCGTCGACGACGCCGTTGGTGGCAGCAATTACGTATGCTACTTAATATATTTTATAATAACTGGTTATTTTCGGCGGCATCAAAAACGTGGAGTGGAGCCCAGGAAATGAAACGAAAACAAAGCAAAACAAATTGAGACGTGAGAGGGTAGAGAAAAAAAAAAAAAAAAGGACCCGAAGTGGCGGCGTGGAAGAAAGCGAAAATGAAAAAGAAAAAGAAAATAATAGCCAGAACACCATCTGTTGGGGTTGATGAGAGAGAGAGAGAGAGAGAGAGAGAGAGAGAGAGAGAGAGAGAGAGAGAGAGAGAGAGAGAGAACGGGGTGGAGACTGCAGCAACTGAACAGCCCGAGGCTCCACCTTGGGTGTCGGGTTGGTTATGCTCTTTGCGGAAAAGACAAGTTTCAACACAGATTTTGTATTTAACCAAACTTAGCACCTATTTTTTTTAATGTTTCTTTTGTATATATATATATATATATATATATATATATATATATATATATATATATATATATAATCAGATCTTAGCCCTGAAGAGCATTAAGCGAAACTAATATTAGGTTCGTCTGACTCATTAGATTTATCTTTATTATTTGCTCTACTTAGGTATTGAAGCACTTTTTACTTATTAGCTTATTTTCCTAGCGTTGTATATATATATAATATATATATATATATATATATATATATATATATATATATATATACATATATATACATATAAATGTTTTTTCTTTTAACCAAATACTGTACCAATAGATTACTTTTTTGTTGTACACAATCTTGGTCTTTTTTTTTTCCAAAAATTTTTTTCTCCCCTGTTGATGTTTGGTAGTATATTTTTACAATCAAACCATTTGCTGGGTTTTTTCTCACCGCGGAGATTTACCAACATGCTTGGTATATATATATATTATATATATATATATATATATATATATATATATATATATATATATATATATATTAGAGTAGCGTCTAAAACCCGTCTGATGAGGTTAAACTCATTTTTTGAGCTTCTGGTCGAAATAGAATTATAACGGGATGGCGGTTTGTAAAGTTGTTTTTTCTTTGAAAGTTAAATATTACTCTGTATACAATTTAATTTATTGATTATTATACATTGAGCTCTTTTTAGGGATTCAGAAAAATCTTTGTATGAGTATATATGTTTGCACCTACAAGAGCATACAGTATAGTTGTACAGAGAGATTTCAATGATCCCAAATCGAATCATCCTTTACTTACCAGTCATTTGGATTACCTATATATATATATATATATATATATATATATATATATATATATATATATGAGGTAAGATAAAAGGAAAAGTGGCCAAAAAATAATGACTCAAACAAGTAGAGGTAGGAGAGAAATATTTCGTTCTTCTTTACGCGAAGAGCATCATCATCATCTCTTCTATAAATACAAATGTACGTACTCTGTTTTGAATAAAGTTAGACTGATGATGTTCTTCACGTAAAGAAGAACGAAATATTTCTCTCCTACTTCTACTTGTTTGAGTCATTATTTTTTGTCCACTTTTCCTTTTACCTTACCTCATACTGTCGGATTTTACTTCCTATCTTCCAGGGTTAGCTCTCAGACTGGTCGTCTAGCCTAAATAAGGGCCAAAACGGAGTGTTGCATGTCATGGACTGCTCATCCACCAGTATTCCGCCCTCAAGCATCACGGGTTGCCACCCACAGCCAATATGTGGCCACATTGGGGTGGGGGATTTACCTCTCTGCAGAGGTGCAGTCGGTATATTCTACAGCCCCAACCGACAGGGTGGTTAGAAGTTTTTGAACAACCCGCTTTTATATCTACATATATATACATACACGGTCAACAATTGGCTCTATGGGGGGTGGGTGGGTGTTACCCCTCTACAAAGGTGCAATCGGTGTGTTCTAAAACTCCAGTCGACAGGACTCACGGTTCAGTGTGGTTTAACACCTCTACGACTTCTACAAAAACATCAAGAGCTTTTAAATTGTGCCCCATGATACTAAAATATTGCAAAACATTTGACTCACTCTAGTTATATCAAAGTAACGTTCGTCACCTTCATGACCTCCAAATGAGTCACGACTAAAAATTGCAAAACATTTGACTCAACTCTGTTATATCAATCTAGTGACAGTAACGTTCGTCACCTTCATGACCTCGATAAAAGCAACCGGAGCTGCCGAATTGTGCCTCACGCTACTAAAATATTGCAAAACATTTGACTCACTCTAGCATATCAATCTAGTGGTTCGTCACATTCATGAAACTGTGACTCAACTGGAGCAAAACATTTGACTCACTCTAGTTATATCAATCTAGTTCGTCACCTTCATGACCTCGATAAAAGCAAACGGAGCTCGAATTGTGCTCACGCTACCAAAGTGACATAACGTTCGTCACAACTTACTATATCAACTCTAGTGACAGTAACGTTCGTCACCTTCATGACCTCGATAAAAGCAACCGGAGCTGCCGAATTGTGCCTCACGTTACTAAAATATTGCAAAACATTTGACTCACCCAAGTATTATATTTCTGTATAACGTTTTTGGTATATTACCACAAACATTTCCTCTGAGGAATATTCTGGACAAGTACCAAATGTTTCACCAATCTTCTAAATGGGGGATGGTCTGTCTGTCTGTCTGTCTGTCTGTCGGTCTGTCAGTCGGTCTGCCCTGAAAACCTTTCGGTTATTATTCCGATCATCATTTTCCCGAAGAATTAATATAATCATCAACTTAAAAGCCATTCAAATTTTTCGACATCATTATAGAAATAATTCGACCATCGTCTTTCAAATGACCAAATTTCACCTTATCGTTTTCTTCCCGCCCTTTCATTACCATCATCTTCAAACAAGCGTTTCCTGATTCGACTTTCCCCTCCCTCCTCCCCACAGTAATCACAGGAGAGTGGAATCGGAGTTAATATCCCCCCCCACCCCCACTACACGTCTCTGTGTAACTTATCATTATGATAAAAGCTTTCTTGCTTCCCTAACTCTTCTCCTTTGCCCCTTCCTCTTCACAAATCAGTATCCGTCTCTTCTTCCAACCTACTTTTGACAAGGTTGACACTAGGTGGAACAGCATGTCGTAGGTAATTGCTTACGTTCTGCAGAACAGGCAGGGCGTTTCGACAAATTTGATCTCCTTTGAGATGTTTCAGAAAGACTGATATCATTTTGTAATCTAATAACTTGATCATTTCTCGGTCAAATGATCTCAAATTTTAACAGCACATGTAGAAAACAAAATATTCTATGTTTAATGTTTAAACGCCTTTTCTATTCCAGTAGATGGCATTTCAATAACTTAAAAATAACCCTAAAATCCACAAAAATGTCGCATCCTGAAGGGTTGGTATATATATATATATTCATTTTCATCCGTACACAAACAGAAAAAAAATCAAACATAGTTGTTTCTACACATGGTGTTAAAATTTGAAATCGTTTCAATGCGAATTGGTCAAGATATTAGATTACGAAATTACATGGATTTTTCAAGAACAATCTGTACATTTTTTAGAAACAAATATATATATATATATATATATATAATATATATATAATATATATATATATATATATATATAATAGTATGAACAAAAGTAATAAGACAACCAGGAATATTTCTTGTATGTTGTTTATTCTCAACTAGTTTCGACCTTAGGTCATCGTCAGGAGAACATTTTCTTATTTGAAAAATTGTTTATAGATTTAGAAAGGGGGCATTATAGAAGAACTAAAAAGTTGAAGTGTTTTTGAGGGTATATATATATATATATATATATATATATAAGTAAGGTCGTCGGGGTGGCCTTAAGTCGGTATCGGCCAGACAGCGAGAGTCTATCCCCTTTTCACTAGCGCTAGACCAAGGAGATTGTTTTTGCATCTGAGGTGGAGCGACATACCTACCATAAGCTTCTTACTTTACTGCACACATCTCTGTGCTACTCATACGCTGAGTTGGCGATGGCAGGAACCTAGTGGTTCATAGGCGGGCGCTCTACCTACTGAGCTAAACGACCACACACACACACAACACATACACACATACACACACACACACATATATATATATATATAATATATATATATATAATATTATATATATATATATATATAAAAGATCTTCGATTGCGCAAAAAAGAAAATACTATATTCATTTCCATCTATGGAGGCGCGTGGTCTAATGGTTAGAGTAGTAGAAAATGGACTCATCGACCCGAGTCCAAATCCTGGACGAAGCTGTTTGCATTTCACATGGCAAAAGGTATGAATACAATTCTCCCACCAGCTAGCGGGTCAGACTGGGCTGTTTAAACACGGTTAGATAACCAGTCTAGGAGAAGGAAAACTCTGAATTCAACCTGTTCAACTCCGCTCAAGAAATTGACCTTGTGTCGCATCCTGCTCGTGCGGAAGGGTTGGTAAATATATATATTCATTTCAAACCGTACATGTGGGATACATTTTCCCAGCTTCTCAATTTTTCCCAAGGCTTTCAAACGACATATCATAATTGACTGATACCACAAGGAATAAAGAACTAAATAAAGTTCAAAGACCTTCCTAAAATTTTCCCTAGCATTGCGCATGAAATGGCGCCAGCAATTTCTGCATCGACCAAATAAGAATCTGAAAATATCCGAAAATAACTCCATTTTCCAAACATATTCAGCAACCATTTTAAAGTATTGTGCTTATTTTTATGGAAATGTTTCTGCCACAGAAAAAAAGGGGGTGGGAGGAGAGAAAGCATTTGAAAGTAATCTAATTAATAAATAAATTAGTTTCAGAAGGAGGCACGGAAAAGATTATTCTTATAAGTAGATTAAATTCGCTTCTATTAATTCTACTTCCGGTCTCATTTAACTATATTTCGTTCCGCCATGTTTTTTCTTCTTCTTTTCAAGTCTGCGTTTCGGCTTACGTGTCGTCTGCGTATGAATTTCCGATTCTTTTGCTAGGATTCATTTCAAAAGCTTAAGAGAAATTGATAGAGTAAAAAGAATTTATAAAATTTGGAGAAAAGAAGAAAAAAATATCGAGTGTTCAGTTGGTTAGCAAGTAGGTAACATAGAAAAATAAATAAAACGTTGTTTTGCGTACAAAAATGCTTATAAAATCATTTTATCCAATAGACTTTTGTACTTTGTTCTTTATGTATACTAGCTAAAAAAAAAAAAAAAAAAAAAAAAAACGCCCTCCAGGCAGTGTTAAAATCTGATTTTTGAAAGATTTACTGAAAAAAGAATTTTTTTAAAATTGATTACAAATTTTGCAAATAATTTTTTCCATTTAAAGTAATAATACAATTTTTTAATTAATTTCATAGTTTATATAGTCTATTTAGGAAGCGCGTGGTGTAATGGTTAAAGTACTGGGAAATGGACTCGTCGCCCCGAGTTCAAATCCTGGGCGTGGTAATTGTATTTCACTTATCGCTAATACCCTTGGGAAAGGTATGAATCCTACTCTCCCTCCAACTATGGGTAAATAGTAGGGAGGACTGGGCTCTTTAACCTTGGTTAGGCAACCAGTCTAGGAGAAGGAAAACTCTGAATTCAAACCTGTTAAACTCCGCTTAAAAATTGATCTTGTGTCACATCCTGCTCGTGTGGAGGGGTTGGTAAATATATATATATATAGTCTATTTATTTAAATAATGTATAGTGTATTTATTTAAATTTTCATTATTAGAATGGAAAGGATTCAAACGTTGAATTATAAGGAACAGCTTTTATTTATTTTATCAATATTAATTGTTCTTTATTCTATGTATTGACGATTTTTGTGATGTAAGTAGTGTTGTAGTTTCGATTACAGACAAATAGAGACTGAATTTCAATTATTAATGTATTCACTCAACCAAATTCATGTGTATTAATAAATTGGTAGAAGTAATTTTATGTTGGTTGGTTATTTTGGTTAATGACATATCAGCACACAGAGGCCACCAAAGGTCAAATCCCGTATTTCTTTATATATGATTTGTAAGTTAATAGTTTGCTGGTAAATATTTTGATTTTGTATGGTTTTATAAACTGGTAGAAATAATTTTCATTAACTCAATGTGTATCAACATATTTGGTAGAAATAATTTTATATTAGATTATTCATTAACTTCAGGTGTTTAAACAAATTGGTAGAAATAATTTTCATTAACTCAATGTGTATCAACATATTGGTAGAAATAATTTTTTATTAGATTATTCATTAACTTCAGGTATTTCAACAAATTGGTAGAAATAATTTTATATTAGATTATTCATTAACTTCAGGTTTTTCAACAAATTGGTAGAAATAAT
The DNA here is from genome assembly GCA_023376005.1 of Doryteuthis pealeii. NCBI lineage: Eukaryota > Metazoa > Mollusca > Cephalopoda > Myopsida > Loliginidae > Doryteuthis > Doryteuthis pealeii. The sequence continues at coordinate 13,977,288 of CM042148.1, forward strand.
TTTCATTAACTTAATGTGTATCAACATATTGGTAGAAATGATTTCATATTAGATTATTCATTAACTTCAGGTATTTCAACAAATTGGTAGAAATAATTTTCATTAACTCAATGTGTATCAACATATTGGTAGAAATAATTTTATATTAGATTATTCATTAACTTCAGGTATTTCCACAAATTGGTAGAAATAATTTTCATTTACTCAATGTGTTCAACATATTGGTAGAAATGATTTCATATTAGATTATTCATTAACTTCAGGTATTTCAACAAATTGGTAGAAATAATTTTCATTTACTCAATGTGTATCAATATTGGTAAAAATAATTTTATATTAGATTATTCATTAACTTCAGGTGTTTAAACAAATTGGTAGAAATAATTTTCTTTAACTTCAACAGTACCAATAAATTAGAAGAAATAACCTTATGTGTATTAATAAACTGATAGAAATGATTTTCATTAACTTCGAATAGTTTGTAGGTAAATATTTTTGTTTTGTTTTGTTTATAAACTGGGAGAAATAATTTTCATTAATTTCATGTGTATTAATAAATGCGTAGAAATAATTTTCATGTTATATTTATTCTTAACTCCAGAGCATAAATATACTGGTAGAAATATTTTACATTAACTTGCAAAAGGATCTATTTGATACTAACAGGTACTACCACTTCTGGTCAGAGTGGACCTGGAAGTAATGGTAATGAAGGGGTGCTCCACACCTCCCAGAACTCCAAAAGTGGAACCACGGCACGAGATGTAGTTTAGCGTCATACTCAGGACACTAAATTGGCAGAAATAATTTTTTGTTAGAATTTTCATTAACTTCACGTGTATCAATAAACTAGGAGAAATAATTTCGGATGTATTAATAAACTAGTGGTTGACCCTCAGCCACTTTCTTCTAGCATCTTTATGATAAAATGGTTGCGTGTTTGCCACAATAGCAATTTGAAGAATACGACCGAGACAATCATATAGGAAATACGGTTTGACTAGACCAGCCGACTGATCGGTTCGGGCCCCTCCGACCGTCCGTCTAGACTAAGTAAGGGCCGAAGTAGAATGTTGCATATCACGGGACCAGTTAATAACCAGATCACATACCTCTCAGCCACCACATTCCTGTCCTCGGGCATTATGGTTCACCATTTACGACCAACAAATGTCCCCATTAGTGGTGGTGGTGGGGGAGAGGTATCTTACTCTTCTGCAGAGTTGCATTCGACGTATTCTGAAGTCCCAGCGATAGGGTGAGCATATGAGATAGGAATACTTCATATTATATATCATATATATCAGAAGCCAAAAAAAAAAAAAAAAAAAAACTCTTTAAAATAACGATATAGCTCAGTCGTTAGGGCATCCGGGGCTGGAACAACAAGGTTCCGGGTTCAATACTGGCCCTCGCCAACTCAGCGTATGATTAGCAGAGGGATCTGTGCGGTAAAATTGGGAACTGAAGGTAGGTGTGTCGCACCACCAGAGATTCAAAATCAATTTCCATGGTCTAGTGCTAATGAAAAGGATATAGTCTCCCTCGCTGTCTGGCTGATGCCGACACTAGGCCACTCCGTCGACTTACTTACAATGAATGCGATTCCCCAACCTCTAGGCATAAAATAAACCTCACCATTAAATCAATCATTCAACCAATCTCTCTCTCTCACTTGCGCTCCCCTCTCTCTCTCTCTTTCTCTCTCTCTCTCTCTCTCTCTCTCTCTCTCTCTCTATATATATATATATATATATATATATATATATTATATATATGTCATCATTGCGTTCCTGATTTTATGCTGGCTTGGTAACTAAGAAAATTACGTATTTTTCATTAGTGTCAATGATCACTGTTCGAGCTAAAGTTAGTCCTGATTTACCAATGCCGATTCTCAAGGCAAGTAAACAATTCCAAGTTAGAATACCAACCTAGTTTGGTATTGTGCTGGTTTAATGTATGCATTACCCAGCCTCTCCACTATGAGCAGGATGTGACACAAGGTAAAACATTAAACGGAGTATAGCTGGTTTAAATTAAGAGTTTCCTCCTCCTAGACTGGCTGCCTACCGTGGCTAAAGAGTGTTAGCCCAAAAGTGAACGCAAAATTAAACGGGAGTTCCCGTGGTGTCTAAGAGGCAACCAAAACTTATATTTTATGTGATCACATTTTATTCAGAGCGAGAATTTTTCAACCGCGGTGGAGTCGAAACAGGTACGTGCTTGCATCACGACATTTCCAGCCTAACTAAATGACTAAGCTCTCTGTCTTGTCCCCAGTCCAGTTTGCGTGTAACTGGAAAGAAGGCTACCTAAGTGTTATTACCTATCAATCATCTAACCCTACGGATTTTGAGTTTCAACATTTAATTCAAAATCTAACTCCCAAAACCGTCCCAAAAAACAACGGTTTATCAATATACAGCAATAGTCACCAAGCATCGTTGAATCTGTGTCTACGCTAGATTTACATATGTTCTATAGGAAATTACATTATTAATACAAGCAAAATAAAAAAAACACCTCCCGGGTGGTGTAAAAATTAAATTTTGAAAGATATTGTCTGAGGGGGCTGGGAGTTAGAAATTAATTTTCAGAGAGTTTGTATCATAAGTTAGTAAAACTATCAAATTTATTAAAGGAGTAAAAAATAAGACAATTTGAAATGAAACTTAGTTCTGTCCTCCTCAAATAAAATCTATTAATCTATTAACTATTAATCAAATGATTATTTGGAATATTTTACACATAAACTTTACACAAATAGTCACCAAGCACCGTTGAATGTTACTGAAACTTACGCCAGTCTGTGTGTAACCGGAAAGAAAGTTACTTAAAGGTTATGACATATCAATAATCTAACAATACAGATTTTGAATTTCAATGATTTTTAATTTTAAAAAATAACGGTTTATCAATATACAACACATACACGTGGCCTTGTGCCAGACTAAGCTAAGATAAGTAAATATAATTTCCAGTAATTTCTTTCGACCAACTTGTATTTTATAAAAACAGCAGGAAAAAAAAGACACGTGCACCTGGAGGGAAATGATTCGGAATTTTGTAATGGACATTATTTTTGTGTTTAAATATAACAAGAAAATTACCCCCCCCCAAAAAAAACAAAAAAAAAAACAAAAAAAAACACACAACAAAACAAAAAAACAACAAAAACAAAACAAAACAAAAAACAAACAAATAAAAATCCCCAAAAAACAAAAGAACAAAACAAAAAAGAAAAACAGGTGAGAAGGGACGAGGGTTAAAACGCAGACAGTCTGACATGAAAGGAAATGGGTTAAAGAATAATTGATTTATGTGTAGAAAGAAACCGGAAGCTTTCATAAAAAGAAAATGGCGGGAAATAAAAGAAAATGGCGATAGAATAAATAGACGGAGGAAGAAAGGTGGAATACATGTGTAAATTGGAGATCTCATTTGTAGTACACAGTGAGTTGGAGTTGGACGTGTGAGAGCCGTTGATTTTAAAGAAAGAAAGAAAGAAAGAAAGAAAGAAAGAAAGAAAGAACCTAAAGAGATTACAAAGAAAAGGGGAAAGAAAGAAAGTCATAAAAATGATACAGAGAAAAAAAAAGCTGGAAATAGAAATAAACAAGAAAACTCTGAAGAGAGTGAAAAGAAAGAAAGGAAGAAAGAAAGAACCTAAAGAGATTGCAAAGAAAGAGGTGAAAGGAAGAAATTCGTAAAGATGATACAGAAAAAAAAAAAAAAAAACTAAAGTGAAAATAGAAATAGACTTTACTAGTCTATTTCTATTTTCACTTTAGTTTTTTTTTTTTCTTTTTCTGTATCATCCAAAGAGAGTGCAAAAAATGAATGAAAGAAAGAAAGAAAGAAAAAGAAAGAAAGAAAGAAAGGAACCTAAAGAGATTGCAAAGAAAGAGGTTAAAGAAAGAAAGAAAGTTGTAAAAATGATACCGAGAAAAGAAAAAACGAAAGTGGAAATAGAAATAGACTAAAAAACTGTAAAGAGAGTGCAAAGGGTGAATGAGAGAATGAAAGAAAGAAAGAACGAAAGAAAGAATCCGTGAACAGTGGGAAAAGAAAGAATGCACGAAAAAAAGAAAAAAGAAATAAAATCCTAAATAGAGTGTAAAAAAGAGGGAGAAGAAAAAAAACATTAAAAAAAACAAAAACAAAAAAGAAAGAAGAAAAATGAAAATAAGAAAAAAAAAGAAAAAAATCCTGAATAAATCAATGAAGAAGGTAAAATGAAAAAAAAAAGAACCTGTAAAGAGAACGCAAAGAAAGAAAGAAAGAAAGAAAGAAAGAAAAAAGAAAGTAAAAAAGAAAGAAAAAAAAGAATGAAAATTGTAAGTAAAGAAAGAAAGAAAGCATTGAAGAGTGTGCGAAGAAAGAAACCCAGAAAGAAAGAAAAAGAAAGAAAGAAAAGAACAAAAAGATAGAAAAGAAACGAAATAAAATTCTAAATATTGTTCAAATTAAGAAATAAAAGACGAAAAAACTATCAACGAGAGAGAAAAGAAAGAAAGAAAACAAAAGAAAAAGAAAAAGAACGAAAAAAATGAAGAAGAAAGAAAAGAAAGAAAAAGAAAGAAAATCGTTAATATAATGCAAAAGATGAGGTAAAAGGAAGAAAGAAACCTTTAAAGGGAATGAAAAGAAGAAGAGAAAAAAGAAAGAAAGAAAGAAAGAAAGAAGGAGAAAGAAAGGAAAAGAATGGAAATAGTAAATAGAATGCAAACAAAGAGGTAAAAGAAAGAAGAAAAAAAACCTGTAAAGAGAGTGCGAAGAAAGAAAGACAAAAGAAAGAAAGAAAAAGAGAGAAAGAAAAAGAATTCAAATCCTATATAGAAAGCACAAAAAAGGGGGAAAAAAAGAAAAAAAAAAGGTAAATGAATAAAGAATAAAAAGAAAGTAAGAAATTCTTTTGGCATTTTCATACAGTGACGAAAAGTCAACGGAATCTGGTAGTATAGTATAGTATATATATCTTATTATAATGGAGATTGTGTGTTTTTCTGTCTGTAACCGAAACTATATTACTATTCAAGTAACAATTCCCTTAGTTATTTACGTCACCTTCTACAAGATTTTATTTTTATTTAAACCTCAATTATTAATAAAATTGTTTTACATTATTAACACTGTTGGCAATATCTACATACTAATAACATGCAATTGTATTTATATATACAACAAAATAGCAGGTTACAGTGTTAACGGGAAGGCTAATTTGCATATTGATATTAAAAATCTGATTTTAATAAATATATGCTTACTATTACTGATTTCTAATTGTTTGGTTTTATCTTAATGAATATAAGCAAACATCTCAGGGATGAATCTTAAAAGAAATCCATTAACAAGAAAAAATAACTGTTATTTTATTATTTACTTCCTATTTTAACTAAATAGTTAAATTAGGAAAATTTAGCAATGAAAGATGGGTTTGATGGAAGAGTAAGTTTCAGTTGTTCTATTTCTTTATTATACCCTCCTTCTGCTTCAAATATTTTTATCTGCATTCTTATTTAGTTTCATTAGCATTTCTAATTTGATACAATATTTTATTACATTAAAACTTAAATACTTGCACCCGGAGGTTGCGGCCGTAAGGGTAAGGAACTTGGCAGATTAAATTTCTGTTGGGTTTCGCTTCCGGCTAGAGGTAGCTGTTATAAAATTCGAGCCGCACTTGATGAGACGTAAACGTCGAAACACGTGTTTGTGGATGACTGATAATATATATATATATATATATATATATATATATATTATATATATATATATATAATCAATATCAAAGTAATGTCGTCGGGTGGCCTAAAGTCTATATTAGCGGCAGCGAGGGAATCTATCTCCTTTCACTAGCGCTTGACCAAGGAGATTGTTTTTGGCGTCTGAGACTGAACACCACACCTACCATCAATTTACCGCACTTTACCGCACAGAACCCTGTGCTACACATACGCAGCGAGGGCCGGTATCGAACCGGAAACCTTTTGGTTCCTAGTCTGACAATCTACCGACTGTGCTTGTCGTGATTATTCATATATGTATATATATATATAACTATATATATATATATATATATATATATAATATATATATATATATAAGTTAAGAGTAAGGAAATGAATCCGACGGTATAAGTATAGATAAAAGGATATGAAAACCACAATGCTGTTAAAATGAAAAATATTTTTCTCATTCATAGCTAATATTGAACAATATTTCGATTTATAAAAAATCATCATCAGAGCTTGTTTTTAAACCAGACTCATCGAGCTATGAATATGATATAAAATATTTTCATTTTAACAGCATTGTGTGTTTTCATATACTTTTATCTATGT
>CM042148.1:13986134-13993634 GCA_023376005.1 Doryteuthis pealeii
AACGGCGCTAGGTTTGAAAATCGCATAAGCGAGAAATTATCATTTACCAAGCACCGTTGAGTTCATGACTTTGCTTCACTAACTTTTCATTTTCATTAAAAAAAAAAAATTATTTATTAATTAAAAAAAAAGTATAAATGAAGATTGTGTTCAATTACACTTCCGTTCAAGTCCAGCTTCTTATATCTACCAATTTGTACCGACGAAGGACTGAGGAGTGCCCGAAAATTACCTATGCATACATGCGTACATAAATTCGGCCCCATATGTCAACTGGATTACACTCAAATATACTTTATATATATATATATATATATATATATATATATATATATATATATATATATATATATATACACACACACACACACACAGAAAACAATTATATATAAGTTAGTGTAGCATGGAGATGGAGTCAATGGCATTTGGTTACTGACAGTTTCTCACCTATTACCAAGTATATATATATATACTCACACACATACATATTTTGCCCAGAATATATATGTGTATCCTTTATTTTTTAAGTGAAAATCTAACCTAATCAAGGTTAAAGAACGCAGTCTACCCTATTATTTACCGATAGCTGTGAGAGATATAGTTGTATTCCGACCTTTCCCAAGCATATTAACGCTATATGAAATGTAAACAGTCTCGTCCAGGATCTGAACTTGTCTCATCGTGTCCATTTCCTACGACGATAACCATTACACAACGCGCCTCCAAATCCTTGGTCTCGCAGATTCGGTAGTAATGGATCAGCGAAACTTTTAAGCTCAAGGTTAGGGAATCATATACATTGTACGTGTATATTTTCATACTTGCGACCTTGTGCCACATCCTACCCGTGGCGAAAGGGTTAGGGTAAATAACAAATTTTCCCAAGTGTATTAGGGCTATGTGAAATGCAAGCAGCCTCGCTCAGGATTCGAACTTGAGTAGCCAGATTCACTTCTCATGATCATAACCATTACCTCACGAGCGTCCGTAATCGCCTGCCCTCGGGTGGGGGTCCAGTGGCTTCGACCCTGGACCGTAGAAGCTAACAACGTTGATCTCAGGGGGCCATCACCCAAGGCAACACCTGCCCCTTGACAGGGTTGGGTTTATTACTGAGGCGCCCCCCCCCGAGGGAAGAATGCCGACGGGATCAACGTATTTTTTTGCACCCACCACCCATGAGCTTCGGTTTGTGGGTGGTCCCACATTAATAGGGATACGTGGTAAATACCATAATCTCGAGAGACCCCGACTATAGAAAAACAGGGTCTGAGGTGGGGGGGTATACGTCCATTCACGTGACTGCTTTTGTCAGGCATCAATGCCGTTCGGATGACATCATATAGTTGGATAGTTTTATGAGCGTAATGATCACGCTGCACAAGATAGCTGGAGTTTATTACTTGTTTAAAACCCGGCGCGATTTAATTTGCCTAAGTAAAAATGCGCCATAGATTTTCGAAATGTTGTTTGCGATAATAAACACATTAGTTTAATGATAAAGCCTTTTCAGAAGAGAGCTAATATCACACAAGTAATTTAGGATTTTCTTTTCTCCATACCTTCTCTTTTCAATATGGCGAACGCGATGACATCAGAAGTTTAATTGAATATAGATGCACATCGAAACAGAATATTATATATATATATATATATATATATATATATATATATATATATATATATATATATATATATATGTATTACGCATACGCTATTAAAATTAACTGCTTTATTTTAGTTTTTAAAATTTATTTCTAGAATATCTTTTATATACTTTTCTTAATAGCAATGTTTAAGAAAGAAACAAAATTTCGAACATTGCATGATCTGTGATTAAATTCATTTGTAGCGACCTCTGGTGGCGGTGTTAGGAAATGAATATTTGTTGCAAATTGCAACTCAAAAAGAAGCCTAGCTGTGCAGAGGCTGGCGCCTTTATCAGTGAAATGATTTGGGCGCTGCGTAATTGGCTTGGCTCGAAAATCGTGGCAAACACGGCTTGGAATTTGATGAAGGAACTGCCATTAAAATAATCTAAAAAAAAAAAGAAAGAAAAATAATAAAATAAAATAATGCAGACGACATTTTCTGCAGCAAAACGAAAGGAGATGTTGATTACAGCGAGCAAATACATAATTTACCACAAATGATATTTTAGGTTTAATCATGTTTAATCTTGTAGAGGCGTCGGTGGCGTAATGTTAATCGAAGTGGGCTCGGCTACCCAAGTTCAAATCCTGGGCGAATCTGTTTGCATTTCACATCGTGCTGATACCCATGAGGAAGGTATGAATTTAACTATTCTCCCCCAGTTATTGGTAAATAGTAGGACAGACTAAGCTAACCGTGATATAGGAGAAGGAAAACTGATTTCAAATCAGACCTGGAGAGGGATGGACTGCATCAGGCTATTCCTGTTTAAGACATGCTACATTAGTAGCGCCCTCTAGATTACGGATCTCTCTCTCTCTCTCTCTCTCTCTCTCTCTCTCTCTCTCTCTCTCTCTCTCTCTAATTATTATCTATCATGTTTATTTTTCACGGTGGGCCGGATAATTGAAAAAAAAACCCCAAAACCCTGGCGGGCTGGATAATTTAAAAAATAACGAGCGCGGGACACATTATTATTATGTTCAATACTTGCTAGCCAGAACGAAAGTTTTGAGAAAAAGATGTAAAACAAAATGTATCTTTCCATGTTATATTCATGGATGAGTGGCGTAAGATGCCCCAATCCAAATTTAGCCAACATATTTATTTTCTAAACATTATCAAAGAACGCAATATCAGCAGAAAGGTTTAGTGAGATTTGTGAGCCTTTCAAGATATCGTCAATGTTTGGTTTGGAATTGCTACATCCAATCAAGGGAATTGCTTTCAAATGTCTATCAGTCAATTTCGTTCGATAGGTTGATTCCGTAGTCAAGTCCATGAGGATTTAGTAAGCTCAACATGATATTTAAATTTTAATGGTATCAGAACGTCTCACGTTCCGTACATTTTAGCAAACAAATTCAAGTACCGTCGACGGGCCTGATAAAATGCCTTCGCGGGCCGGATCGGTTCCGTGGGTCGTAGTTTGGTGACCCCTGATCTAAATGAATAACTAGATCAGCAATAGAAACTAAAAAAGAAAGGCATGACAGGGGAAAAAAGTCACCAATTTACAAATTAGAATAAACACAACAGGAGAATAAAAACCACAAAGATATTAATTAGAATAGCAGTAACGTACTCCCCCACCAATTCCTACTAGCACACACACACACACACACATATATATATATATATATATATATATATATATATATATATATATAGAGAGAGAGAGAGAGAGAGAGATGGGAGGTATCCAAAACTTGGTAGTAAGGGATGATTCTATATGTGATTTCTAAGATACACTGTATTAATATTGTATGATCCAGTATGTATAAATACAGCGAATCTTTAAATCACTAAAGAGAGCTCAATGTATAATAAACTTTTTAGATTATGTACAGAGCAATATTTATCTTTAAAAGGGAGGAAAAAATCAACACCGTAATTCCATAATAAATTTATTTCGACCAAAATTGGGGCCTATATAAATCTATAAGTTGATTTAATATAGCTCCCCAAAATCCAGTCTCATCAGATGGAAGATCAGGTTATTTGAATTGCACAACTGAAAAATTTTACTTCTCAAAAAAAAAAAAAAAAAAAAAAAAAAGATTTAAAAGAATAACATTTTTTTTACATTGTAAGACTGTAGATTTTGGGGAGCTATATTAAATCAACTTAGATTAATATAGGCCCCATTTTTGGTCGAAATAAATTTATTATGGAATTACGGTGTTGAATTTTCCCCTTTCTATATATATATATATATATATATATATATATATATATATATATATATATATATAACATACAGTAGTGTAGCTTAGCTCATAGTCCTGAAGAGATCTAGTCGAGATCGAAACCGTGGTAGATGCATTTTATTTATTTTCCATAATTTTTCTATAACCATTACGCTTATATTGCAAGTCTCTCCTTAAAAAAAACGGATTGACCTCTCACGAACAGTTTTTACATATGCATGTCTTTATCAGTTAAATTTTCTTCCGGTTTGGGCTCATAACCAAGTGGTTAAACGCTCAGACATGAAAAATCGGTCGAGTTTCCATCTCGGCTGGAGGCCGCCTGCTAAATCTAACCGCACCGAAGAGACGTGATACGTTGAAACAGGACCGTATGTGGATGACCTATATTATAATATATATATATATATATATATATATATATATATATATATTATATATGTGTGTGTTTGTGTGTGTGTGCGGGTGTGGATTTATATTATATGTCCGTTTATATAGGGATATATATAGAGATCGGAAATATTCAAACTGACTGATATGTATAATGAATGTGGATGATTATATATATAATATATATATATATATAATATATATATATATATTATATATATATGTGTGTGTGTGTGTGTGTGTGTGTGTGTGTGTGTGTGACTGGTATGTATGACTGGTACATATAAGATACAGGAGTGTAGCTTAGCTCATAGTCCCGAAGAGATCTATTCAAGATCGAAACCGTGATAGCCACGTAATTTTCCATAATTCTTATACAATTATTACGCGTATATTGCAATATATATATATATATATATATATATATATATATATATATATATATATATATATATATAGATAGATAGATAGATAGATAGATAGATAGAATATGAGGTTCTGGATGAATTCTAACACCACAAATTATTCAGGAATAGTTGTTCTGCGAGAGTAGCTTTTTAATGATCACATTATGATGAGGTTCTCTATCAAATACACAAATAACACCATCACCTTTTTTTTTATAGTTTCGACAATATACATAAACAATAACCCTACTTACTCAGACCTTAATAGTAATGTTCACTCGCTATAAAGAATAATCAATAGAAAGCGCGTGGTGTAATGGTTAAAGTCATAGGAAATGGACTCGTTGACCCGAGTTCAAATCCTGGACGTGGTAATTGCATTTCACTTAGCGCTAATACCCTTGGGAAAGGTATGAATCCTACTCTTATGGGTAAATAATAGGGCAGACTGGGCTCTTTAACCTTGGTTAGGCAACCGGTCTAGGAGAAGGAAAACTCTGAATTCAAACCTGTTGAACTCGTCTTAAGAAATTGACCTTGTGTCACATCCTGTTCGTGCGAAGGGGTCGGTAAGTATGTAGGAAGCGCGTGGTGTAATGGTTAAAGTCATGGGAAATAGACTCGTCGACCCGAATTCAAATCCTGGACGTGGTAATTGCATTTAACTTAGCCTAATACCCTTGGGAAAGTATGAATCCTTCTCTCCCTCCAGCTATGGGTAAATAGTAGGGCAGACTGGGCTCTTTAACCTTGGTTAGGCAACCGGTCTAGGAGAAGGAAAACTCTGAATTCAAACCTGTTGAACTCCGCTTAAGAAATTGACTTTGTGTCGCATCCTGCTCGTGCGGAGGGGTTGGTAAATATATAAAGAATAATCATGTCTTCGTTATTTCTATTTTTACTAGGAAAAAAAAAAAAAAAACAAAAAAAAAAAAAAACAAAAACAAAAAAAACAAACAAACAAACAAACAAAAAAAACAATACCAAAAACAAAATAAAAGTCACCCTCCGGTCGGTGTAAAAATAAATCTTTAAGATATATTGCCTGAGGGGGAGAAATTAGTAAGTAATTGATAAAAAAAAAAAGTTTTTTTTATCTTTTTAAATTACTTACTTACTTAAAGATATCATATTTTCTCCACTCCACTGACATATTTGTTTTGTTTTACGACAGTAGGGACCTCCAAAACGTTTCTAAAAAAATTATGATTTAATTATTCAGACTTTTATCTTTAGATTTAAAAATCGTAAGAGTAAGTTATATTTTGTATAAAATAAAATAAGTGGTGTCGACCTAGTAAAAAGAATATTTCCACAAATATATTTTAGGGAAAAAAAAACTATTTTAAACATAAATTCATCTAAAGGTGATAAAGTATCGAAATTTTCGTGAAAATTTTTCAATTAATTGATTTTTTCAGAAAATGTTAATATTTGTATGTTGTAATGATACTGACTATAAATTAAATACTCATTGATAAACCTAGCACCTATATGATTTTCCAACCCTATTGCCCTTATGGCAAGCCCCAAACCCTTTTTATCATATGGGTGCTAGAAGGCAGTGGCTGCGGGTCTACATGTCCTGGGAATGACGTTAAACTCTATCTGATGGTGAGGTTCCAGTTTTGGAGGTTTGGGGAATGTGGAGCACCCCTTCATCACCATTACTCCCTGGTCCACTCTGACCCGGAGTGGTAGTACCTGTTAGGGTCCCATCTATGGGTTAAATAGAAAAATGTATTTATAAAAAAATTGTATTATCCATTAAGAATTGATTTATTTCAAAACTTTATCGGCATTAAATGACCCACCGAGGTTGATATGCCGTAAAACAAAACAAACAAATCATTGATAAAGTTAGAAAGTTCATGAAATGACTGTGACATAAGCAGTGACGTAGTTTCGGTTACAGACAAATAGAGACCGAATCTCTATTATTAATAGATTTTTTAAAAATATATTCCAGTCTGTGCCAGAGACTCTTGCTAGTTGATGATATTTTTTCAGCTGCATAATAAATCTAAGACTGGTATAATTGTCTAAATTACTATGACTGTGTTTTTTTTTCTCTCTTTTCCATTTCTGCATTCCTCCTGCTGTACTGTATGACATTTGGGTGCAGTCATTGTGATAAACAAAATAAAAAAAAGTAACTTTATTCCGTCTGTTGGGCGAGGCAGGTCCTCTTTTAAAACGTACCGCTGAGCATATTTAGGGAAATAAGGTGTTAGGGTGGTTCCATCAATCGGATGAAACAAATAATGAATTAATGTGCCCTGTAGCTGGTTGGTTGGGTGGTTGGTCTTTATGGCATGTCAACCCTTACTGGGTTATTTTATGCCGAAAACATTTTCTTTCATTCATTCTTGAAAAAAATTCTATTTCTTTTAAGAAAATTTTAAAACTCATTTTTAGATATATTTAACCCATAGATTGGACCCTAACAAGTACAGTCACTTCGGGTCAGTCGACCTGGGAGTAATAACAATGAAAGGCTACTCTAAATCCCAAGAGCTACAGAATTGGAACTTCCCCATAGCGACCTGTAATGTATATCTATGTTTGAAATATAGGATACTATATTTAGTGAACGAAATAAGGGTAATGGTGATTGTATTTATCGGGTAAAATAAGTTCTATTAGTAAACAAAATAAGGGGTTATGGTGGTTCCATCTCTCGGATGAGACAATATATCCTCTATTACTATACTTGCCTCATCCGAGAGATGGAACCACCATAACCCCTTATTTTGTTTACTAATAGAGACTTGTTTTACCCGATAAATACAATCACCATTACCCTTATTGCGTTAATGTGCACTGTAGTGCGTATCTAT
>CM042148.1:13998634-14021134 GCA_023376005.1 Doryteuthis pealeii
GGCCGTGCTAGATGAACATCGTAAACCTATAAATATTCAGTGCACTTAATAAATCAATTATGGGTCATAATAGAAAACTAATTTTTCTGTTTCTTGTAATTAAATATTATATATATATATATATATATATATATATATAATATATATATATATATATATATGTTATGTATAAACTTTGTTCTTGTGAACGTTGTTTTTTTGTTATTTTGAAGCATGGAAAAAACAGAACAAAAAACAGAATTTTAAGATTCAGCTGTTTTTCTGTCCCTGGTTCGATTAATTCTGATATTTCGGGCGAACATCCACCCTTTGTCAAGGTATAGAGAATAGGGACTATCTGGGGAGAAGTGAAATACAGTATATGGAAGAAAAAAAGAACATAGTTTTATATATGTGTGTATATATATACGAGGAAAATGGGGTTGGAATGAATCCGACAGAATGAGGTAAAATAAGGAATAAAAGAACAAAATCAGACAAAAATGTGTAGTATATTTCGCTGGAGGTTGACCTCAGCTTCTTCTGCTTTATTGAATTATTAGGGTCATACAAGTGTTTTATAGAAGGGGGAAGTAGGTATGTGGGTTAGTTATGTGGTGAGGGAAAGATTTGATTGGTTATAGGAGACATCATTGGGGAAGATAATAGGGAAACAGAAGGGAAGGGAGTTGAGGGAGGTAGGTAGAAAAATGAATGGTGAGAACTGCCTGATAGGGGAGGGGAGTAGCCATTTATTGGAGAGAGATTTGAGTAACGGAAGTAGCACATGGGAGTTACCTACTTCCCCCTTCTATAAAACACTTGTATGACCCTAATATTTCAATAAAGCAGAAGAAGCTTAGGTCAAAACTCCAGCGAAATATACTACACATTTTTGGCTGAGTTTTGTTCTTTAATTCCTTATTTTACCTTATATATATATATATATATATATATATATATATATATATATATATAACTTTCAAAGAAAGAAAACTTTTTTCTTTTTTTCTCCTTTTTTTCTTTTTTTTTTCTTAAATATTGCTCTGTATATAATTTAATTCATCGATTATCATACATTGAGCTCTTTTTAGGGATTTATAAAAAATCCTTGTCTGAGTATATATGTTTGCATCTACAAGAGCATACAGTATGGTTGTACAGTGAGATATAAAGACGTCTGAAAAATAAATCAAGAATTGCATTGATTATTAAAAACAAAGAAATGAGCACAGACAACAGCAGCTCAAAATAACAGAAGCCGTATCGAACAGAGGAGGAAAGCAACCCACAAGATGGCCAGTCGACGAAATAGAACCCGCCGAAATAGTACCTCCTAAGAATTCCTCTCTCGCCATTTACATACCCAAAACAAGAAAGGGATATATAACAATATACAATAGATACAATATATATACAACAATATACAATAGTTGGGAAGACTAAGTTCTCTAACCTTGGTAAGACAACCAGAGTAGGAGAAATGTAACGTGAAAGAGACTTTGGTTAAGCGAAAAAGCAGCAGCAGCAGTTTAAGAATTAATTGCACGCGCACGTCACGGCAGCTTGATCTAGTTAAAAAAAAAAAGAAGCGTTCTGACTTACTGGCCAAGCTGACGTTCGAGCTTCGGAAAAGACACAATATGATAAAAACAGCAGAGATAAAAGACGTTAATATAAAGCCGCTGACACATCCACCATTGAACAGATAAGTAATTCTTTCTCTTCATTTATTTCACACAGAAATATCGCGCACATCTCACACAGACAAAAACAAAAAGGAACTTCGCTCTATATGTATATCTCTATATAATTTTGTTTTGTTTTGTTCTTCATTGATTATTAAACTCTTCTTATCGAAATCCCGTGTTTGTCGTCTTTCCTATCCCAATAATCATCTTCATTCTGATAATGTGTTCCCACCTGTAAATACACTTCTTCTACAGGAACCTTAGAGTTGTACCCTGGATAACTGAATCTCAGATTCCAGGCAAAATATAAATGTAATTTGTGTCCGAGATTATCGACCGTAACAGAAAAAAAACCCTCTGAATTTAACCCAGCAGTATTTGTTCGTATCCCAGTTTAAGCTGGGGTGAAAAACTCACAAGGAGTTTAAGTTGGTAAGGCAACCAGTCTAGGAGAAAGAAAACCTTTGAATTTAACCCAGCCGTACTCTGCTGAAAGATAGTGACTTTTTGTTGCATTCTACCTATGACAGAGCGGTTAGATAAATACATATCGTAAAATATGAATCAGTCTTCAATTCATTGAAATTGTGTGTTTTTATGTCTGTAACCGAAACTATATTACCACCCGAGTCATAATTCCCTTAGTTATTTACGTCACATTCTCCATGATTTTAGTCAAACCTCAATTATTAATAAAATTGTTTTACATTATTAATACTGTCGACAATATCTACATACTATGATATTTACCACGTACCCCACGTGTACAGGCTAGGCACAAAGTCCTATTAATGTGGGACCACTCACGAGCCGAGACTCATGGTTGGCAGGTGGAAAAATTGCGTCGATCCCATCGACATTCCCCCTTAAAGAGGGGGGCGCATCAGGTGCTGGGCAATAAACCCAGCCATGCCCCTTTAAATCAAGGGGCAGGTATTGCCTGGGGGGACAGCCCCCTGGGATCGACGCTATTAACTTATAAGGTCCAGCGGCCGAAGCTCACTGGACCCCCGGTCGAAATCGGAAGTTCGATATGTGGGACATATCTAGATACTAATAACATGCAATTGTATTTAAATATACAACAAAGTGGCGATTTACAGTGTGAACAGGAAGGCTAATTTGCATATTGATATTAAAATTTGATTTTGATAAATATGTGCATAGTATTATTGATTTCTAATTGTTTGGTTTTATCTTAATGAATTCGAGCAAAAATCCTGGGTATAAATCTTAAAAGAATTCCATTAACAAAAACAAATAACTGTAATTTTATTCTTTACTTCTCACCTTAACTAAATAGTTAAATTAGGAAAATTTAGTCATGAAAGACGGGAGTGATGGAAGAGTAAGTTTCAGTTGTTCTATTTCCCCTCTGTTTCAAATCTTTTTATCTGCATTCTTATTTAGTTTAATTAGCCTTTCTAATTTAATATAATATTTTATTACATTAAAACTTAAATATTTGCATCCGGAGGGTGTATATATTTGCTTGTAATGTTAATGTTTAAAGAAGAGGCAAGACAGCAATGTTGGTCAATCCTATATCATCAAGAACAGCTCAACACAACAACCACCAATTCATGGCACTAAGCCAGTTTTGTTTAGAATTAAATAATCGTTAAAGACAGATAATAGTAATATATAACACATTTACACATACAGTACCGACCATAAAAAAAATTAAATTAAAAATTGATTTCTTTTTAAACCAATGATATCAGGTTTTGGTTTGTTTTGTATTATGGCATATCAACCTCAGTGGGCCATTTAATGCCGATAAAGTTTTGAAATAAATTCATTCTTAATGGATACTCAATTTAAAAAATATACATTTTTCTATTTAATTTAGATGGGACCCTAACAGGTACTACCACTCCGGATAAGAGTGGACCAGGGAGCAATGGTGATGAAGGGGTGCTCCACATTCCCCAAACCTCATAAACTGGAACCTCACCATCAGATAGAGTTTAGCGTCATTCCCAGGAGATGTAGACTCTCAGCCACTGCCTTCTAGCTCCCATATGATAAAAAGGGTTGTGGCTTGCCATAAGGGCAATAGGGTTGGGCAATCATATAGGTGCTAGGGCTTGACATGACCAGCCGATTGATCGGAGGGGGCCTCTCCGACCACCCATCTAGCCTCAGGGCCAAAGTGGAGTATTGGAAGTCATGGGCTGCTCAACCACCTGGGTTCTATCCTTAAGCATCACGGGTCGCCATCCACAGCCAACAGGTGGGGGAGTTTTAGCCCTCTGCTGAGGTGCAGTCGGTGCATTCTAACGCCCCAGCCGACAGGGCGGAATGATATCAGAATTTTCTGGTTGACTAATATATATATTTACCAAACCCTCCGCACGAGCAGGATGTGACACAAGGTCAATTTTTAAGCGTTGTTCAACAGGTTTGAATTCAGAGTTTTCCTTTTCCTAGACCGGTTGCCTAACCAAGGTTAAAGAGCCCAATTTGCCCTACTATTTACCCATAGCTGGAGGGAGAGTAAGATTCATACCTTTCCCAAGGGTATTAGCGCTAAGTGAAATGCAATTACCACGTCCAGGATTTGAACTCGGGGCGACGAGTCCATTTCCCATGACTGGTTGACTAATATAATGCAATAATTAATGATATTTGATAATAATCATTTTTGATTGTATAAAGTTTCAGAAATAATAAAACCCTGGCATCATTGGTAATTTAGAATAAAATGTAATTATAGAATGAAAATGGATATTATTAGGTATTCATTATCAAACGACTTAAGTGAAATTATTTAACCAAATAAAAAGCTTCAAGACCTCAGTAACCCAAAATAATGATTCCTACGTGTTACTAAGTTTATTTCAATGATATCCCTACATGTTCCTAATTTAGTTTAACAATGTTCCTACATGTTACTCCTAACAATATGGTTTAATAATATACCTCCATGTCATAAATTTAGTTTAACAATGTTCCTACATGTTACTAAGTTTAGTTTAATAATATACTCCATGTCATAAATTTAGTTTTAACAATGTTCCTACATGTTTAGTTTAATAATATACCTCATGTCATAAATTTAGTTTAACAATGTTCCTACATGTTACTAAGTTTAGTTTAATAATATACCTCCTCATAAATTTAGCATGTTACTAAGTTTAGTTTATAATATACCTCCTCATAAATTTAGTTTAACAATGTCCTACATGTTACTAAGTTTAGTTTAATAATATACCTCCATGTCATAAATTTAGTTTAATGTTCCTACATGTTACTAAGTTTAGTTTAATAATATACCTCCATGTCATAAATTTAGTTTAACAATGTTCCTACATGTTACTAAGTTTAGTTTAATAATATACCTCCATGTCATAATTTAGTTTAACAATGTTCCTACATGTTACTAAGTTTAGTTTAATAATATACCTCCATGTCATAAATTTAGTTTAACAATGTTCCTACATGTTACTAAAGTTTAGTTTAATAATATACCTCCATGTCGTTTACATGTTACTAAGTTAGTTTAATAATATACCTCCATGTCATAAATTTAGTTAACAATGTTCCTACATGTTACTAAGTTTAGTTTAATAATATACCTCCATGTCATAAATTTAGTTTAACAATGTTCCTACATGTTACTAAGTTTAGTTTTAATAATATACCTCCATGTCATAAATTTAGTTTAACAATGTTCCTACATGTTATAATAATGTCATAAATTTAGTTTAACAATGTTCCTACATGTTACTAAGTTTAGTTTAATAATATACCTCCATGTCATAAATTTAGTTTAACAATGTTCCTACATGTTACTAAGTTTAGTTTAATAATATACCTCCATGTCATAAATTTAGTTAAACAATGTTCCTACATGTTACTAAGTTTAGTTTAATAATAATGTCATAAATTTAGTTTAACAATGCTAACAATGTTCCTACATGTTAAAGTTTAGTTTAATAATATACCTCAATGTCCTAAATTTAATCTTATATAGCATAAAGGAATCGACCCAGGACTTAGATAATCTTTGCGCAATGAACCATAAGATTCTGAAAACAATAACAAATTTGGATTGAAAAGAAAAAAAAAGAAAAAGAAAAAGAAACCCGGTGTAAAAAATAAAAAAAACAAAAAAAAACACCCCCCCAAAAAAAAACAACAAAAAACCAAAACCAAAACCAAAAAAAAACAAAAAATCCCCCCCAAAAAAAACCCCCAACAAACCCAAAAGACAAATGATGAAACCAAGCTTATTATCCCTATAAGCTAGATACATTAATCTCGTACACCGGACCGCTGAGTCTTGTTGATAAAAGAAACAAAGGCCTGAGAGCCTCGTTCTGGTACGGTTTTATTTGTCAGCCATCTTGGCACACGGCAAACATTAGCGGCTCTACACTCTGTGCGGAAACTGTTTGTGAATTCTTTGCAGACGCCTTCGGGTTCGCAAAGTCATACAACGGTTCTTTGGCACGTAACACCCAACTCTGTATGCACACAGCATCGGACAACATGCAAACAGCATCGCCAAATGTGTAAATATCCGGATGGAAAAACCCACAGACGTGCATTCTACCTCGCACGTGCCGTTCGACTAGGACTACTACAACGAGGCACTCCCAGATCCTTCATACGCCTGTAAAGTTTGTTTTATCGGGTTAGAGGATGAGACTGAGCACCGCAAAGAACGGAGAGGATCATTTTAAATTCATTTAACGAATCTACCGGCATGTAGTATTTCCTCTGATTCATAGGTATTTACTTAGCGTAGCTTAGTTTTGGCCCAAGGCCAAAATAATGTGCTCTAAAATCTGATCTCTGATAAGATTAAGCGATAAATCCTCCTATCTGTAGCCGCATCAGTGCTACTGTATGGGGACCCACTTGGACTCTAACGAAATGCTTTGAGGAAAACAAAGCTAGATGGGAACTACACAAGGATGCTACACAAGGCCAACAATAATGTGCCCTAAAATCTGATCTTTCTGATAAGGTGAAGCGATAATTCTTCCTAGCTGTAGCCGTGTCTGTGCTACTGTATAGCTGCACCACTTGGACTCTAACGAAACGCTTGGAGGAAAAAAAAGCTTGATGGGAACTACACAAGGATGCTGCATGCTGTCTTTAACAAATCCTGGAAGCAGCATCCTACAAAAGAGCAACTGTACGGCCACAGACCTCCTATCACTCAAACTATCCGGGTAAGACGAACAAGACATGCTAGTCTCTGCTGGAGAAGCAGGGACGAACTCATAAGTGACGTTCTCCTGTGGGTAATTGCACATGGGCACACTGGTCGGTCAGCATAAACCTGCCTCGATAAGCTCTGCGCCGATACTGGATGCTGAGCAGAGGATCTTCCAGGAGCGATAACTGATAGGGATAGGTGGCGAGGAAGAGTTCATGGAAATCCGTGCTTTGACACGACCTGATAATGCTAATGATGATGCTTATGGAATTTATATGCAAATTAGACGACACTTGAACATGCTGGGTTCCCGTTCTAAGCAATTCACGATGATATTAATGTTTCTATTTATGAAGGTTGATTGGCTGGTTGTTTTGTTTTACGGCATATCAACCCTTTTCGGGTATTTAATGCTGAATCAAATCGTTTTGATATCAGGTTGCTTACAGTACCTGCCATTGCTTAAATGGTCACCAATCTATTTTATTATGTTTTCATACAATACAGTGCTATTTTTATTATTAAAAAAAAAACGTAACAAAAAAAGGGTGTTTTTTTGGTTGGGGGCTGGAACGGATTAATGGCATTTCAGTTTATTTCAATGTGTAAAATTGATTTGATATCCGAAAAAAATTGAGTTACGGGTGGAACTCGCAAATAAAGGTCAGACTGTAACACTATAAATCATTATCTCAGCCGCATATTTTCTCGTATTTCCTGTATTTTCAAAAAAAGATTCCATGCTAAAAATTGAGGGTCGACCTATACATGGATAGTGCGCGATGGAAATAAAATCTAGGAGTAGTTTTCACCTTCAGAGATGAATAATAAGTCATCTGTTTACTATTAGTACTCAGTAGCGTAATGAAATATGTAGATTGATATTTTCAGACACACACCAAAGATTTTAATACCAGCTCGTTTATCATATCATATACCTAGACAGGAAATAAGTAAATAGTTTCTGTTAATTCGCCGACGAACCTGCTCAGTACTTAGATGGGTGTCCGCTTAGAAACAGCCGGCACCGTAAGCAATCTGAGGTCTGTGTGCCAGACTAAGCAAAAATCAAAAATCAAACGGCTAACTTGCAAATCGGTCGGAAAATTAGGGTGACCCAGAAAAAAACAGAACCCACAAATTTTGTAATAAAACTGTTAATTTTAACTAGGGGGGTTTAGGGTTAGGTTAGGGTTAGGGTTAGGGCTGGGGTTAGGGTTAGTTTAATGGAAAAATAAATAAATAATTTGGGTTCTGTTTTTTCTGGGTCACCCTGTAATATGTTTTAATTTTCCGACCGATTTGCAAGTTAGCCAATCAAACTAAGTAAACTCGGCGGAGTGGCCTATTGTCGGTATCAGCCAACAGTGAGAGAGTATCATATTATTTGTGCGTCTGACCTACTATCAGCTCCCCACTTTACCACACAGATCATAGACGTGCTTCTGCTGGTTGGTCTAAACTGGTGTGTCCATGTGTAAGTCTCCACAGGAGAAGGTCTCTTTAAGATCGTTCTTGCTTCTCCAGCGGTGTCCAGGACAACAAGCCATCCGAGTAAGATGATCAAGAAAAATCTATCTATCTCTCTCTCTCTCTCTATCTCTCTCTCTCTCTCTCTCTCTCTCTATATATATATATATATATATATATATTATATATATAGTCACTGCCACTTCTTCACAGAAGGACATATCCTCAATTTCGTAATCGTAAAGAGTCCTCGTGCGAATGCATATGACCTGCTATATATATATATATGTGTGAGTGTGTGTGTGTGTGCGTGCGTGTGTGTGTGTGTGTGTATGTTGTGTGTGTGTTTATGTGCATAAGCTTGTGTGTGGGTGTGAGTAGGTATATACAGTGACGCGCCCCATACATATAATATACATACATATATACATATGTATATATATGTATATGCATTACTCTTTATATATATATATATATATTGAGAGCGAGAGAGAGAGAGAGCGAGAAGAGAGAGAGAGAGAGAGAGAGAGAGAGAGAGAGAGAGAGAGACAGACAGACACAGACAGACAGAGACAGACACAACAGACAGACAAGGTATGCAATTTTTAATAGTTGTCATATTGGTAAATATGTTTGAAATATCCAAGAAAAATATTAATTGGTCTGTATTTATCCCAGACTACGCCGAGTTATCATGTAAATACTTATATCCAAAATGCGATGAAACTGATAAACAGGCTCGTAAATATGATAGGCTTGCGGCAACTGATGGCGATATTCTATCTTTCTCTCGGCCTAGGCGCAGGAACACAATCTACTGATATCGTAAAGAGGTGAAGGAGGCCAACTTGCTCAGTAATAAACTTGTAGTTTACTTACGCAGCGAAAGTGAGTGCGAATAAAACAGGCGATATTATATATTGGATTTAGTTCAGACTTTGCTGGCAAAGCGACACAAGGTGGCGCCACCAATGGCATCGACTATAAAGGATGCTTTTGGAAAGTAGCCGGCGCCAACATGGCTTTATCTCGGGCCAAGGTCTGTTGGCAACACTGGAGTCTGTGTGAGCCATCGGGACGAAGAAAGCAGCCAGCCAAAGCCAGAAACATAGGGACGATGCGATGGCAAGAATCGTTAGCAAAATAAAGGATGGGATATAAGAGGAAGGAAGAAAAGGAAAAAATATTGAATGAAGAGAAGAAAAAGAAAGAAAGAATAAAAGCTGAAAAGGAAGTAAAAGAAAGGGGAGAAAAACGAAAAAAGAAAGAAACAAAGAAAAGGGAAGATCACTGGGGGTAAAAAAGAAAGAAAAACAAGATATCTAAAATTGTGAAAAAAAAGAAGAATGAAATATAAAAGAAAGAAAGACTGAAAGAGAATAATAGGAGAAAGGGACAAAGAAAGGGACAAAGAAAGGGGAAAATATGGTTAAAAGAAAGAATGAATGAAAGAAGGAAAGAATAGAAACGAAAGAATAATAAAAAAGAAACAAAGAGAGAAAGAGAAGAATAGCGAAAATGAAAGAATAAAAAGAAAGAATGATGAAAAAAAGAAGGAAACAAGGAAAAGTAAGAATAGTGAAGAAAAAAAAACAAAAGAAAGAAAGAAAGAAAGAAAGAATAAATGAAACAAAAATAATAAAAAGCGAATATGAAAATAAAGAAGGAAATGAAATAGAGGAAGAGAAAGGTAGAATAATGAGAAAGAGAGAGAGAGAGAGAGAGAGAGAGAGAGAGAGAGAGAGAGAGAGAGAGAGAGAGAGAGAGAATGAAAGAAATTGAAGAATGGGAGAGACAGAAAGAAAAGGAGAATAGCGAGAAAGAAAGAAGAAAGAAAGAATAGAGAAAAAGAGAAGAGAGAGAGAGAGAGAGAGAGAGAGAGAGAGAGAGAGAGAGAGAGAGAGAGAGAGAGAGAGAGAGGGCAATAAGAAAGAAAGAAAGGAAAGAAAGTGATAACTAAAGAGAGAGAGAGAGAGAGAGGGGGTGATAATGAAATAGAAAAAAAGAAAGAAAAGAAAAAGAAAGTGAAAAAGAAATGAGAGAGAGAGAATGAGAGAAAGAAGAGAGAGGGAGAAAGATAAAAAGACAAAGAGAAAGAGAAAGAGAGAGAGAGAGAGAGAGAAAGAAGAGAGAGAGAGAGAGAGAGGTGGAAGGAGAGAGAAAAGAAAAAGAAAAAAAGAAAGGCAAATAAGAAAGTGATAACTAAAGAGAAAGAGAGAGAGAGAGAGAGAGAGAGGGGAGAAGAGGGGAAGGGAATGACGAGAAAGAAAGAAAGAAAGAAAGAAAAAGGGAAGAATGACGAAAGCGGAAAAAAAAGGGAAAGATGTGTCGGTAGGTGAGTAATAAATGAATGAATGTGCCCATAGTGAAACCTATCGCCTCGCTGACCCTTGGACAGTGGGTTCCGCTGTGCAACTTCTAAATTAGGTAAGGATATAAGGTGAAACGGTTGTGAGCTAGTTCGCTCGCTGGTCCACTCTTTCGTTCACTCTCTCTCCCTCTCTCTCTCTCTCTCTCTCTCTTGCTAATCGAGGGTCCCGGATGATGAGAAGGGTCGTTGGGTAAGTAGTGGTGTGCTGTTAAACAATTGTGCACACTCGACCTTAAGTATTTCAATATTGACTCATAGAATCCGACGCGCTGGGCCAGTCGTTTCGTGTATTGGCAACGGATAAGTCTAATCAATCGAAATGACCAGGCAAGGTCCCCGTTCAATCCAATACCAGCCAATCCACACACACACGCACACACACACACACACACACACACACACACACACACACATATATATATATATATATATATATACACATATATATATATATATATATATAACAAGTGCGTGGTGTAATGGTTAAAGTCATGGGAAATGGACTCGTCACCGCGAGTTGAAATCCTGGATGTGGTAATTGCATTTCACTTAGCGCTAATACCCTTGGGAAAGGTATGAATCCTACTCTCCCTCCAGCTATGGATAAATAGTAGGGCACACTGGGCTCTTTAACCTTGGTTAGGCAACCGGTCTAGGAGAAGGAAAACTCTGAATTCAAACCTGTTGAACTTCGCTTAAGAAATTGACCTTGTGTCACATCCTGCTCGTGTGGAGGGGTTGGTAATATATATATATATATATATATATATATATATATAATATATTACATATATACGAATGGTCGGTTTAGCTTAGTCGATAGAGCGTCCGACTAGGAATTGGTGGTTCGATACCGGCCCTCGCGTATGATTGGCACATGGTTCTGTGCGGTAAAGTGAGGTCCTGATGGTAGGTGTGGCGCTCCACCTCAGACTCTAAAATATTCTCTTTGGTCTAGCGCTAGTGAAAAGGGGATAGACTCCCTCGCTGTCTGGTCCATACCGACATTAGGCCACCCCGACGACTTTACATATATACGTGTGTATAAATAAGAGACATCAACACACACACACACACACACACACACACATATATATATATACATATATATATGTAATGCAAAGTGAGTGTGTAGTAGTTTTACAATAGTCATAATTTACAGCTTAGAGTTACAGAGCAAAAATATACGGTAATTTTCACCTTTAGTTGGCTGAATTCCTGGCATAAAATTGTGCGTGCGCATTATCTGAAATAAACTTAATTTTTATTAAGAACACATTTTATGATATTTTTGTGTTAAAACCGTGCAGTTGTATTGTTTTGGAAACGATTCTAAGGTTTGTATATTTCACATGCACACTTTCAAAATGGCTACCGTCTTGTTTCAAAGTGAAAGTCAGTTGGCTAAATTTCCTAGCACAAAATTATCTGAAATGAACTTAATTGTTATTAAGAACACATTTTATACAGCTTCGTCCAGGATTTGAACTCGGGACGACGAGTCCATTTCCTACGACTCTAACCGTTACACCACGCGCATCCATCCGTAGATATTGAGCACCAAGTAAGAAGTGAACTCACTACTGTAGTAATTGGTATACTTGCTAACAATTTCACCACGACGAGACACACTTATTTTCTTCTAACAATGGAACAATAAGTTTTTGTCTTTCTGGTCTTATATGTCATCCACATACCTCAAGAACGTGCCTCACTGGTCCAGCAACGCTCCCACGACTACAGTAGACATCAGCAACAAAACATTGTAACCTAGTCCAACTGGTCCCTCCTTTTTCTCTAGATGAACATCAATGCCTATTGTGTATTTCTTGTTTTTACATCTGTCATCTTGTAAGGGAGGAACACGAGAATGTTTTCACACGGTCATTAGACAGATTATTTTCTAGACATTTCTCTATTCTATTTTACTATAAGAAAACACAATATTTGCCATTTTGTTTTGTTATTGTCATCACATTATTTTAAAGATTGTGTTACAATTTATGAGCAGTCATGAATTGTGAACTTACCTGTAGTTAGAATTTGAATTAGGGCCGTTAATTTTTTAGATCATGGGGTCCTATGGATAATTACTGACACTTGTGGCGGTTAATAACCATTGACCCCTTAAAAGCGCGCGATTGGACGCCTGGGAATAGTTTCTAGTTTAGAACAGATTCGACTCGGATTCAAGGGAGCTCCTGTGGTCCTTCTCACCCGCGGCGGAATCAATATGGGCTAAGAAATAGAACTTGATCAAGAAACTAAGTTTTGTTATTAATTAATTATTAAAACAAGCAATGGCCATCTCAGCCTGTAAGAAGATTCGACGTAGACGAGGAAAACCAGCCCTTAATAGAAGTCAGCCCAAATAACATTGCGGCTGACGAGTTAGATGACCTAGACAAAGAATCAGAAGCAGCAGTATAAAAAGTAAGAACTATCATCTCTAATCTCTCTTACTCTCTCTCTATAATACACTCGAAATGATTCTTCCCGTTTATGTACTCGATGAGGAACAAGTATATAACAATTGTATGGTTCAAATATTTGCTCTAACCGGCTATATTAGAATTAGATAAGAATACTTGAAACCATACAACTGTGTGCAAATTATGTATTTGTAATGGTATGTATTTTTGTCTGGGCAGGTTTGAGAAACAAAGAAAAAGGTCGTATTCTAAAAATAGACCAGACCAGACTGACAGACGCCAAACGCCAAATTCAAAATCCCGGTCAGTAACGGACATTCTGAGAACTAGTTAGAGAAGGGTTGAGACAACAGAAAGGCATTGGTGAGCGAAGGACCAGTCGCAGAGTACGATCATCGAAGGACCGGGTGAACCAAAAGTCAAGTTAGCTTTAAAAGTGAAACTTGTGCGTGAGATATTCTAAGCGGAAAGAGGCTGCACAGACCCCATTCCACTATCTTGGCAGTCCCGAAATGTTAGTCCAGTGGCAGGAAAAGTTCGAACGACTGGGCTGCCAAGCTGCTGCAGGGTGTTGTCTCAGGTAGTATTGAGTCACTTCATTAGAGGCAAGCCTCCCTGGAAGCCCCAGCGCTTGTACCTAAGCGCCAGGTTGTGTTGTGGATTTGTGTGAGTAGTAAGTACCCCAATCCTACTACTATTGATCGATGTAGATAGCCATTGCCTCCACTGGAGATCATCCGTCATTTGACAGCTTTTTTTTTAGGATGCTGGGTATCCGCACACCACTCACCAGACAAGCCGATGCATGCTGATGGGGGAGCCAGTTTAGTCGCTAGCAGACCGACCATAGAAAGGTAGTACTAGTTTACATGGTACTAGTAGTAGGTAAGAAAGAAGACCTGACCTCACACACAAAGGCATGGTTGCCTTCCAAGCTTTAAACACTAATAAAGTCGTCGGGGCGGCTAATGTCAGTATCAGCCAGAGAGCGAGGAAGTTTTTGACTACCGCTAGACCAAGGAATGGTTTTTTGCGTCTGAGGTGGAGCGCCACACCTACCACCAGCTCCTCACTTTACCGCACAGATCACCGTGCTACTCATACACTGAGTTGGCGAGAGCCGGTATCGAAGCAGGACCTTGTGATTCCTAGCCGAACGCGCTACCGACTGAGCTAAACCGACCCTTTTTAAACATTAATGAGACTTTATAAAGAAAAGGAACATTCATTAACAAACCACATCTTTGTAACTTGTTCATTTGATACATTTATAATCTATATCTATCTATACATATATAAAGGGCAGTTGTGTGTATATGTGTGTCCGGAGGAAACTTCAAGAAAAAAAAAATAAAACAATTAACGACAAAGTAAATATATATACACATTAAATATCACCAGGGCTTGGTTTTTGTGCAAACATAATAGAGATTTGATTTATATTCGTGAAGATAATTAAAAAATAAAATTTAGATAACAGCATGGAATTTTTTTTCCATTTAATATTTTAGATAGTAGATATTAACATTTCTTTTCAGAGTAGCTGGATCAATGCAAGGTTCTTTTTTGTTTTTTTTACATAGTGATTTAAATGGGGCATCCCACGAGGATTCAACTCACGATTCAGTAATAATGGATCTGCGGGACTAACTTAAAAAATCCCCCTCTACCCAGGCGACGCCGGGTAGCCGCTTCTAGTACACATGTAAAGGAGAATTTTTTTACGACTCAAATCTCTTTTTGTTACTTGTATTATTCTTTGCTTGTTTCTTTGATGTTTTTTTTTTCATATAAAAATGTCCTTCAACCGACCATCTATTAATAATGGAGATTCGCTTCCGGTTTTGTCTGTAACAAAAATGACGTCGCTGCTTACGTCACATTACCCAAAATCGTCATAACATAGAATAAATACACTCAAAATTTGAACATGCAACATTCAGTCATTGTTTTTAAAACAAGTTTTAATAAACTGGTATTATATATCTATATATAAGTAAAAAAGTAAAGTAAAGTCGTCGGGCGGCCTAAAGACGGTATCAGCCTGACAGCGAGGGAAGTCTATCCCCTTTTCAATAGCGCTAGACCAAGGAGATTATTTCTAGCGTCTGAGGTGGAGCGCCAACACCTACCATCAGCTCCTTACTTTACCGCACAGATCCCTGTGCTACTCATACGCTGAGTTGGTGAGGGCCGGTATCGAACTAGGAACCTTGTGGCTTATAGCCGAACGCTCTACCGACTGAGCTAACCCGGCCCAATATCTATATATAGTTTGTTTTATTTTAATACATATCTAAAGTTTACATTTCAAATTGTTTTATTTTTTAATCCTTTAATGAATTTGATGATTTTACTTAATTAGGGTACAACTCGGTTACATTGATTTTTTTACTCCCACCCCTCAGGCAATATGTTTCAAAAATCTATTTTTACATCACCCGAAGGGTGTTTTTTTATTTTGTGCTAGTATTAATAATAGTTTCATTCATAAAGAACACCTCACAGCAATCTTCTTTGATCTTGGCTTGTGATACCACATTGAAATATGGTGTTATGAGGGATCTGCACACTCTCGGTTTGAGAGACAGACTGGCACAATTCATAAATCCTGTATTGTAGAAGATTCAAAGTTCGACTTTCAACTCTCTCAGATTAAAAAAACCCGAAAAAAACAAAACAAAAAAAAAAAACAACAAAAAAAAACGAAAAAAAACCCGGAAGTGCCCAAAGGCATTATTCTCTCAGTAACACTCTTTAACATAAAAATAGATAATTAGTATTAATAAACGGGCCACTGAAAATGGTTTCCGATTTTCAAAGGCTAAAACCAAATGTATATACTTTTGCCAGACAAGACACCTAGCATATCTATACATATATAAAAGGCAGTTGTGTGTATCTGTATGTCCGGAGGAAACTTCGGAAATAAAACAACTAACGACAAAGTAAATATATATACACATTAAATATCACCAGGGCTTGGTTTTTGAGTCAAAATAATGAAGGTTTGATTTATATTTGTGAAGATAGATACAAAAATAAAATTAAAAGGATATCAGCATAGAATTTCTTTTGCATTTAATATTCTAAATAGTAGACATTAATTTTTCTTTTAAGAGTTGCTGGATGAACGCCAGGTCTTCTTTTTACATAAGGATTTTAATGGGGCATATTGCGAGGATCTAATTTGTGATTCAGTAATAATTGATCTGCGAGACTACATTTTTTGCTATCCACCTACCCAGGCGATGTCGGGTAGCCACTTCTAGTAAATAATAGTTTCATGAAGCTATAATTGTTTCCAAATGATTGTTACAAAATAAAAATAGTTAAATAAGAATAGTTACTTGGAATTTTAAACAAATGACATCAGTATTATTTGTATTAACGCCTTTACCCCAGCTGTGATTAGCGGAATGAGAACAGGATACCCCCGTGGACTGAATAAAGGGTTAGGTTCAAAGTTCCGTGATGGCTCCCGATTACGACAAGAAGGTTCCCGGTTACGAAAGGAGATTCCCGAGTTCGAAAAGAAGGTTCCCGAGTCCGAGATGGTTCTCGAGTCCTAGAAGGTTCCCAAGTTCGAAAAGAAATAACTGAAGAAGGCACATCGGTCGAAACGTTGTACAGATAACAATGAAGATGAGGAAAATAGTCCGAATAATACAAATAATACTAATCATCAAGCTTCATCTAAAAAATTAAGAGTAAATGACAGCAGCATTTAATAAACCAAGAAAGAATTTGAAATGCATAAAACCAACCAACCAACCTGTTGAATTGTTTCGACATATAAGGAGTGCTGAAGTCCACCACTTAAATTTATAGACTCTACATGGGCACGTGGATTAAACACAGCGAATCAACAGCTCGAATACGTGGTTAGTTAACTATTTAATCACCGATCTTGAAAACCGTTAATTTGCACGTTATTCGACATTGACGATAGACCTGCAAACAAGGACTTTGCTCGATCAAAGGGTTCTACCTAATACTAAGGGGCACCAAGGAAGAACCAAAGGATTTTACCTAACACTAAGGGACACCGAGGAACAACCAAAGATTCTTCTGTAAAGATCAGGCGCTGTTAACCACAAGGGATCTCCACTGTAAAGTGCTCTCACTTGAAGCCTAAAAATGGCCACAAAAATCGTAACACAACCAACCAAAGATTTTCTGCTATTTGACACTTTATTTTACTAAGCTAAATTTACTAAATACGATTTGGTTTGGTCGTTTTGTTTTACGGCATCTCAACCTTGGTGGGTCATTTAATGCTGACAAAGTTTTCTTAATTGATACTCAATTTTTTTATAAACACATTTTTCTATTTAACCTACAGATGGGACCCTAACAGGTACTACCATTCTGGGTCAGAGTGGACCAGGGAGCAATGGTGATGAAGGGGTGCACTCTAAGGATGGATCAGCGGACTAGGATTAAAACTGATACTACATCTTTCTACTTCAAGAAATGATCAAACTTTAAGCCACAAAGTGATCTCGACTGTAAAACTACTTTCAACACGAATCGTAACAGTTAAAATTATGGTTTTAGAGAGAGAGAGAGAGAGAGAGAGAGAGAGAGAGAGAGAGAGAGAGAGAGAGAGAGAGAGAGAGAGAGAGAGAGAGAGAGGGGTGGTGGTGGAGAAGGGTGGTAGTAGGAGCGCAGACAGACGGACAGACAGACAGACCAAAAACTAAAACACGCCTTTGTTTTAATCCGGAAATCGCACCTGAATAACCGGAAGTATCGAATCAGTAAACATACCCTGATGGAGACACACACACACACACACACACACACGGACGTACACAGACGTACACGTGCGGAAATGCATATACAGAAACATGTAAACTATTACACATAAATTAAGTTTAAATAAAGGATCCGTGTGTGTGCATATACATATGTGTATGCGCGTATATGTTCACGCGCATGTGTATGCGTGTGCATATGCAACTCGCACGTGTGTGCGTGTGTGTGCGTTGATTTTTTTGGGCACTGAGAGAAATCTACAGTTCTATACAGGATTAAAAAAAAAGAATAAATATTTGTATTGGTTTTCAGTAAAATATTCTTGGTTTTCCTGGTCTTTCGTGCAGAGCTAAACGTGTTGCACCTGATTCTACATCTCCTAAAGTTGTGAGAAGATGCTATCTATCTATCTATCTATCTATCTATCTGCTTTTTTAAATAATATTTGATATAAACTAATTCCAACCAATGCAGAATTTATATTTACAGAAAAAATTCCGAAAAAGATTTTTTAATTAAAAAATCCCCTTATCTATTGAAAGACAAACAGGAATATTTCTTTATTGTTATTTATTTTTGAACTGTTCTCAACTAGTTTCGGCCTTAGGTCATCGTCAGGAGAAAACTTATTGTGAAATAAATCGTTTTTTGATAGTTTTAAAAAGATTTTAAAGTGTTTGACAAGCCACAAAAATGGATGGAAAGATGTACTGGCAAATGTGACACGTCCATTTGTTCAGTGAATACCATCTTCTGGTTAAATTCGCTTGGATTAATTGGTTTTATATATATATATGATGAATTTCTGAAAGCTATATATATATTTGTACTCAGAAATAATAAAATCCCCTTCACATAACCATTTCTGACATATACTTCCTAACAAATTAAATTTCGCATTATCCTAATAAACCCTTACACCATTCATATTTTTTACATTAAAGATATCTAAAAAAAAATAGTTGAACAAATATTTTCTTTTCTGAAAAAATCCGTAGCAGGCTGACCATGAACGGGTTAAAACTCTTCCTGTTTAATTTGTCTATTTTTGAATTTGAAATAAAACTCTGAACTAAACTCCGCTTTTGAATTTGGTAAATATATACATACATACTACTAGCTGCACATATCATATTAAATTTTTTATGATTGAAAAATAGAACAACTTTGTTCATTTAAATTTTCTAATTTAACTATTTAGTTAAAATAGGAAGTAAAGAATAAAATTACAGTCATTTCTTCTTGCTAATGATTTCTTTTAAGATTTATCCCCGAGATTTTTGCTCATATTCAATGAATAAAACCAAACAATTAGAAATCAATAATACTAAGCACATATTTATTAAATTCAAATTTTTAATATTAATATGCAAATTAGCCTTCCAATTTGCACTGTAAACGCTATTTTGTTGTATATATAAAATACAATTGCATGTTTTAGTATGTAGATATGTTAACAGTCTAATAATGAAAACAATTTTATTGATAATTGAGGTTTAAATAAAAATAAAAGTCATGGAGAATGTGATGTCAATAACTAGTGAATTGTGACTGATTAGAATATAGTTTCGGTTACAGAGAGAAAACACACACAATCTCATAATAATAATAATATATATATATATATATATATATATATATATATATATATATATATATATATATATATATATATATTTGGAGTTAGGGACAAATGGACATAGTCAGAATAATGTCAAGGGACTACCGGGTCAGGCTTAAGATTCAAATCTCAAATAAGGTGATTTCTTAGCATGGCTTTCCACTGAAATCTTTTCTTTTAGTTTCTGTTCGCCGGATTAGGGAGGAGTTACGATTAAGAAGATTAAGATGTGCCATCAAATCGGTATTGTCCAAGTAAAAGTGGCAAGAGCAGTCTTGTAAAAGGGATGAATCAATTAAGTAGAGTGTAATGTTCCTCGGGCAATCGTCTCGCTCGGACGCCATCTTTACTGGATAAGTTTCCTTCTTAAGCCAGCCTATATTCAGCATTCATTTTCTTTTATTCGCTTTACTTTTCTTAATATTTTTCTTTTATTTAGGAGGGGGGGAGAATTCTCATTAGCATTTCATACGTAACAGTGGTCCATGATCATACTGATGCTTCTATTTGGGAAAAGAGTGAATGATACTAAATAGCATTTCATAGTAAAAGGTCATCCATGATGATATTGATGCTTCTATTTAAGAAGGAGTGAAGAATTCTTAATAGCATATCAGTGTAAAGAGTGGTCCATGATTATACTGATCCTTCTATTTAGGAAGGAGTGACGAATTCTAAATAGCATTTCATAGTAAAGAGTGGTCCATGATGATATTGATGCTTCTATTTAGGAAGGAGTGAATAATATATATAGTATTTCATAGTAATGTGTCGTCCATGATGATATTAGTGCTTCTATTTAGGAAAAGAGTAAATGATTCTAAATAGCAGTTCATAGTAAATAGTGGTCCATAATGATATTGATGCTTCTCTGTCGAAAAAAATGAAGTATTCTAATTAGCATTTTATGGAAAACAGCTGTCCATTAGTTCTTCTATTTAGAAAAGAGTGAATGATTCTAATCAGAATTTGATAGTAAAGGATAGTCCATCATGATATTGATGCTTCTATTCAGGAAAGAATGAATGATTTTGTTGTAACTCAAGTATCAGAATTAACTAAGAAATAATAGGAAGAAATACAACGATTATTAAGAATAGAGAAAAAAGCTTACTAAGCAAAGATACAGAGAGAAATTAGCAATTGCTAGGTTGAATTAACAAGTCCCGTAAGATTTCGCAGTTTTACTCCTCCAAGGTTTCGTCAGACATTATTTATAGAAAAAAAGACGATTCCATTTGCATTATTTAGGTACTATATGACGGATTCTAATTAGCATTTCATAGTAAACAATTGTCAAGGGGGATATTAATGCTTCTGTTTAGGAAGGATGTTAATTAGCATTTCATAGCTATCTTCATTACATCAAATATTTTGGATGATTAAAAAGTGACGTTCAGCGTGAACGTGGACGCCAATAACTTATTATTCAATTGTAGATTGAACTTGGAATTGCATCGTTCTTTAGGTCAGAACATCTTAAATGTATTCCTCTTACAAAAATCTCATTGTAACATGCCGTCACACACGGTCATACACGGTCATTTATATATATATATATATTATATATATATATATATATATATATATATATATAATTAGTAATACTAATGGATTGCATACTCATAATCAACATGAGTGCATCAATATGAGCATGTATTGTGGATGTACAGGAGATATTGAGGATCCCAAGACACTTATTATATATATATATATATATATATATATGTATATATATATATATATATATATATATATATATATATATATATATTATATATATATATATATATAATATATATATATATGTGTGGGATGTGTACATCCATGTGTTGTGTGTGTGTGTTGGTTTAGCTCAGTCGGTAGAGTGTCCGACTAGGAACCACAAGGTTCCGGGTTCGATACCAGCCCTCGCCAACAGGGATATGTGCGGTAAAATGAGGGGATGATGGTAGGTGTGGCACTTCGTCTCAGACGCCAAAACAATATCCTTGGTGTAGCGCTTGTGAAAAAGGAATAGACTCCCTCGCTGTCTGGTTGATACCGACTTTAGGCCACCCCGACGAATTTACTTATATATATATGTGTGTGTCGTTGAGAATAGAGGAAAAAAGTGGATATAACAACACAGCAACTAAATTCAATTGATATTTCGCCTCATTGTTGGCTGAAGCTTTTTCAAAATTTTTAGGGTTTTGGTGTATGGTATAGAGGAATGAGAAAAAGTAGGGGTGGGACAAAACTATCCTTTCTTTCCTTCCTTACCCAATTGCCTTTTCACTATAAAAGCAGAATGTACAATCATTTATCTCAATAAAATTTTGAAAAAGCTTCAGACCACAAAGTGGCAAAATATCAATTGAATTTAGTTGCTGTGTTGTTATATCCACTTTTCCCCTCTATTCTCAACCACATTTTGTCGGATTTGTGCAATCCTTTACTCTTCATATATATATATATATATATATTATATATATATATAATATATGTTTCGTTAAACTGTACTGACGATTCTTGTCGGACGAGTTTTTGTTCGATCCTTTCTAATTTTCTGGCCATCTTTTAATGTCAGGGTGGAACTGGTGTAGAAATCCAACGCGCTTTTGGCATGTCGATCTGCCATCTTCTGGTATGAAACTGATGGGATGTTTTCATACCTGAAGATGGCAGATCGACATGCCGAAAGCGCTCGTAATGAAACCTTTGTGGATTTCTACACCAGTTCCACCCTGACAATAAAAAGATGTCCAGAAAATTAGAAAGGATCGAACAAAAACTCGTCCGACAAGAATCGTCAGTATAGTTTAACGAAACATGTTTAAAAGAAAAAATGCTGCCAAAATACACTTATAATTCTATCGATGTTTTGCTATAGATATATTGTCTAAGTTATCCAAATTTACTATAAAAAAGATTCTTATACTGAAGTTATAGGCTTTTTAAAATTTTCCCGATATGAGTGTTTAACCCCATTAGGGTGATTAGTATTGAAATTTGTAAAA
>CM042148.1:14028634-14048634 GCA_023376005.1 Doryteuthis pealeii
TAAGATTGTCCCAACCATATTGCTCTTATGGCAAACACCAACCCTTTTTATCATATATGTGCTAGAAGGCGGTGGTCGAGAGTCTTAGTGTCCTATGTATGATGTTAAACCGAACTTAGTGGTACTGTTTCAGTTCTGGAGCCTTCATTGCCATTACTCCCAGGTCCACTCTGATCCGGAGTGGTAGTACATTTTAGTGTCCTATATATGGATCAAATAGATAAAAATGATTTTTAAAAAGTATGTTTAAAGAATTTAGTTAAACAATTGAGTACCCAACAAGAATGAATAAAACAAAATGTATTCGGGATAGAATAACCCAACAAGGGTTGACATGCCGTAAAATCCAACCAATCAATCAGCTAATCTGCCAATCAGCCAACCATCCAAGCAATTAATTAAAACCCTTGCCAAACACATAGTAGATAAGTTCACTCACCTGCCCGTTAGAAAGGGATACAAAGACAATCTTAAAAAGGTTCTCATCTGTGAAATCGACCACTATAACTTAACTATAAATCGACTGCTGGCTTCAATGATGTGGGTCCCTGCTTATTTGCTATCTATCAACTGCCACAACCTTATCCTATGACTGCCGGTCTGGTTCTGATCCTTTGGGGCTCGTGCTGGCTGAATATATGCAGAATTCTCCCATCACCGACCCCACAGAGCTGACCACCCAGAAATTGACCAAAACTTTTTTGAGCAGACTCATGTTTCCAATTTCTTCTAAAATTGTGAACATTACTTTTTTCCAAGTCTGGGTGTCACAAAGTTTAAGACTATTAAATTTTCGAGACCTAATTTCTCTTAAATCTAGCCTCATAAAGATATCTTTATGTGGTTTCAATTCAAGTTCATTTTTAATGGCATCCCGAACTTCCATTGACCGACGTGGTGATCCTTTGTTCCCTTACAGACAGGCTGCCAACCAACAACATTGCCGACAAACCATCACCAAAGCCGCCTTCCACCCTAAATCACAACCCCTCCTCACCGTGACAGGGTAGTGACAATGTGGCTGTGTCAGAGCTATGCCGCCTGGAACTCAAGTTCCAGATACGGCCTCCCAAGGCAGATTGGGCTCCGGTAAAAATCCAAAGGGCGTCTCCATTTATCTTCAGGAATTAACGGCTTTTGGTGTACTTTTTCTGTGGTCTTTGCTTTTATTTGTTTTATTTTTCGTTTCATTGAGTTTTTTTTTATTTTTTTTAAAAATAAAAAATATATTTAACCGCTTGTTTGTTTCCTATTGTCTTGTTACTCTTTTTCGGGATACGGTGAATTCATTGGATGGAGCCGGCTCAACCGATCCAGGGTGAATACAACAACAACAACAACAACAACAACGTCGCCTTACTCTTTGAAGAAAAGAGCCAGCGCCGCAAAATTCGCAATGGAACCAACAACTCCGCAAGTTAGGATGATGTAGGCACAGACTCAATGGCGAATTTCAGTTTCCCGCCTATGTTATTTTCAAACTAGTCGCCAATGCTATCATAAAACCAATAGTCGGATGATGAAATAGATGAGAAGCTTATAGTGTTATATACCCCCTGTTTCAGGTATATAAACGACGATAGTTCTTCTTTCTATTACTTACTTTCTTTCGGGGAGACATCGGTTATGTCTCCTGAATATCTAAGTATTTTCTTACTTACTTGAGTAACTCGGCTGGTACCTTTTTTCACTAGCGCTAGAGATTGTTTTGGCGTCTGAAGCGTAGCGCTACATCTACCATCAGCTCATCACTTCACCGCACAGATTCATTGTCCTACTCATACACAGAGTTGGCGAGGGCTGGTATTAAACCAGGAACCTTGTGGTTCCTTGGCGGCCGCTCTACTGACTGATATATATATATATATAGAGAGAGAGAGATCAGTCAGTAGAGTATATATTACTCCCACTTTGAGTTCTCTGAATAGGGATTTAATAGCAAATTCACCGTTCTGGCGTCTAGCTAACCCTCGCTTTGTTTACAAATGTTTGAGGTCTCTAGTGAATTCATTTCCGCTTAGAAATGTAGCGATTAAATATTCTCCCATATTTGACAGTTGCCTCTGGCCGCACGGGTATAAAGGCTTGGCGAACGAAAGTTCATTCGAGTCTCAAACCCGGCCAGGGGTAGCTGTTAAAGTATAGCCACATTGATGAAAGGTGAAACCTCGAAACACGTGTCTGTGGATTACTTATTTATTATATATATATATATATATATATATATATATATATATATTAACACTCACAGCTCTTTTAGTACTTTGACGTTATCACCTCAGTAGAATCGCCTGAGAGAGAAGAGAATTTCGAGAAAACCTACACCGCTCATCTACTATGTTCCATCAATATTTAAGTTCGGTAAAGACTGTAGTGCTGCTACACAATCTTTCTAGCTTGAAAGTAATCACTGATTTTTTTACTTGTAAAATCTTCAATGCCAGCATGTTTAAATAGTTCATTTCTAT
Organism: Doryteuthis pealeii; assembly: GCA_023376005.1. Lineage (NCBI taxonomy): Eukaryota > Metazoa > Mollusca > Cephalopoda > Myopsida > Loliginidae > Doryteuthis > Doryteuthis pealeii. The sequence goes on from CM042148.1 coordinate 14,031,103, forward strand.
CTATCGATCGATCTATCTGTTTATTTCCTGTCTCTCTGTCTCTGTCTGTCTGTCTCTCTCTCTCTCTCTATATATATAATGATCTAGTTATTTCAATTAGCTCATATATCGCTGCCTGATCATTATCTATCACACTCTTCATATCTATCTATCTATCTATCTATCTATCTATCTGATATCTATCTATCTATCTATCTCTTCCTTCTGATCTATCTATCTATCTATCTATCTATCTATCTCTATCTATCTATCTATCTATCTATCTATATCTATCTATCTATCTATCTATCTATCTCTTCCCTTCTGATATCTATCTATCTATCTATCTAATCTATCTATCTATCTATCTCTTCCTTCTGATATCTATCTATCTATCTATCTATCTATCTATCTATCTATCTATCTATTTCTTCCTTCTGATATCTATCTATCTATCTATCTATCCCTTCTGATATCTATCTATCTATCTATATATCTATCTATCTCTTCCTTCTGATATCTATCTATCTATCTATCTATCTATCTATCTATCCCTTCTGATATCTATCTATCTATCTATCTATCTCTTCCTTCTGATATCTATCTATCTATCTATCTATCTATCTATCTATCTATCTCTATCTATCTATCTATATCTATCTATCTATCTATCTATCTATCTATCTATCTATCTATATCTCCTGTTCACTCTTCATGCATGACAACTAATGACTCTTGGCATTGTCCATGCGCAGGATTGAACTTTTCTACCCCCGATCCATTAGAGATTAAATGGATCTCAATAATAATAATAATAATAATAATAAAATAATAATAATAAGAAGAAGAAGAAGAAGAAGAAGAAGAAAGGGAAAATGCTGTTATCAGATTAGTTATCGACATTATAAGGCGGAGAGCGAAAGTTAACGAACAGATGAAAAAGGCTGAAACCTCAGAATTTCATGATGAGGGCATATGAGGGTGAAAGTAGAGAGAGAGAGAGAGAGAGAGAGAGAGAGAGAGAGAGAGAGAGAGAGAGAGAGAGAGAGAGAGAGAGAGAGAGAGAGAGGTCATGTCAAATGACGATTATGACCAATGCTTATGACTTACCGGACTTTGATGTAATTTCTTGAAAGCTTCCTGATTTTACCATTCTTCAATTTGCTGCATACTTACTCATCTTTCTTTCTTTCTTTTTTCTTTTATTTTCTTTCCTTCATTCTTTATTCGTTTTGAAAATTACACTTTTATCTTTATTTCCTTGTTCTTCACATTTCCATCTGTCTTTCTTTCATTGCTTCTTTTTTCTTCGTTTCCTTCATTCCTTCTTGCTTTCTTAATTTTCTGAATTCATACTTTACACTTTCTTTCTTTCTTTCTTTTCTGTGAAAGAGAAACTTTTCTTACATCTTTCTTTCTTTCTTTCTTTCTTCTTTCTTTGAAAGAGAAACTTTTATTACATCTTTCTTTCTTTCTTTCTTTCTTTCTTTCTTCTTTTACAAATTCTTTCTTTCTTTCATTTTTTGTCTACAAATCCCAGCTTTTCTTTCATTTGTTTCTTCTTTCTGTTACTGACTCCTTCACATTTCCCTCTTTCTTTCTTTTCTTTTCTTTCTTTCTTTCTAATGCTGATCCCTTTTTCTCTTTTCCATCTTTCTTTCTTTCTTTTTCTTTTGAAAATTATTCTTTTAACTTTCTCTTTCACCTTCACACCTTTGTTTATTTCTTTTGCGAATTTCTTTTTTTCTGTTTTTCTTTCTTTTTTCCTTTTTTTCTTTTTCTCCAGTAAATTCCTTCTTCACTTTCACATCTTTGTTTCTTTCTTTTGCGTATTCCTTCTTTCTTTCTTTCTTTCTTTCTTTCTTTCTTTCTTTTCTTTCTCCAGTAAATACCCTCTTCACTTTCTCATCTTTGTTTCTTTCTTTTGCGTATTCTTTCTTTCTTTTCTTTCTTTCTTCTTTCTTTCTTTCTTTTCTTTTTCTTTATCCTGCAAATTCCCTCTTCACTTTCACATCTTTGTTTCTTTCTTTTGCGTATTCCTTCTTTCTTTATTTATTTATTTTTTCTTTTGTTTCTTTCTTTCTTTCTCCAGTAAATTCCTTCTTCACTTTCTCATCTTTCTTCTTTCTTTCTTTCTTTCTTTCTTTTCTTTCTCCTGCAAATTCCCTCTTCACTTTCACATCTTTGTTTCTTTCTTTTGCGTATTCTTTTTTTTCTTTCTTTCTTTCTTTCTTTCTTTCTTTCTTTCTTCTTTCTTTCTTTCGCAATTTCCTTTCACTTTCACACCTTTGTTTCTTTCTTTTTCGAATTCCTTCCTTCCTTCTTTCTTTCTTTTTTTTCTTTCTTTCTTTCTTTCTTTCTTTCTTTCTTTCTTTCTTTCTTTCTTTCTACACCTCTCAAATTACATTTTCTCTTTTTTCTTCTTCACTGATGTTCACTTCTTTCTTTCCCTGCTATCAACATTACTACAACTCCGCCTCTTATCATTTTGATACCCTGTTCTTTCTCCCCAATACACGAAGCAGAGTATCAACTCACACTCCCTGACCGCTGTCTCCCACTTCCTGTATCTTCTCACACTTCCGTCTCCTCTTTCCTTTTTCCGGCCGCCTTTTAGTGTTGTCATGTGATTAATTATGCTATGACGTCATCAACTTCAGTGTCATGTCTGTGAAAGTGTCCAATTTTCCTTTTTGACATTGTGCTCACCGAGTGTCCAATGACAACGTTTGACATATTTTGACTTAGCACTTCAGTAGAAGACACTCACCCCTCAAAAGTAAACTTGACTTTAATTCAATAAGTTTTTTTGGACCATATGACCTTAAGGCACCTCTTTTTGATCTCGATTAAGAAAGGACGTTTTTCATTTACATCGTCAATCCGGTTGTTTTAACAGACGATTTTTAGATTTAAAAAAAATTATAAACTAACCCCTAACCTTAACCCCTAACCCTAACCCCTAACCAACAACCGGATATTGACGGTGTAAATGAAAAACATGTCCTTTCTTAATCGAGATCAAAAAGGGGTTCCTAAAGGTAATATGGTCCGTTTTTTTTAGCAAGGTAAGCGTTCTTGGTCATATTTTCAATAGAATGACTCTGTGTTTGAATAATTATGATATTTCGGACTGTTGTCCTCAACTTCATTGTGTTCTAGAAGCCAGCATCACCTGGGTTCTACCTTGGCAATCAAAAAAAATTGTCTCGCAGATCCATTACACTAATAATCGCGAGTTGGATCATCGCTGGATGCCCCATAAAAATCCCCACGTAAAAAAGACCAGGCGGGACGTCAGAAATTCTTTTCCCAAATGTAAATAAAATCTTCATTATTTTTGCACAAAAAGCAAGCTCTAGTGATAGTGAATGTTAATATTTATTTACTTTGTCGTTAATTGTTTAATTTTCGTAGTTTCATCCGGACATACATACATACACACAACTGCCCTTTATATATATAGATAGATAAACACAAAGTTCAGGCCACTGTAACCTCGTGCTCTGTTCTAGGTATTTTTAAAAAATTATTATTTTAATTACCTATGAATTCAAACGCAGTTTCGGAGCTTAATCATTACTGTTCACTCAAGGGAGCTCCAAGCAACATAAATCCCACCAGACTTGTTAACAAAATTGTGATTAGTGTAATATAAAGTGCTGGAATCCACCGCTTAAACTTATTAGACTCTGCGTCGGAGCATGGATTCAATCAACCAATCACGCTCAAATAAGTGATTAGTTAACTACTTAATCGCCGATCTTGAAAGTCGATCATTTGCACGTATTCGACACGGACGAGTGGATCAGCCTCTGCTTAACAAAGGATTCTTCTCTAAGGAACAACCCAAGGATTCTAGCTAAAACCAAAGAACAACGTTTCTTCAACAAAGCTTCTTCACTAAGGAACACAAGGGATCACCACTGTAAAGTTCTCTCACTTGAAGCCAAAAATGGCCACAAAAAACCGTAACAAATAAATGGAAATTCTAAAAACTGAAATTTTCTCTTACCTAACCACCTTAGATAATGGAAAAAAAGACGCAGTATTTGAAGCCTAAAAAAACAAACTTCACAGATCTGACTGTTTGGGGCAGGGCTTCTAAACAGTTCACCGGGTGTGAATAAAATTTTGACCGAGTGAATAATAGCAAGGGATCCACAAGGTTGGTTGGTTTAGTTGGTTGGATTTTACGGCATGTCAACCCTTGTTGGGTTATTTTATGCCAAGGACATTTTATTTGATTCGTTCTTGCTGAGTATTCAAATATCTTTTAAACTCATTTTTAAACTCATTTTTTATCTATTTAACCCATAGATGAAACTCTAACACGTACTATCCCTCCGGATTAGAGTGGACCCAGGAGTAATAGCGAATAATGAGTACTTTACACTCCCCAGAGCGCCAGAATTGGAACCTCACCACTTTAACGTCATATCCGGACACTAAGTCCCTCAGCCACCGCTTTTTAGCACGTATATGATAAAAAGGTGAATAGGGTCGGGACAACATATAGGGATTGACGTGACCAGCATCTTGATCGGAGGGGCTTCTCCGATTTCCGTCTAGCCTAAGTAAGGCGGAAACGGAGTGTCATGGACTGCTCAACCACCGGGACTTAAGCATCACGGGTCGCCAACCACGGCCAACGAGTGGGTCCATTGAGGCGTCTAGACTGGAGATACGCATGGATACTGAGTGCTGTATTGAACAAATCTTGTAAGCAGCACCCAACAATAAATCAGTTGTACGGCCACTTGCCTCCCATCACACAAACCTCACAAATGTCAATTAAGCATAGAAAAGTAATGGACAAATTATAGATCATATGGAAATCTGATCTCTCTGGTAAGATAAAGAGAGAATTCTTCCAATCTGTAGCCATGTCAATGCTACTGTATGTCTGCTCCACGTAGACTGTAATGAAACGCTTGAAGAAAAAATCAGATGGGAACTCTACTTGGAGTGTTAGTCTCTGTTAGTATCAATCTAAGGGTTAAATAGATAAAAATGAGTTTTAAAAAAATTTGAATACCCAACTGTTGGAATATTTGGTACATAAGGTGTGCTACAATGCACCACTTGAATTTATAGACTGGCGAGGTCACATGGTTTAAACCTCAACCAATCAACAGTCATAATGCGTGGCCGGTTGACTACTTAATCACTGATACTGACAGGCGTCCATTTGCAATCATTAATGAAGGTGTTGCAATACTGAGGAGCACCAAGGAGCACCAAGGAGCAACCGATGGATTCTTTACCAAGTATTTCCGCTGGACTTACTCTTGCTTGAAGCCTAAAGGATGGCCCTCAAAATCGTAACTCGGGTCGACGAGTTCATTTCTTACGACTCTAATCATTACACCACGCGCTTCCTACAATATATTTTTGTATATAAGGTGTGCTAGAAACCGCCACTTAAACTTATAGACTCGGCGTGAACATGTGGATTAAGCACAGCGAATCAACAGTTGGAATACGTGGTTAGTTAACTATTTAATCGCTGATCTGGAAAGCCGTTCATTTGCACGTATTCGCCATTGCCGAACGGACTGCAATCAAGGACTTTGCTTAACCGAAGGGTTCTAATCAACACTAAGGACTAAGCATCGAAGAACAACCAGAGGATTCTTCACTAAAGATCGCACCTGTTAACTCTAGGGATCTCCACTGTAAAGTGCTCTCACATGAAGCCTAAAATGGCCACAAAAATTGTAATACTGACCTTCAAAACATTCGTAAATTACGAACTCATTTCTCACCAAGGTCCACCATACTGATGACTGGAGGGGGACTAAAAAATGAATAATTTCCGATTCTTTCAAAGGTCTGATTGGTCAAAAAACACCAAAATCCACAGGAAAACACAAATTTCACCTCTAAAGGTAGGCGGGTGTGTAATAACAAACGATAACACCGATTTACTTTTTTTTCTACTTAGAATAATTGGTACAGTTATTGAGAGTTTATTTTGTCTAGTATTCACTAGAGAGTTCTCCAAAGGGGAGGTAATAATAAAATAAGGGAGATAACTCAATTACTTATTACAGTAAGAGTTAAAATCAACAGAAGACAGGATTGTTGGTTGTTTTGTTCTATAGCATATCAACCCTTTTCGGGTCATTTAATGCCGAATAAAGTCATTTTGATATTCAGTTGCTTACAGTACCTACTGTGGCTTAAATGATCACCCAACTAAGATTGAACAGGCTCCTCGATGCTTAACTTCGGTAATTAGTTTAGAAGCGCGTGGTATAATAGGAAGGAAATGAACACAGCGAGATTAGTTCTGATCCTGAACGTGGTTGTTTGCATTTCACATAGCGCTAATACCTTGTGAGAGGTATGAATCCAACTATTCTGCCTGCAGCTATGGGTAAATAGTAGGGCAGAAGACTGGCAACCGGTCTAGGAGAAGGAAAACTCTGAATTCAAACCAAAGGGGCTCTTTCTCGTTAGTCAAAAACTACTTAGAGAGCTACTCACCACTCCTCTTTCCTCAAAAACGGGACCGGGGAATCGAGTTCGAATAACAGTCTCGGCCAATACAACTAATTATAAATTATGGGATACTTCGAATCTCTGTTTACCGAACTCCCAAATTAAAAAAAAAATGACATTGTAGAAAAAGGTTATTTTTTTTTTTTGTTTTTGTTAATTTGGACTTTCAGTGCAGACTGACAGGCTCGATCCCGAACCCATTGATTAAAGTATCCATTTAGCAGATAAGGATCTGTATTCGCTTGCAAGGTTTCACTTCTTTTTGTGCGACATATTACTTCCTTTTTCTGCTGAAATCTAAGTTTTCAAGATTTTTGTCAAGTCTTTTGCTGGCTTCCGATAAAATGGCATTATGCAGATTTTCGAAATTTATTCTTTTATTCTTTAAAGCGAAATTTTTATTTTCTTGTTTCCAACAATGGCGAGGTTTTTTTTTTGGGGAAACCATCCTGTAAGCGGAAACCTTATTAAATGTCTTCTTATGACGAGCTGCGAAAAATCGCTCGCAGCATTTTGACAATCGAATTTTTATATTGTTTCTAAATTGTTTTAGGCCGGGCATGCCGGGAAGACAATGGCTTTCGCACCGGCGTCGAAGCGAACAAGACGGTTTCCTCCCTTTGTTTACTTGTATTTTTACTACCCAATTTTTTTTTGTTTGTTTTTGTTTATAATTGATAACTTCTAGCGATGTAAGTGAGGCCTGATGTTTTCGGTATTTCTTTTTATTTTATTTTATTTCGTTTTATTTTATTTTAATCTTTTGATGTAGCTAAAATAACCAGAGAAAAAATTATGATAAATGGCTGTCGGGGTATAAAAAAAAAAAAAAAAAGAAAATAAAAGGAGAGAAAAAAAAGAACGAAAAATTTAAAGCCTCCCATTGGTAAGCACAATTGTTATTTCATTTACAATAAAAAAAATAATTCAGAAATTTAAAAAAATAAAAAAATAAGAAATAAAAAAAAATGGAAGTACTCTTTGGGGCTTATTCCCAAATGGGAAAATATTGAGAACGAGGCTCTTTAAAAATGAATTTTATCAAATTATGATATTTTTCAAATAGAATTGTGGTAAGAGGAGGAGACGATATTTTTTTTAAATCGTTAATTGGGCTTTTCTGAAGTTCATACCGTGCCAATATTTTGACAAAAGTATGTGCACACACACACACACACACACACACACACACACACACACACACACACACACACACATATATATATATATATATATTGGTGTGTGTGTAATAAGATTTGATATCATTTATTTAGAAATGGCTGCTGCTATCATTTGAGACGGAAATATATGAATAACTACATTCTGGGTTCCTTTGTTTTAATGGCATATCAACCTTCATGGGTTATTTAATGCCAAAGACATAATTTTAGAAGAACAGCAGTAGTACTATCTAAGCCCTCCCAAAGACCCCTCCAAAAGTGGTGACCTTTTTATGACACTAAACAGAATCGGATGGTGAGGCTCCAGTTCCAGAGATCTGAGAAGTGTATACTGATTACTTCATTACTCCCAGGTCCACTCTAGACCCGGAGGAGTGGTAGTAGTTGGTATGGTCCCATCTATGGATCAAATACATCTGTTTAAGTATAATTCGTATTTGATAGGACCGTGTGCATAAACTTTATAAGCAACAGTTACAAAAAAGAGAAAAAGAAAATATGAATACCATTCCCTAACCTGTCAGCTTAAAATAACTCTAGACAGATTGACATACCGTTAAGATGAATGAACGAATCAATCAAGCAATCAGAAAAATATCAAAATATGGACACTAGAAGTCTGGTACTTTGTTTCATATGATGTGCACAATCATCAGACAGATAAGAAGTGGCCAATCAATCGTAAATATATAGTGGTGTAAAATCACCTGTTAAAATGGCAGTACACGTGACACGCACAATATATATATATATATATATATATATATATATATATATATATATATATATATATCATCATTATCATCATGTCGCGCTTTCAGCGCGGATATCCATGACAATCTCTCTCCATCCGTCCTATCGCTCATCATTTTCGGGGAGGTCCTCTATGCAGCATCCTGTATCCGCACAGAGCTGATCAACATACGTTTTGCTGGTCGGCCCACACTGGCTTGTCCATGTGCTGGCTTCCACAGGAGGACGTCGCTTATGAGTTCGTCCTTGCTTCTCCAGCAGTGTCCCGCGTGTCTTGTCCGTCTTACTCGGATGGTTTGGGTGATATGTGGTAGGTGGCCGTACAGCTGTTTTCTCGTAGGGTGCTGTTTCCACGTCTTGTTCATGATCACCCGCAGCATTCTTGTGCAGCTCCCGTCTAGTTTATTCTCTAGTCGCTTAGTTAGGGTCCAGGTGGTGCAGCCATACAGCAGTACTGACATGACAACGGCCTGGAAGAACTGTCTCTTTAACTTGTCTGTGAGATTGGACCTCCATATGATCGATAATTTATTTATAGTGGCCCATGCTTTTCCTATGCGTGTATTAACGTCGTTTTCTGTGGAGGAGATGTTACTGCCTAAGTATCTAAATTGTTCTACAGAGTTTAGCAGATATATCAAGCATACGTGGACTCCATAACAACATCATATATATATATATATATATATATAATATATATATATATATATATATATATATATATATATATATATATATTGTCAAACCTGTTAAACTACGCTTAAAGATTGACCTCGTGTCAAATTCTGGTCATGGTCAAACAAGGCACGACGAAAGAAGCCGCCACAGAAAAGAGAGCCAGAAGGAAGAAGAGACAATATCAACTCCAGCAAGCATCACCGTTTGTTTGCAGTCACTGCACCAGCGATTGCTACTCGCGCAGATGCAGTTAAAAATTCTCACTACGCTATCGTCTTTAGCTGCCACTTTGGCTGTTGTTTTTGATAAAACATGTCTACAAGAAAGTTGCCACTGAAATACACTTTATTTCAAATTTATTAAATAAACTATATTGTGACAGAAATCTGTAAACAATTTTTATTCAGACCTGAGAAAAAAAAATTACATTTTTTTCCACTGATTTTCTCCTGTCTTCATCGAATATGATGGTCCAAATTTGTATTGTTTATAAATTTAATTATACATAAAATTCAAAGCATTTATTAAATTTCATAAAAATTGTGTTTTTTTAAAAAGATCTTCTTGGTTAACATGGCCTACTTTATAGGGCCGGTTTAGCTCAGTCGGTAGAGCTCCGCCTATGAACCACAAGGTTCCTGGTTCGATACCCGCCTTCGCCTACTCAGCGGTTGGGTAGCGCAGAGATCTGTATGGTAAAGTGAGAAGCTGATGGTAGGTGTGGCGCTTCGCCTCAGATGCAAAACAAACTCCTTGGTCTAGCGTTAGTGAAAAGGGGATAGACTCCCTCTTTGTCCGGCTGATACCGACTTTAGGCCATCCCGACGACTTTTCTATTACTTCATTGGAAAGGCATGGACTGCTATAGACAGATCATTGATCATGTGAAAATCTGATCTCTCTGATGAGAAAAAGCGAGGATTCTTCCCAACGGTAGCCGTATCAGTGTTACTGTATGGCTACACCACTTGGATTTTAACGAAACGAGTGGGGAAAAAAAAAGAAACTAGATGGCAACTACACAAGGATGCTGCGTGCTATTCTGAATAAATCCTGGGGACAGTTATCCCACAAAAAGGCAGCTGCACGACCACTCACCTCCCATCACACAAACCACCCAAGTAAGACGAAAAAGACACACTAGATACCATTGGAGAAGCAAGGATGAACCCATGAGCGACGTTCTTCTGTGGACACCTACACATGAACACACTAGAGTAGGCCGATCAGCAAATTCTTACATTGATCAGCTCTCTGTAGATATTGTATGTCATGAGAAGGACTAGACAGGAGCGATGGCCAATAGGGACGGTTGGTGAGAAAGAGTCAAGGGAATCCGTGCTATCAGCGTGACATGATGATGATGATGATGATGATGATGATTGAAACATACACATGCAAGGTTACATAATAATTTGACAATCTCAATAAGTAAGGCATACTAATATATGTATTTACTCAACCCTTCTACCATGAGCAGGATGCGACACGAGGTCAATTTTTAAGCGTAGTTTAACAGGTTTGCCATATTGGGTGTAGTAAACGTAATATCGTGACTGGGGTTTGAACTCGCTTACTACGATGTCGCAGTTCAGCGCGTCGGCCTCTAATTTAATATAATGTTATAATAGTGATGTAACTCGAGTATCAGAGTTAACCAGAGAAATAATAGGAAAAAACACATCGAGTATTTAGGATAGGTAAAAATGTTTACTAAGCAAAGATACAAAGTGAACATAGCAATTAGCAGTTGTTAGGTCAAATTAACAAATCCCCTGAGATTTCGTTGTTTCTTTCTTCCGAGGTTTCGTCAGACATTATGGGGGGAAAAATATTATTCCATTTTCATTATTTAGGTACGATGGGAGCTGCACAAGAATGCTGCGGGTGATCCTGAACAAGACGTGGAAGCAACACCCTACGAAAAACAGCTATACGGCCACCTGCCACATATCACCCAAACCATCCGAGTAAGACGGACAAGACACGCGGGACACTGCTGGAGAAGCAAGGACGAACTCATAAACGACGTCCTCCTGTGGAAGCCAGCACATGGGCACGTCAGTGTGGGCCGACCAGCAAAGACTTACATTGATCAGCTCTGTGCGGATACAGGATGCTGCATAGAGGACCTCCCGAGAATGATGAACGATAGGGACGGATGGAGAGAGAAAGTCATGGATATCCGCACCAACAGCGTGACATGATGATGATGATGAAATATATGAAATAAGAAACATTTCTTTAAGTTAGTCTTTCTAATTTGATATAATATTTTATCACAAAAAACTGAAATACGTGTGCCCGGCGGAGGGCGCATATTTTTGCTAGTATAAATAAAGGGGATAAGATGTAAAATGTAAGTTAAGACAAAGTTGATTTTGTAATTCAGGCGATTTTTCTTTTGCATATTCAGTGTCATTACTAAATAGATTGACATTGTATATATATATGTGAGTTTCAGCGATGCTTCAACCAATGGAAAACTCGCTGGAAGAAGTGCATTGAAAGCTAAGGGGACTATTTTGAAAAAAAAAAAAAAAAAATTAACAGTTCATTTCTTTTTTCTTGGTAAATAGAAATTCAATCTCGTATCTTTTTGTTGGTTAGGTGGTCAGTTTTAACGGCATGTCAACACTTATTGGGTTATTTGATGCTGAAGACAGCTTTACACTGATGGTCTCTTGTTATAAACAGAATAGATGTATATCATCACATTCAAACTAAACTGGTTAGCACTTCATACTCAATTACAATATCAATGTCTTAAGTGCAAATGTAGTTGAGAATCCTCTAAGATATTACCACAAAATAATCTATTTTAGCCAAAGATAGAATCTCAACAGGTTCTACCACTCCAGGTCAGAGTGAACCCGGGAGAAATGGCAAAGAAGAGGTGGTTATTCATTATAAATATAGCAAACTACACACACACACACACACACACACACACACACAATATATATATATATATATATATATATATATATATATATATAAACATACATGTGTGTAGCCCTCCTTCCCTCTCTCTCTCTCTTACCCCCACCTACATTCTCGCCCACGCACACATTAAATGTCGATACGCCAGGAAGGTCCTTATTCCTAACTCCTTTGTTCAGTGCACCTTATTAATATTCCCGTATCCGCCCCGCCCCGTCTATAAGGTGAGAATATCTGACCTTGAGAACAAAACTACAAGATATGATGATAATAATAATAACAATATGAATAAACTTTAAATATTTTGTGTGTGTGTGTGTGTGTGTGTGAGAGAGAGAGAGAGAGAGAGAGAGAGAGAGAGAGAGAGAGAGAGAGAGAGAGTAATCGTTGGGGGTATGCGTATGCGTGTGTATGTGTGTGTGAGAGAGAGAGAGAGAGTATGCGTTGGGGGTATGCGTATGCGCATGTGTGTGAGAGAGAGTATGCGTATGGGGGTATGTCTATGCGCGCGCGTGTGTGTGTGTGTGAAAGAGAGAGAGAGAGAGAGAGAGAGAGAGAGAGAGAGAGAGAGAGAGAGAGAGAGAGAGAGAGTATGCGTATGGGGGTATGCGTATGCATGTGTATGTGTATATGTGTTTGTGTGTGTGTGTGTGTGTGTGTGTGTGTGTGTGAGAGAGAGAGAGAGAGAGAGAGAGAGAGAGAGAGAGAGAGAGAGAGAGAGGGGGGAGAAGGGGGAGAACGTAGTGGGAGTTATTAATTTGGCTTTGGGTCCAGTTTAGAGCAGGAAGGTAGCAGACTCACCGGTGCAAATGAATTATATTTGCTCGGAGCAAAAATCTATATTTGTCAATATAAGGATTTAGAATTAAAAAAAAAATCACAACAAAATACAATCCCTCCCCCCCAAAAAAATGATAATTACATAAAATATAATTAAATGGAAAAATTAAAAATTGATTTATTAATTAATAATTTTCATTACCAATCATAATAATAAACAAAATTAATATCAATTATCAATATTAATACTAATATTAATATCTCTAAATACAATGGAGATTCAGTCTTTATTTGTCTGTAACCGAAACTACGTCACTGCTTACGTCACAGTAATTTCAAAAATTTATCAACGAGTAGTTGATTTATAGTCAATATCGTTATTACATAAAATAATGAAAAGCTGTATTATTTATATATGCTCTGGATGTGGTACGATAGAAAAGATGGTCCCAATGTTTTATATAAACAAGTTTTAATGAATACATGCACGGCATTATTGATTTTTATATAGTTTGTTTTATTTTAATATACATCTAAAATTATCTAACATAGAGTTTTACGAAATGAATATTTAAAAGCAAGAAACCATCATATAATCTTGTGATACTTGTGATACTTGTTTATTTTAGAATTTAGATACTTGTGCCTAGAGCAGTGGTTCTCAAATAGTGCCCCGGGCGCACTGGTGTGCCCCGTAGTATTCCTGAAAAATCTATTCAGATATGAAAAGCAAATGTATACTAAGTTATTATATTATACCATTTCTTTACAAACACTCTGCTTGTTTCGTTGCGACATTATTATGATAGTTATAAGTTACTTTTCTGCGCAATATGACTGAATTAGAAACCCTTTTGTAGAAACTGCAATAGATTGTGATTTAAACGCTAACAGAAAAAGAAGAACTGATCGTGGATTTGACATAGATAGGACCCGAACAGGTAGTACCACTTTGATTCAGAGTGGACCAAGGAGTAATGGCAATGAAGGAGTACTCCACACTCTCCAGATCTCCTAATGAGCCCTTGCGATTTCTTCAATGTTTGGTTTTATGTTTGAGAGACAAACTCTCATTTCCTCATCAATGCATTGAAGAGTTCCTCTCTTTTTACACTTAAATGTTGCGAGGGTTGAAAATCCCAGTTCACATAAATATGAGGTGGAAAATTGCAATAAAATGGCCAGTGCTTTTTTAGATATCGACACATGTTGTTTTTTGATAGAAATCCAAAAAGTTTCAAGTGACAATTTTTTGTATTTAATCATTAATCCACGATCAGTTCTTCTTTTTCTGTTAGCGTTTAAATCACAATCTATTGCAGTTTCTACAAAAGGGTTTCTAATCCAGTCATATTGCGCAGAAAAGTAACTTATAACTATCATAATAATGTCGCAACGAAACAAGCAGAGTGTTTGTAAAGAAATGGTATAATATAATAACTTAGTATACATTTGCTTTTCATATCTGAATAGATTTTTCAGGAATACTACGGGGCACACCAGTGCGCCCGAGGCACTATTTGAGAACCACTGCTCTAGGCACAAGTATCTAAATTCTAAAATTATTTGTATTCGTTAGCAATACTTAATATCATTATTCGATAGCAATACTTAATACCATACACATTATTTGTATTAATTTTTCTTATAGCCCGGTTTAACGTACCAAGGTTAAAGAACACAGTCTGACCTACTATATATAATGTGTTTCATAAAAGTATCAAACATTGAAGCTGTATTTACCAAGATGGAAATGAAAAATGAAGAGAACGTTAATTCTTTTCAGAATACAAGGTGTGTCATAAAAGTATAAAGATTGAAGCTGTATTTACCAAGATAGAAATGAACAATGAATGGAACGTTAATTCTTTTCAGAATACAAGGTGTGTCATAAAAGTATCAAGATTGAAGCTGTATTTACCAAGATAGAAATGAACAATTAATGGAACGTTAATTTTTTTTTCAGAATACAATATGTGCCTTAAAAGTGCCGAGTTTGAAGCTGTATTTACTAAGATAGAAATGAACAATTAATGGAACATTGATTTTTTTCAGAATACAAGATGTGTCATAAAAGTGCCAAGTTTGTTGCTGTATTTACCAAGATAGAAATGAACAATAATGGAACGTTAATTCTTTAGAATACAAGGTGTGTCATAAAAATACCGAGTTTGAAGCTGTATTTACCAAGATAGAAATGAACAATAAATGGAACGTTAATTTTCTTTTCAGAATACAAGTGTGTCATAAAAGTATCAAGATTGAAGCTGTATTTACAAAAATAGAAATGAACAATGAATGGAACGTTAATTCTTTTCAGAATACAAGGTGTGTCAAAAAGTACAAAAAAATCTCGATACTTTTTTTGACACACCTTATATGTTAGGATCCTGTCTATGGGCCAAATAGGTTTAAAAAAATTATTCGTATTTGATAGAAATGCTTAATGTCATACAAATATAAATAACTTTTATAAAAAAATAGTTACTTGAATTTTTAATTGATTACTAAGAATTATTATTATTAGTTACTTGGAACCATATAACTATGTGCAAAAACTGACTTATTAAATAGAAAAATATACTTGAAACCATATAATTATTAATATTAGATAGGAAGAAATTGAAATCATACAACTGTGTGCAAATTATCTATATTAGATAGGAATACTTGATATCATATAACTGTTTCTCTGAATTTTTTTGATGAGGCTTGATAATTAGTATTATTTAGATTATTTGGACTATTGACCTCATCTTTATTGTTATCTGTACAACGTTTCGGTGGATGTGCCCTCCGGCCTTCTTCAGTCCGACAAGAAATACCTGAAGAGGACCGGTGGAAACGTTGTACAGATAAACAATAAAGATGAGGACTATAGTCCGAATAATCCAAATAATATTAATCATATAACTGTGTGCAAACATACTTAAGAAACAATTACACAAGAAAATGTATATGTATAATGAACGGAATTTTCTAACCTATAGGCACAAAATTACCCAAGACACGTTAACAGGCCGTTAATCGATTAATCAAAATTTTACGTTGACAAGATGTTAATCAAACCTTTTTTTATTCTTATTAAATACTTATACGAGTACCCGGGGTATGAGTTCAAATCTTGCTGGAAGCCAATCGTTTATTTTCCATCTTTCAGTAATGATTGGAGAGTATTCTGTCTAAAAAGTAATAGGAATAGTTGATATATAATTATGTGCAAAAAAAAAACAAAAAAAAAAACAACAAAAAAACAAACAAAAAAACACTTATGAAAAAATTACACAAAGAATGTTTATATAAATCTATGAACGCAATTCCCTCACCTCTCGGCATAAAAAAACCCAAAAGGTTCAAATCAATAAATCAGTCTATGAACAATCCGCCCTATCGGCTGGGCAGTAGAATACACCGACTGCACCTCTGTAGAGGGATACACCGCCCCAACTGGAGCCACACGTTGGCCTTGGGTTGGCCTATGATGCTCAAGGACAGGATTCAGGTGGTTGTGCAGTCTATGACATGCAAACACTCCACTTTGGCCCTTAAAGTGGAGTGTTACATGTCATATGCTCAGCCACCAGGATTCCGTCCTTAAGCATCACGAGTCGCCACTCACGGTCAACAGGTGGTCCCATTAGGGGGATTTTACCCCTCTACAGAAGTGCAGTGGGTGTATTCTTCTGTACTAGCAGACAGGGCGATTTGCTGATTGTACCAACCGTGGATAAGTGAAACCGCGGTTGAAGAAGCACTAGATATATTTTTCGTAGCTCTTGACTAATGTTTGTACTAATCGCTACCTTCAGAATATAAAAAAAGAAAGAGAAAAAAATAGCGGTGATAAATAAATTGAAAAAAAAAGAAAAAAAAAAAAAAAAGAAGCAAATGGTGGGGGATGATGAAGAAAACCCCCAGAAATAGCACGACCCCCGCGTATCCTGCTTATTAAACGTTTTCCGGTGTTAAAAAAAAGAGAGAGAGAAAAAAAAAAAAGAAAACGTTTAACAATGGATTTTACTTCTTCATATCCGGAACTTACCGTCTTGTCTGGTCGTTGTTAGTCAAGCCGCCCAGTCAGTCAGTCAGGCTAACAACTTCCTCAGCACTCAGTGTTTACATAGTCCCCTAGTCGTCATCAACTCAACAGGCGACTCCCTGTCTCTAAATCATTCCCTGACGACCTTAAAATTCCGAACCAGAAAAAAGAAAAAGAGAAAAGAGAATATAAAAAGAAATAAAATAAAAGTAGAAAAAAAAGGGCGTCCCGGCCTCTTCAATTGTTGACTATAAAAAAAAATAAATAAATAAATAAAAAAATAAAAAAATAAATAAATAAAAAAAAACAGAGAAAGAAAAGAAAATCGACAATAACCGACTTTATGATGACAGTGATTAGTTCGATAAAAAAACCGATCATTTAGCGGCGGTGGGTGTTAGGACGGAAGGGCTAACAAATAAACAAAAAAAAAAAAAAAAAAAAGAAATTGAAGAAGAAAATTCAAGACCACGGAAGGGCTAACAAAAAAAAAAAAAATGAAAAAAAAAAAAAAGTAAAGGAAGAAGAAAGTTCTAGACCACTAAACAAGGAACAAATTGTAATAGAAATAAAGGATGTACAACTCTTCCCCTTGAGCTTGAAACCGAAACCTATGAGTCACACATATGAGTTCATCTAGTAAAAAAAAAGATGTGTTGAGTTTGTAGTATT
>CM042148.1:14053634-14076474 GCA_023376005.1 Doryteuthis pealeii
TGATACGAAAAGGTAGAAAGAAAACAAGTAAAAAAAAAACGAAGAAGAAAGAAGAAGAAGAAGAAGAAGAAGAAGAAGAGAAGAAGAAGAAAAGAAACCCTGTAGCTAGGTGGGGGGGGGAGGAAGCACAAGTCAAAAGCGTGTCATTTGCCTTTGTACGTGTGTCCGCCTCTGGGTACACTTCGAGAGAGAAGGTGAATAGACCCTGGGTCTGCTTTTGTGTAGGTTAGTGGGTTAGTCGGGTCAGGGTCAGGCATCGTACTAAAGAAGGAGCAATATCATGGCACAGTCTGATGTCGACTGACTGAGACAGACCTTGTGCTAAATTGGGAAAACAGACACACCAGCTGCCATTCTTTTTACTTCTTATTAAGCGCACCTGATTATTTTATCTATCTATCTATCTATCTATCTATTTCTCTCTCTCTCTCTCTCTCTCTCTCTCTCTCTCTCTATATATATATATATATATATATATATATATATATATATATATGAGAAGTAAAACAAACAGACGATGTTTGTGATATGGCTATTTTCAGCCGACAATATTTGGGAGAATATGTGTTTAATTGAAGTCGAACCTAATTAATTACTTTAATTACTTTAATAACTTTCATAAATTAGGTTCGACTTCAATTAAACACATATTCTCCCAAATATATATATATATATAAAGTAAAGTCGTCGGGGTGGCCTAAAGTCGGTATCAGCCAGTGAGCGAGGGAGTCTATCCCCTTTTCAATAGCGCTAGACCAAGGAGATTGTTTTTTTAGCGTCTGAGATGGAGCGCCACACCTACCATCAGCTCCTTACTTTACCGCACAGATCCCTGTGCTACTCATACGCTGAGTTGGCGAGGGCCGGTATTTGAACTAGGAACCTTGTGGTTTCTAGCCGAACGCTATGCCGACTTAAGTGTTGTTCTGGTTCCAACGGGAGAAAATTAAATATTTTATAAAGAAGAAGGTCCGCAAAATGGATTATGTTTTTTAGAAAATTTATTTTAATTTTTATCTTACATTTGCGACACGTGTTTCAGATCGTCTGGTATCTTCTTCAGGCTTTGCAAATGTAAGATACAAATAATATTTTTTTTCTAAAAACATAATTCATTTTGCGGACTTCTTTTTTACAATATATATATATATATAATATATATAATATATATATATATATATATATATATATATATATAAAAGGAATGGCTTATTGGGTTGGTCTCAATATTTAGTTAGTACAATTTTTATTCGGATAAGTCAGCGTTATAACAAATATAAAGTGCTCAATAACGTAAGTAGAGCGAATTTATTATTATAGTGTGTACAGAAATAACGTACTCGAGTTTCACCATAAGGATCCTCAGGGTTAAATCCACTGAATTAATCAAGTGGATTTAATCCTGAGTGAAACTTGAGTAAGTTATTTCTGTACACACTAATAATAATAATAATAATAATAATAATAATAATAATAATATATATATATATATATATATATATATATATATATAGATAGATAGATATAATATAGATATAATATAAGATATGTATTAATTATTACAAAAAACAAAACAAACTGCAACTATACCTTAATAGATTTATCAGAAGACTCCAACCCCAGTAGTATACATAACTACGATATAAACAAAATGAATAAAAGAAAAAAGGGGTTGGGAGTTGAAGATAGATGACTGATAGAATTGCAAATTAATCTTAAATTTCAAAGGGAAAAAGTTTAAAGACCAAAGTTTATACTAATTAAAAGACAGAAAGTGAAATAAAAATAATTCTAGACCAAACAAGTATAAATATAAAATTAGCTACCTATAATTTTAGTTCTCCTGAGGAACACCGAAACAATGGTAGAGAGAAAAACCTTTTACTACAACTATAAATGCTCTATATTTTACGAAATATATTGAGCCCATTTTGAATTAACTACTTATGCTACTACAATGAAAACGTAATAGTAACTTTTTGATATATATATAAACTGGCAAGCTCTTGATATTTAGTTGCAATATTAATGTTTCAACGTAATTGCACATCTTTTAAAGTATTATCTCAAACAGATCTACTTGGATATATATTCACAATACTCTGAAATATTAGAATAGTATATATATATAGAGTCAGATTTTAGCCCTGAAGAGCTTTATGCGAAACTAACAGTAGGTTCGTCTGACTCAGTAGATATCCTTATATATATATATATATATATATATATATACTATTCTAGTATTTCCGAGTATTATGAATTATAATTTTATACAAATTTATATTTTATACAAATCTCCCTCTCTCTCTCTCTCTCTCTCTCTCTCTCTCTCTCTCTCTCTCTCTCTCTCTCTCTATATATATATATATATAATATATATATATATATATATACTATTTTAATATTTCCGAGTAGTATGAATTATAATTTTATACAAGATCCGACCTCCTAACCTAAAAAAAAAAAAAAAAAAAATTGTAAAATTCCAGCTTGCTCATACGGTAAATGTGTGTGTGGGGGGGTGTGTGTGTGTGTGCGCGTGTATGTGCGCGTGTGTGTGTGTGTATTTGTGTGTACGCGCGCGCGCGTGTGTGATGGTATCCACCTGATGCTAGTTAAGCCATTTCCGCACGTGTATTCATGTGTGAAGTTTCTCACGGATTGGTGTCCGAAGTTGGTCCCCAGTCTCATTAGTGCAAATGGTTTGAATTCAGGGTTTTCCTCGCCTTGGACCGGTTGGCATAGTAAGTTTAAGGGTCCAAGTCTGGAGCCTGGAGCACTTTGTTTGATTTGCTGACATTTTGAATCGCCTTATAAGAATTAAAGGTGGTTTTAACTACAGTAGCTAATACCACTTTCTTATGATGCGTTAGGAGGTCTCAGAAAACCACCGAATGCAGATGAATTTACATATTCTTATACAACGAATTCCAACAAGAGTTCTAACAAATACAGACATTATTGTCTAAGCAATATTCAACATGCAATACAAAAATAAGCTAGGACGAAGGTCCTAGGATAAAGTCTTTGTTGATAGTGTTGAGGAGAATAGAAGTAGCCACTTACTGTGTAGAAAAACTATCGTGTAACAGGTCCACGTTTAACTTCAGTGGAGACACAGGGTATAAGAAGATGCTGAAGACACAGCTTTACACTGGTTCAACCCTTATTGTGTTATTTTATGCCAAAGACAGTTTTAAATTAATGGTCTCCTTTTATATACGGAAAAAGTATACAGTCACAGCCATCCTAAACTGGCCAGCTCTTGATATTTAGTTGCAATATTAATGTTTCAACGTAAATGCACATCTTTTAAAGTATTATCTCAAACAGATCTACATGGCACAAAGATTGAACCTTAGCAGGTACTATCACTCCAGGTCAGAGTGGACCTGGAAGTAATGGCAACAAAGAGGTGATTATTTATTATAGATATAGCAAAGTACCCCCGCCATATATATATATATATATATATATATATATATATATATATATTATAATATATAATGAATAGTGAATGAAAAAATGAGAAAAGTATTTGCATGGAAAGGTGCTCAATGCTAATAAAGCAGAGCAGTTTTATAATTAATGTTGATATTATGATTTCACACTCATAACTTCAAGTTTCTTGGTAGTCCAATCATCAGATGAGAAGTGGTTGAGATGTAAAAAACCAGTCGTGAAATGGTAAAAATCAAATTTTGTAGCGTTTATATGCAGCGTTTTTCACGCGATGGGAAATGCAAAGCTAAAAATTGTTTTTTTTAAACTGTGGCTTGTTTAACGTTTATGTGACGTGGATTGTATTCACGTGATGTAATGTCATGACGTTAAATTTGTATTTAAAAAACATTATAATCAAACAAACTTGCATTGGTGTTAATGCACGCGGTGTTCAGATGATTTTTTTTTTTTTTTTTTTTTTTAAATAAATAAATAAATAAATAATAAATAAAAAAAAAAAAAAAAAAAAAAAAAAGGAGAGCGAAAATTCAGGGATCAATTAGGGTCAGGTGGTAAGTGACACAGTAAAAATTTGTTTAAATGCCTACATTTCGAAACGAGTTCACTTCTCTTATTTAATAAGTTATTGCTTGCATTTTGTAGTATGCACAACTTTTCTTCTAAGCAAAGATCGCAACGTTGTCCGCCTTTGTATGCCTGGGCTTTTTTTATTATTTCCCATTTTACTGTAGGTGTTCTGCCCGTTTTTTCCTTGATCTGCCATATATATTTTGATAAGGTGGTACTATTTTCATATCTTTTGTTGTTGAAACTTAAATTGTGGTTGTACCACCGACTTTTCCAATTGTTTTCAGT
Organism: Doryteuthis pealeii; assembly: GCA_023376005.1. Lineage (NCBI taxonomy): Eukaryota > Metazoa > Mollusca > Cephalopoda > Myopsida > Loliginidae > Doryteuthis > Doryteuthis pealeii. The sequence continues at coordinate 14,057,955 of CM042148.1, forward strand.
GGCACCAATGTATGTTTTTTCCTCGTTGTTATTTACATTGTCCTTTATTGTGGCTTTGTAAATGATGTTGTTAGCCAAACAATTGCCACTTAATGGGCATTCATTTTTAAGGCGACAGTTGCATCTATTAATCTGGTTGTTGTTGTTACGATTTAATATTTTAAAGTTGTGTTTATCGATAATGTTTTTAATGTTGTTCATGCAGCAATAACTTATTTTGAGATTGTTTTTGTTAAATAGTTTGTTTAATGTAGGCGATTTGTCTAGGTGTTTTTTCCTTAATTGGAAAAATATTTTACCCACATTCGTTATCACGGTTTTGCTGAAAGGGGGTTGAACCAAATGATGTTTCTCTTTCTTGATTTGTCATTATTATTATTTTCATAGTTGTTATTATTTTTGTATACTAGTTTGGAGTATAATCCACTGTTTTTTAGGGCGTTTTCATATATCGTTTTTGATTTGTTGAATATATCGGCATTGGTGGAATTAGTGGCGAGTCTATGTTCTATAGACTTGTGAATGTGTTTAGTAATTGTTGGAGGATGGTCTGATTTTATGTTAATATATAATGGTGTATTATTTTCTTTCCTGTACGGTTTCCACGTCCCTTTGTTTAGGTCGAAAGTTACGTCCAGGAAATTAACTGTTTTCAAATTAGACTTTATGTCTAATTTTAAATTATAATTTTTGAAAGTTTTTATTAATTTTTTCCTTGCACAATCTATATTACGGTTATTATTGTCATTTAAATATAGCAAACCGTCATCACGATAAATTCCAAAATTTTCTTTATTGAAATCTTGAGCTATTTCCGAAAGTAGGAATATTCCTACAATTTCGCAAGTCTCAGCGCCACAAAAACTTCCCATACTAACATCAAATAAATTGTTGGTGCTTTTCTTACCCCAAATAGAGTTATCGTAATATATAAAAGATTGTTGGCAATGTTTGATAATTTTGATATCATCGTCATTTATATTGATATAAAGTTGAGCCAAATGTAAGGATTTGTTGAGTAAGTCTTCCGTGATAGATGGGTAAAATTGGTTTATGTCAAACTGAATGAAAGTGCACTTACTTTTATTTGTAATCCCATTGAACCAATTGATAGCATGTTTGGTGTTCTTCCATTGGTTTAGATTTAAAATTCTCCTTAGTTTGTAACAAATCTCTGATAATATGGTTTTACCTATTTTACCAATTTGGTTTTTCGTTGGGTTTAGGAGTCTACAATTTGGGTTGTTACGAAAATCCTCCTTATGATCTTTGATGGTGATGAAAGCTGGTTTTTTTATTACTTTATTAATCCGGTTGTCGATCTTTAATTTAGCTGCGATTTTACTAGCTTCCGTGTTTAAGTGGTTTTCCCAAGTGTTTGGTATTTTTTTGTAGATTTTCGTTATTGAATCTTTCATCAATTTTTCGTATTGTTTTATATCCACTTTGTAGAAATTGTTGGATTTGTCCGCTTTCACGAAAATGTTTTTAGAGTTCCTGATTTTCTTTGCGTCTTTTTGTATTTTGTTTTGAAAATTGCCGTTGATTTTTCTGAATTTTAACTTATTGACAATATCAAACATGTCTTTTTCAAAAGGGGCTAAATCAGGGTGTTGCGGTGGACATTTTGTTGTTTTAAAACCATAGGAGATTGTTGATTTATTGGTATCATTGAATGTGGAATAATATAATTTCCATCTCATGCGCCTAATTAGGCTTTCAATTTTATCCAATAGTGTTTTTCTGTAATAGTGTTCATCTGGTGCCGGAATGTTTTTTGTAGAGTAGTTGAAAGTAGCCACTTCCATAATATGTGTTTAGCGTACTTTTCTAAAAGTGCTCAACTGAATAAATAGGAGCTATATGCAATATATAATGAATAGTGAATGAAAAAATGAGAAAAGTATTTGCATGGAAAGGTGCTCAATGCTAATAAAGCAGAGCAGTTTTATAATTAATGTTGATATTATGATTTCACACTCATAACTTCAAGTTTCTTGTAGTCCAATCATCAGATGAGAAGTGGTTGAGATGTAAAAAACCAGTCGTGAAATGGTAAAAATCAAATTTTGTAGCGTTTATATGCAGCGTTTTTCACGCGATGGGAAATGCAAAGCTAAAAATTGTTTTTTTTTAAACTGTGGCTTGTTTAACGTTTATGTGACGTGGATTGTATTCACGTGATGTAATGTCATGACGTTAAATTTGTATTTAAAAAACATTATAATCAAACAAACTTGCATTGGTGTTAATGCACGCGGTGTTCAGATGATTTTTTTTTTTTTTTTTTTTTTTTTTTTTTTTAAATAAATAAATAAATAAATAAATAAATAAATAAAAAAAAAAAAAAAAAAAGGAGAGCGAAAATTCAGGGATCAATTAGGGTCAGGTGGTAAGTGACACAGTAAAAATTTGTTTAAATGCCTACATTTCGAAACGAGTTCACTTCTCTTATTTAATAAGTTATTGCTTGCATTTTGTAGTATGCACAACTTTTCTTCTAAGCAAAGATCGCAACGTTGTCCGCCTTTGTATGCCTGGGCTTTTTTTATTATTTCCCATTTTACTGTAGGTGTTCTGCCCGTTTTTTCCTTGATCTGCCATATATATTTTGATAAGGTGGTACTATTTTCATATCTTTTGTTGTTGAAACTTAAATTGTGGTTGTACCACCGACTTTTCCAATTGTTTTCAGTGGCACCAATGTATGTTTTTTCCTCGTTGTTATTTACATTGTCCTTTATTGTGGCTTTGTAAATGATGTTGTTAGCCAAACAATTGCCACTTAATGGGCATTCATTTTTAAGGCGACAGTTGCATCTATTAATCTGGTTGTTGTTGTTACGATTTAATATTTTAAAGTTGTGTTTATCGATAATGTTTTTAATGTTGTTCATGCAGCAATAACTTATTTTGAGATTGTTTTTGTTAAATAGTTTGTTTAATGTAGGCGATTTGTCTAGGTGTTTTTTCCTTAATTGGAAAAATATTTTACCCACATTCGTTATCACGGTTTTGCTGAAAGGGGGGTTGAACCAAATGATGTTTCTCTTTCTTGATTTGTCATTATTATTATTTTCATAGTTGTTATTATTTTTGTATACTAGTTTGGAGTATAATATATATATATACCAAGCGTGTTGATAAATCCTTGCGGTGAGAAAAAACCCAGCGAATAGTTTGATTGTAAAAAAATACTACCAAACATCAACCAGGGAGAAAAAATTTTTGAAAAAAAGAAAAGACCAAGATATTCGTACCAACAAAAAATAATCTATTGGTACAGTATTTGGCCAAAAGAAAAAACAATTTATATGTATATATATGTATATAAGGTATATATTCTTATAACCGCTAGGAGAAAGCTAATAAAGATTTTAGCCCTGAAGAGCTTTATGCGAAACTAATAGTAGGTTCGTCTGACTCATTAGATTATCTTTATATATATATATATATATATATATATATATATATATATATATATATCTTTCTCTCTCTCTCTCTCTCTCACACACTTACTCCCACCTATATTCACACCCACGCACAATTTAAGTGTCAATGCGCCCGGAAAGCCCTCATTTCTAACCCCTCTGTGCAGTGCACCTTATTAATATTCCCGTATCTGACCCCTCTATGAGAATATGAGGTGAGAATATGTAACCTTGAGAACCAAAAACTACAATAATAATAATAATAATAATAATAATAATAATAATAATAATAATAATAATGCCAGACGATCTGACCTAGTAGTGATTAATAAAAAAAAAAAAGAGAACTTGTCAACTGGTAGATTTTGCAGTCCCAGTAGATAACAGGGTAAAGATGAAAGAAAACGAAAAGATAGATAAATAAATGGAGCTTTGCAGAGAATGGAAAAAAAACCTGTGGAATATGAGGGTGCAAGTGATACCAATTCTAATTGGTGCACTTGGAACAGCCCCTAAAAATTTAGAAAACTGTCAAGAGGAACTGGAAATCAGAGAAGAATTGAAACCATTCAGACAACAACATTGTTAAGATCAGCTAGAATACCCAAAAGATTCATGGAGAGTTGAGAAGTCTTGTTGTTACTCAATCTCCAGTGAAAGACTGGTGTGAAATGCTCGCAAGGAGTGAAATAATAATAATAGTGATAAAAAATAGAATATACAGCAAGAATGGAGAATACGAAGGAATACGAGTGGATACATTAAGAAGAAGAAGAAGAAGAAGAAGAAGAAGAAGAAGAAGAAGAAGAAGAAGAAGAAGAAATGACAAGAGATATCAAGAAGGAAAAAATGACAAAGATAGGTAGAATAAATGATATAACTAAGAAGAAAAATGCAGAAAAAGAAAGAAAGAAAGAAAAAGAAGAAGATATTGTTGATGATGATGATGATGATGATGAAGAAGAAGAAGAAGAAGAAGAAGAAGAAGAAGAAGAAGAAGAAGAATATAGATAGATAGATAGATATAACTAAGAAGAAAAATGAAGAAAAAGAAAGAAAGAAATAAAAAGAAGATGTTGATGATGATGATGATGATGAAGAAGAAGAAGAAGAAGAAGAAGAAGAAGAAGAAGATAGATAGAGATATTTATAGATAGATAGAAACGACAAATGAGGTTAAAAGAAGATGAAAATAGGAAAACATTTCAGAGAAAGAGAAAGACAAAATGTGGTGGAAAAAGAATTAAAAAAGAAAGAAAAACAACATGAATAATTTGAAGGGGAAATAAATGAAAAAAACAAAAAACAAAATGTGACGAAAAAATATGAACGATAAAAAAAAGAGGGAAAATTGCCGCAAAGTCGGCCATTAATCTAAAAAATGAATCTTTTCAAAAATGAAAACTAATTTTATGAACAAAATACAAACATGGCCGAGGCTTTTCTTTGTGGGTCGGGGTGGGGTATTTTATTTTCTGGTCAAAGAGCAGAGAAGATATCAAAGCAACTGTCATTTTTGTTTATTTGTTTGTTCGTTGTTCCTTTTTGTTTTTGTTTTGTTTATTTTCGAGGAATAAAAAGAGTATCTTTGGTTGTGAATTGTAAATGCTATTTATTTTCGTTGTTTTTTCGTCTCTATCTTGAATACAAACTAGAATATGGATTTTGATCTTATCACATTGCCACCCTCCAGCCCTCGCCCCCTACACTCACCTCTAAACCCAACCCTCACCCCCCCCCAAAAAAAAAGAAAAGAAAAAAAGAAAAAAAAAGACAAAGTCAAAACATATATGGTAACTGGGAATTCGATAGAAAATTCAAATAAACGCACCAAGTGACCCCTGAACAGGACGTGGAAACGAAAGTATAAGCAACGCATATACAAATGCCTACACACACACACACACACACACACACACATACACATACCCACGCATATACACATATGCACACCGACATACTCATACACACGCACGCACACACATAATTGTAAAGCCACGTGGTGTAATGGTCTCCGTCGTAGGAAATGGACACGGTGACACGAGTTCAAATCCTGGACACGGCTGATTGCATTCACATTGCGCTAATACCCTTGGGAAAAGTACAAATCCAATTCTCCCTCCAGCTATGTGTAAATAATAGGATAGACTTGGCTCTTTAACCTTGGTATGGCAACCGGTCTAGGAGAAGGAAAACTCTGAATTCAAAACAAAGGAAATCTCTTCTAGTTGATCAAAACTACTTCGAAATCTCCCCTCCTCCCTTCCCCCTTTTATTATTTATTTATTTATTACACATACACATACACACATAAATACATACACATAATCACACACGCATATAAACAAATATACACACATATACACACATATACATACTCACATGCAGATGCACACTTATACCCTAGACCATATACATATACACATACAAACACACACAAACACATACTGGGCGTGTCAAAAAAGTATCGAGCTTTTTTGTACTTTTTGACACACCCTGTATTTATAAAAATAACATTCCATTCATTCTTCATTTCTGTCTTGGTAAATACAGCTTTAAACTTTGACACACCTTGTATTCTGAAAAAATTAATAAAAGGAACATTATTTTTTTCAGAATACAAGGTGTGTCAAAAAGTACAAAAAATCTCGATACTTTTTTGACGCACATTGTATATATATTAATGTACCCAACTCTTCTTTCATACAAATGGAATTTTAGGAACTGTAGTGACTAACGTGCTGGGTTGTGGCATCGTAGTAAGCGAGTTCGAACTCCAGTCGAACTCAATTACATTCACTTTCAGACTAATACCATTGGGATAGGTATGGATCCCTTCATTGCCACTAGCTATGGGTTAAATAGTACCACCATCGTTCTTATACAAAAATGGCTTTGGCATTGAATAATCCACGAAATTTGATATGCCATTAAACAAAGAAGCGAAAACAAACAAACAGAATCGTCAGCCAGGATATCGGAATTGAAGTTGGAGTTGATAAAAGTGTCATGATTGTGATGAATAAAGGGAAAACAGAAGCAACAGAAGGAATAAAACTACCCAAATAGGAAAACATCAAGACACTTGAAGAAAAAGAAAACAACAAATATCTGTGGAAATTAGAACCGGATATTTTAGCGGTTGGACTAGCTAAGCATTTGGAGCCAAAAACAAAAGGGACACTTATTCTAAAAATATAAAGTACTTTTAAAAGGGTTTTATAATTTGCTTGAAGCAAAACCACCCCCAACCAATAAAGTACTTTATTTTACAAAAAAAAAAAAAACAAAACAAAATGGCAGACAAAATAGAATCGTCTTCCTTTTTACATTAACGGGGGGCTTTCACACGTCACGTGTTCTTTTTTGGTCACGTGTCCTTTTTGGTCACGTGGCCGGGCGAATCTAGAACCTTCCTCTTTTTACTAACACGAGGTTCGGAAGCGAAAGACGTTGTCTTTTTCGCGTCTTCAACAGTGCTACACACATGGTGCCTCTCTTTGTTTCAGGCCTCCGGAATAATAGTAAGTGGTTTCCCCACCATTGTTATTTAAACCTTTCTTCATATTCCTCGAACATCTTGTGACTCCTCTGTGGTTTGGGATGGGAACTTGTTTCCCTCTTTGTATGCTGCATAATTAAATGTTATATTGTATTAACTGAATTGTCTTTTTCCTTACCAAATATTATGTGTTAGGTTACACTTGTAGCGATTGTCTTCCCTTTTTGGGATGGAGTTGGGTGGAAAACGGTTATCACCTACCACCAGAACTTGCCACTAGATGGCATTACTACCCGGCTATTTAAACACAGCCCAGGAAGCTATCTACCCCTCTTTTCTGGCATCCACAAAGATGTACTAGACAAGTTGTGTCTCTGTCCATGAAGGCTTGGGGTGCCTTGCCCCCAACTATCCAGTAAGTGACTCTTCTACTTTCCATTTTAGTAGCCCCAAGATTAACTCTACAAAAACTCTTTCTTCCTTCGTCAGGACGTTCGTTCTCACTGTTTTGTATCTATTCTTATTTAGTATTTTGTTTGTTAATGGGTCATGACGTTTTTATATTTTTTATGTAGTAGTTGCAGATAAAGAGTCTGAGAAAATTATGAAATTTATTGCGGGGTGTTTGGTTATTAAGTCAAGTGCTAAATTAATAGCAATTATTTCGGGCGCTATAAATGGACCTATGTTAGTAATCTTTTCCTGCTGCTTATTATCATTTAGTATGGCAAGCACATCGTTGTTGACCAAGTTCTCTTTTTATTTTTAATCAATGCTAGGTCTAGTCTTCTGGATGGTAATAAGGTTTTATTCTCAAAGTTTCATTCTCAAGAAAAAATTCTTGGTTATGCATATACCATTTGTTGTATGGTCAAAATCTAATTTTTTTCGCACCAATTCCCCACCTTTCCCACCCTAGTCGTGTCCAGCTTTTGTTATTTCTCTTTGTGCTAGTTGCTACATTCATTTAATACACGGTGGTCATCTCATCTAATGTCTCACCAACCCTAAAACGTGTTCTGTGTCTTTAATCAATTTATTGCTTTGCATATAATTTGTTCATATGGCATTATTTTGATATAATTTGTTTCATATGGCATTATTTGAGCAGGAATTATATACGCCAATATTATATAATAATAAATATACCCTAAAACCCATTTTCTTCCCATATTAATCTGGCCTCAAATTTTCAAGCAATAATGAAATCACATTTCTTCCAATAAACACAAGTAACTTTAACTTAAACATATCTGTAATACAAAACATATACACAACCAAACATGACCATCTTTACGAAAACATCAAATAAAAAAATAACGTTTAAAAATTATCTATTTAGCAAAGTAGGCTTCTTTTTATAAACGAATACTTTTTAATGATTTCACCGTTTTTTTGTTGTTTTTTCTTTTTCAAAACAATAACATAAACTAGGCTCCAAGAAATTTTCAACATGTTAGGGCATAAAATAACACTTTATTTTTGATTTTGATTGGATATAATTTGTTTTTCATATGGCATTATTGGAGCAGGAATTATGAGTGGACTCTGTTTCTCTTGAAGTTTCCCTTTCTAAACTATGTCCAGTCTTTTCAGGAGCCAACCTCTCCATCATTATTCTTATCAGATGCAACTTGTTTTTTCCACTGTGGTAATATCAAGGGACTTATAGATTTAAAAATTATAGCATGAATATAATTAAAGATAAACAATAAAAATATTGACCAATAATTATGACTTAAAAAAAATTAAGAATAACTAATCTAATTTCAGCGCGGATTAATGATTGACAATCTTTTCAATTAAAAAAATAATAAATCAAATAAATTATGAAAACACTTTTTATTGTTCATTTTTGAAAATTGCCCAAAAATACAAAAAATAAAACCCCAAATCATGATATTCCCCATTTGCAAAAGGGATTGTATTTATTTCATGATTGCTTATTTTACAAAATGCGAGACAGTGGAAGTTGCTTTTTAAAAAAAAATCGACAGCTAGAATTTGTAAAGGAAAAAAAATGGCCGGCAATTGTATGAGGATGCCATTCCGGCCAAATCTCTGGCGAAAGGGGCTTCTGTGTTGGAGAAACAATGTCCTTCGAACCTCAGCGCGGTAACAGAGTTTCAATAACTTGTTTTCTTTTATTTTCGTTGTTGGCATCTTGGAATAAATTATGTCAGTTGCAAATGGGGACCTCCTTGTGCTTCCCCCTTTTTTGCTGGAAAATAAAAATAAAAAGACCAAAACAAAAAGCAAGAAAGGGAGGTCTAATAAGAAATAAAGAAACAAAGCAGGAAGAAGAAGCAGGTAATAAACAAAGATGTAAAGAAAATATAACAAATTTGCTATTATAATGATCATCATTTACAACAGCAACGAATCATCATCATGAAAAAAACAATAACACTTAGAAACAACAAACATAATAACATATTAAAAAATTAATATGATCATTTTCGAAAGAAATGCCAACAAAATATGCTATAATTCATCGTTATCATCATCATCAGCATCAGCATCATCATTTTACAAGCAGCAAGGAATCATTTCCTCAAAACAAATAAACAACATTAATACAAAAACAATAATAATATAAAGAAATAATAACAAGATGATTAAAAAAAAAGAAAACAAAACAACAGCACTTCATTTCCTTGTTGCCGTAAAAAGGTAGCCAGTTCAAATTTCAACATCAAACAGTCTGAAGTTAAAATCAAAATGTGCATTTTTAATTCGAATCATTCATCATCATCATCAATCAACAAACAATCAAGCAACAACAAAAACAACAACAACAATATTAATGAACAATAACTATTAAGAACAATTTAACAAGTATTCGAAAAGAAAAACAGAACAACGCCAGTCTTTGCCTTGTTGCGTTAAAAGGGAGCCAGTTCAAATTGAAGTTATCAAATGTGATTTAAGAATTCATCATCATCATCATTCATCATCATATCGACCAACAACAACAACAACAACAACAAAACAACATTAATCACGACAAAAGACAGCAACCATCACAATAAAAACAATAACAGATGATTCGAAAAAAAAAACACCAAAGTTAACAAAAACAGGCTTGCCTGTGTTGTTTTTGTTGCGTGATACCGGCCCTCGCAAACTCAGCGTATGAGTTAGCACAGGGATCTGTGCTGTAAGTTAAGGAGCTGATGGTAGGTGTGGCGCTCCACCTCAGACGCGAAAACAAATCTCCCTGTCTAGGCGCTAGTGAAAGGGCATAAATTTTCCTCGACCGATGGCTGATACCGACTTTAGGCCAATGCCCAGTACATTCTCACTGACTAGTCACAGTTGAAATTTCATCCAGGCACAATTACGGCTTTAGATTAATTTATCCTCCACTTATATCACTATAGTACCGCTAGCATACCAATGAGAAGTGATCGTCAGCTAGATATGATTGAAGAACTGATGCTAAGACTTAAACTATTGCAGTCGAACACAATTTCCGAAAGTAACATCTTAAATAAATAATTAGGGCAGGTCTAAATTAATTAGTTAAATCACCGCCATAATTAATTATTACATGAATTAACTTTCAAAAAATTAGGTGTCACTTCAATTAAGCACATATTTCCCCAAAATGTGTCAACGGCTGAAAATAGCCATATGTTGTTACGTTCTCATTATATATATATATATATATATATATATATATATATAATATATAATATATATATATTATAATATGATGTTGCTCTGGAGTCCATGTATGCCTTCTTTGTCTCGTTACATCTGATGAGTCTATTTATATGTGTTTATGAATTTTTGTTTTTTATTTTGAATGCTAAAGATTCTTATCAATTCATCAGAAATTCTTTTACATTTTTTTTAGTGTGTCTCTATAACCGTTTTTGGTAATAAGTGCAAAATGGATGTCATTGTTACAAAACGAGTGAATGCACATTTATTAAGATGTCAGTGTGATCATGGATGGAGAGCGGAAAAGGTTGCAACGATGGTAAGTTAGATAAATGATAATCTTTATTACTGTTTTATATTTTATATATAAAATGAAATTACTTTTCACGGTCATGCGGTCAAGAATATGCTGGGATACTGCAGGTGAAAGTAAGAATAAATTCATATGCCAACATTTATTATATACCCATCTGGGTATATACATGCGAGAGAGTTCTTTATGAAGAGATGGGTGGCATTCGTATATGTCTCCTGGATATTTTAAGTCTTTATCTTACTTGAGATATTGAAGATATGCGATATGCTGATATAAGAGCATCCGTGGTCACCACTCTCACATCCAAATCTCTCACTTACTTGAGGTGGCTCAGCTGGTACTTATTCTGTTTCTTGCATATCTGGGGCATTCTTCTAACTGGTCTTTCTTAGTTCTTGCCTTTCCTTTTCTTCTAATTGGTCTGGTTCTGTAGAAGCTGGTTTACAAAAGCTGCCATTAGCAGAGACAACACGATGCTTATATTTATGGATCCCTTTTCTTTATTTAGAACCAGACTTTCTCAACCGCTCGTCGGAGTCGGGGCGGACATGATCCTTATTCGTGGTGTCTATCGCATAATTACTGACGAGACTAAGCTCTGGGCCTTCGTTCCCACGCCAGTCTGTGTGATCGGTAGGAAGGTCACATAAAGGTTATTACCCATCAATAATCTAATACCCTACGAATTTTGAATTTCAAAGATTTCTTAATTCAAAATCTAGCTACATTAACCGTCTAAAAAACAACTGTTTATCAATATGCAACACCCTTCTCTTCTGGACTTCTTCTACACATGAATTGACCCAGGGTTGGCTGATTAACAAAAACTTACATTCATCAGCTCTGCGCAGACACTGGATGCCGTCTAGAGCACTTATCAAATGTCACGGCTGATTTAGGACGGACATTCAGAGACTCAAGGGAATTCGTGTCATTGGTATTATGCTTTAATGATGATGATGATTGATGATGATTTAATTAATGAAGTGACATATTTAGTTGACAATAAAAGTAGTTCATTGTTCTTTGGTCTCTTTTCAGAATGTACACAGGTACGTACTACGGCTATTATTGTCGAGGTATATGCCATTGTGCGGACAATGCAAACGCAATAAAAAGATGGCAGGTGCCTTTGATAACAAATGTGAAAAAGGATACGTGGGAAAAAATTGCCAAAAACGTAAGAAACTTCATTTAATTATTTTACTTTAGTTCTAATATATATTCCCTTGTTTTCATCACAAGCAAAGATGAATTATATATATATATATATATATATATATATGTGGTTGTGTGTGTGTGTGTGTTTGTGTGTGCGTGTTGTGTGTGTGTGTGTGTTGAAAAAGGAATAGGAATTGAATCCGACAATATGAGGAAAAAATGAGTAAAGAAAAGAAATGTAGATGGATAAAATGAATTTAATCGATATCTTTGATTCAACGTAATTTTTCACGGAGAAAACACGACGCTTTTCAATAATCCAATTTTAATAATGTTTTAACTCCAAAATATTCATAAATAGTCTTTTTAGTAACAATTAAGTTTTGCGTTTCAAAAAAATGCGCAATTAAAAATTTATAATAGAATTTAGTCACTTAAAAGTTCAAGATAACCCAATTAAGTTTGTTTCAAAAAATTACGCAAATACAATTTTAAAGTAAGAATTTTAGTCACTTAAAGTTCAAGATTACCCAATTAATTTGTTTTCAAAAAATGCGGCAAGTACAATTTTATAGAAGAATTTAGTCACTTAAAGTTCACAAGATTACCCAATTAAGTTTGTTTCAAAAATAACGCCAAATACAATTTTATAGTAAGAATTTAGTCACTTAAAGTTCAAGCAATTACCCAAATTAATTTGTTTCAAAAAATGCTCGCAAGTACAATTTATAATAAGTAATTTTAGTCACTTAAAGTTCAAGATAACCCAATTAAGTTTTTTCAAAAATGCGCAAGCTTACAAATTTATAATAAGAATTTAGTCACTTAAAGTTCAGATTACCCAATTAAGTTTGTTTAAAAAAAATGCGCAAGTACAATTTTTGTAATAAGGATTTAGTCACTTAAAGTTCAAGATTATCAAAAAAATAAATGATTTTCCTCCCTAATTACCTTGCTTTGTTCAAATGTTTGAATGATATTTTTTATGGAAATATATTGCTTATTATTTTTAGCGTGTGATTCTGGATATTTTGGTAATGGCTGTGTGTTAGGATGTCATTGGCGAAATAACTCTATATGCAATCATACGAATGGCAAATGCACCGGATGCGTAAATGTGCAGATGGGTTATCAGGGAGATAACTGTCAAGAAGGTAAAGCTTTTAGTTTTTTAAAATAGATTTATGCCTCACTTGCAAGAATATGTACCCTCAAGACACAAGTATTTAAGTTTTAATGTAATGAAATATAATCAAATTAAAAGACACATAAAATAAGATTTTATTGCTCACTTGCAAGAATATGTTACCCTCAAGACACAAGTATTTAAGTTTTTAATGTAAATGAAAAATATCAAATTGAAAGACAAACAAAATAAGATTTATGGTCGGTGGCGTTATATATATATATATATATATTATATATTATATATATATATATATATATATATATATATATATTAGGCAATGAGAGTGATTACCCTTGTATTTTTCCGTGTGATTTTAAAAATGTGAAAGATGTAAACAAAAAGGCGGCCATCTTTGATTCAAACGTAATTTTCACGGAGAAAACACGACGCTTTTTCAAAATCCATTTTTTAATGAATGTTTTAACTCCAAAATATCATAATAGTCTTTTTAGTAACAATTAAGTTCGTTTTCAAAAAATGCGCAATTACAAATTTATAATAAGATTTAGTCACTTAAAAGTTCAAATTACCCAATAAAGTTTGTTTCAAAAAAATGCGCAAGTACAATTTATAATAAGGAATTTAGTCACTTAAAGTTCAGATTACCCAATTAAGTTTGCTTTTTTAAAAAAAATTGCGCAAGCTACATTTTGTAATAAGAATTTAGTCACTTTAAAGTCAAGATATCAAAAAATTAAATGATTTTCCTCCTAATTACCTTGCTTTGTTCATATGTTTGAATATATTTTTTGAATATATTTTGCTTATTATTTTTAAGCGTGTGATCTGGATATTTTGGTAATGGCTGTGTGTTAGGATGTCATTGTTGCGAATAACTCTATATGCAATCATAGAATGGCAAATGGCCGGATGGTAAATGTGCACGATGGTTATCAGGGAATAACTGTCAAGAAGGTAAAATACTTTAGTTTAAAAAATAAGATTTATGCTCACTTTGCAAAAGGAATATGTACACTCAAGACACAAGTATTTAAGTTTTAATGTAATGAAAATATCAAATTAAAAAGACACACAAAATAAGATTATGCTCACTGCAAGAATATGTACCCTCAAGACAAAGTATTTAGTTTTAATGTTAATGAAAATATATCAAATTAGAAAAGACACATGAAATAAGCATTTTATTATGCTAACTTGCGAAGAATATATACCCTCAAGAGACATAAGTATTTAATTAATGTAATGAAATAATATCGAAAATTAAAAGACACACCAAATAAGATTTATGCCCACTTGCACCAGAATATATACCCTCAAGACATAAGTATTTAAGTTTTAATGTAATGAAATATATCAAATTTAAAAAGACACACAAAATAAGATTTATGCTCACTTGCAAGGAATATGTACCCTCAAGACATAAGTATTTAGTTAATGTAATGAAATATATTCAAATTAAAAAAGGACACACAAAATAAGATTTATGCTTCACTATGCAAGAATATGTACCCTCAAGACACAAGTATTAAGTTTTAATGTAATGAACAATATCAAATTAAAAGACACACAAATTAATTTATGCTCACTTGCAAGAATATGTACCCTTCAAGACATTAAGTATTTATTTTTAATGTAATGAAAATATATCAAAAGTTAAAAAGAACACAAAATAAGATTTATGCTCACTGCAAGAATATGTACCCTCAAGACATAAGTTATTTAAGTTTAATGTAATGGAAATATTATCAAATTAAAAAGACACACAAAAATAAGATTTATGCCCACTTGCAAGAATATGTACCCTCAAGACATAAGTATTTAAGTTTTAATGTAATGAAATATATCAAATTAAAAAGCCACAAATATGATTTATGCTCACTTGCAAGAAATATATACCCTCAAGACACAGTATTTAAGTTTTAATCTTAATGAAGATATATCAAATTAAAAAAAGACAAACAAAATAAGATTACTGGTCGTGGCCGTGATATATATATATACATATACTATAATATAATATATATAATATATATATACTACTATTAGGATGAGAGTGATTTCCCTTGAATTTTTTCCGTGATTTTAAGATGAGACACACAAAATAAGATGTATAACCGGACACATATAAAAGATTACACTTATTCTAATTATATTTTAATTGTTTTCTTATATAAAACAATTCATATGATTTGATTTTAATCCATGGAGAATAAACAAGTAACAATTAGAGATCAATAACACAAAGTAATTATTTATCAACCGGTTTTTTTTATTTTTGCTAGTTATCTTAAACCATACCTTTAATAAATCTCATAATATATCTTATTTATAATGGAGAGTTGCTGCGGTTTTCTGTCTGTAACCGAAAGCTATATTACTAATCGAGTCACAATTAATATAGTTATTTACATCACGTATTCTTCATGATTTTATTTATATCTAAACCTCAATTATTAATAAAATTGCTTCACCTTTTATTAGTATTGTCCATATCTACGTTACTAATTAATATGGTATTGTATTTATATATACAAAAAATAGCGGTTTGCAGTGTGAACGGTAAGGCTAATTTGCATATTGATATTAAAAATGTGATTTTAGTATTAAATATGGGCCTTTAGTTATTATTGATTTCTAACTGTTGAAAATTTCCACGACTGGTTTTGACGCATCTCAACCACCTGATTTTCTCATCCTGTGGATTGGATTACCATGAAACTTAATTCTTTTCGTCGCAATATATAACTGTGTTACAATTGTCGGCTTATGACCATGTATATGGTAGAAAAGTACCGCTATGTTCAATGTCGCCTTATGAGATTGAGCAGAAATTTCATAATCTCAGGAAAATTATAGTCAATGACTATTGATTTCAGGAAACGAATATCGATTGTTTTTTTGTTATTAGGTATTAGAATGCGTCTATGTGTTTGCTCGACTACAGCGAAAATAACAGATTTTTATTATTTTATTTTCCCTTGTTCTGTTTTATTTAAAATTATTTCTTCTTTCTTAAATAATTCTTTTTTATTTGTCTATATTTCCCTTGACAATTTTTTTCTTCTTCTTTCTTTCTATCTTTCTTTTTCCCGTTCTAATTTTCCATTATTTCTTTCTTTCTTTCAATTTCTCCTTAACATTTTTTTTCTTTTTTCTTTCTTCTTTCTTTCTTTCTTTTCTGCCATTATTTTTCATGTCATTTTTCTTCTTTTCCGTTCTATTTTCAATTTCATTTTTTGTTCATGTTTCTTTCTTTCTTTTCTTTCTTCTTTCTTTCTTTCTTTTCAATTTTTCTCTTAACAATTTTTTTCTTCTTTCTTCTTTCTTTCTTCTTTCATTCTGCCATTATTTTCATATATTTCTTCTTTTCTCGTTCTATTTTCAATTTTCATTTTTTTTGTCATATTTCCTTTCTTTCTTTCTTTCTTTCTTTCTTTCTTTCTTTCTTTTCTGCCCATTATTCATATCTTTCTTCTTTTCTCGTTCTATTTTCAATTTTCATTTTTTGTCATATTTCTTTCTTATATTTCTTCTTTTTCTTTCTTTTCTTTCTTTCTTCTTTTCTGGTCATTCTTTTTCACTTCTTTCTTCTTTTCTCGTGTATTTTTCAATTTCTCTTTTCTTTTTTGCTTTCCTTTTTGTCATCTTCGCATTTCACCCCTTTTCGTTCCTATTTTGAATTTGAATTTTTCTCATTTTCCTTTCTGTCTTTCTTTCATTTTTGCTGTTATTTTCTCTTTTTTTCATTTGACCTACGCTATTTTTTTCTTTCTTTTTCATCATTCTTTTCCTGTCTTTCTTCGTTTTTCTCTTAGCATTTTTTCATTTTAATTTTTCTTTCTTTCTTTTGTTTCTTTCTTTGATTCTTTCCATCTTTTCTGTCATTCTTTTTCATCTCTTTCTTCCTTTCTCTTTCTCTTTTGAAATTTCTTCTTTTTTTTTCATTATTTAAAAAACAATTTTCTTCATTCCAAGTTTAAGTTCTTTTTTTGTTTGTCTTTCTTTTCACGTTAGTCTTTTTATTCTATTTTCAAGTTTTCTTTCCTTTTTTAGCTTTCACTAGTTTTTTCTTTCTTTCTTTCTTTCTTTCTTTCTTTGACTAATTCCTTATTTTTTCTGATGGGATATCTTTGTTTTTCTTCGTTCTTTCCATTATTTCTGTCTTTAGACATTCTTCTTTCTTTCTTTCTTTCTTTCTAATTCTATTTCGGTTTTCTTTATTACTCGTACCATTTTAATGTTTCATTTAATCTTTCTTTCTTTTATATATTTCGTCTTTCTTTCTTCTTTCTTTCTTTCTTTCTTTTCTTTCTTCTTCTTTCCTTACATTTCTATTTTTCCTTAAATTCTTTCCTTTATTCTTCAATTTCTTTTTCTATCTTTCCAAATTTCTTTTTTTCTTTTTCAGTTTCTTTATTCTTTCTTTCTTTCTTCCTTCGTTTCTTATCTTTCTTCTTTCTTTCTTTCTTTTCCTTTAAATTTCTATTTTCCTTATATCTTTCCTTTATTCTTTCATTTCTTTTCTTTCTATCTTTCCAAATTTCTTTTTTCTTTCTTTCTTTCTCTCTTTCTTTTTTTTTCTTTCTTTCTTCTAATTCTATTTTCGGTTTTTCTTATTACCTCGTACCCATTATTTAATGTTCAATTCATCTTTATTTAATTTCATTATTAACTTTCTTCCTTTCTCATTCTTTTTCGTTTCTTTTCCTTCTTCCTTCGTCATCCATTGTTAAAATTCTTTCTTCTTATTACTATATTCATGTTTCTTTCCTTTTTCTTCTTTCTTTTCACCGTTTCTTTTTATTCTACTTTTCAAGGTTTTTCTTTCTTTCATTTATTTTATAAAGTATTTCTTCTCTTCAAGTATTTCTTTCTTAATTCTTACTGTAAATTTTAAATGCCATCCCTTGAACCAGTGAAACAGGGCTCTAAAGAAAGTCCTGTGTTATGGAATCCTTTGGTAAAGCGCTATAAGTTCTATCCGCCGTATTTGCGTAAAGGTCCAGTAGATTATCCTACGTCCGTCCAGTCAATGAAAGTCAAAGTAGTTAGCGTCAGATATATGGTCCGTTTTTAAGATTGTATCAACCCCAGAGTACGGCCAGTGATTGCAAGAGTTGGCCGTCACATAAATTGTGGTCGAGTCTATAAGTAGGAGTGGGATTTTTAACACACACCTATATATTACAAAAAAGGAGGACCTCACGTGGTGTAATGTGTTAGCCAAGGTTTTAGATTTGCAGCGACATTGGTTAGTGAGTTCGATTCTCACTGGGTATCTTCTCTCTTTT
>CM042148.1:14076574-14091574 GCA_023376005.1 Doryteuthis pealeii
AGATATTTGTATATGCTTTCTAAGTGTTGCGATGTTAAGTAGAGCATAAACAAGACACAGAAAAAAATTAAAGTATTGATGCTGATTCGTTAGCTGTTGTAAATATTAAAGTCTATCTTGCACCTTAATTCAGTACATATATGAGATGCAGGGATTGCTGGAATTCAATCGCTTTCTAAGAGTGTTCTAATGCTTAAGGTCATACACTTAGGCGATTTTAGATAGTATTGTCGTGATTAGTCCTTTATTCCTGTGTGGCTGATTAAATATGATTGCCACTCGGCCAGTTGTTGCATATGATAATTATACAGGGATGTGGTAATTTCATGCCTTTCCAATATTGGCGATGTGAATGTAAATAGCCTCGGGGCAAAATTGCGATTCGTTTTCCCTGTGATAACTGTTAAGCGCACTATTCGTACAGTGCAGGGATTGCTGGATTTCATGCTTTTGCTATAGTGTTGAATTTAGGAACAAAAGTATCTGAACGAGAACTCGTTTTTGATTGATTTTCCGTCCTGATATAATGTTAAGGCTACACCTGTGATTCATTAATTTCATACAGTTATTTACAATATAGCTAGAAAAATATGAGGCACCAGTGAGAATAGTCGGAGCTCACTAATCATTGGTCTGTCGAATCAACACCACGGATGGTTTATTGCAGATACATGGGTTGGGATTCATCGCTTTTCCCAAATATTCATTGTGAACATACTCCTCAGTTGAGATTCAACTCAGTTTGCCTATTCGTTCTCTATTAAAATGTATTTACCTCACTCCCACGTCAGGCACAAGGCCTATAATGGGGACCATGCGATGCGGGTGCAAAAATTGGCGTGGATGCCGTCGACATTCCCCTCAAGGAGGTGCATCAACACTCGTGGGAATAATACTTCAGCAGCCCTTTAAATGAAAGGCAGGTGTGCTTGGGTGCCCCCTGTGATGACGCCGTAATTTCATAATAAGTGAAGGGTGGTTTCGGTCCACTGGAGACCCACGCCCCGAACGAGGCGGTATAATGTTTACTCTTTACTAATTGGCACTCCTGCGTACAAATTAGTCGTATGTTTATGTTCATTGTTCATCACTGTGAGATGATAAATGAATTCCATAATAAATCAGAGAAGAACGATTGACGGAAACGGATAGAGAGACCGAACATCATACCACAAATACGTGATCTCATCAAATATTTTTTACAATTGTTTCTAAGAAGCAGATGGATTCTGGATACATTTAAGATTTCACATTCTAAGCGTTAGCTAATGATTCATTAAATTTTCAAACATATACCGTGTTCTACAGATAAAGAGTTGTAATTATCTGCGTTATTCGACTATTGCCTCGATTTTCATTGTACAGGCTCGGTGGGTTTGGGTAGTGAGTGGATAGTGAGGAGTGGGTTGGTTCGCTGGCCGGCGGCCGCGGACCAGTAACCGGGTTTGCGTTGGGGTGGTTCGGCCGCCGGGCCCCCCACCCGTGAACACGGTGTGCGGTACACACGCAAACACCCACACAACCGTGGAATATGGGTACCGGTCTGCCTGGGTGAGTAAGGCGTGGTTGGGAGATAGGTACTTGTGTGATGAGGAGTATGCGATGAGGATGGAGGAGTTGTAGCAGAGTAGGGGAGTGCGTGTCTTGTAGGGGGGAGGGGTCGGGCAGGATCAACAGACACAACCACACCCTCCCGCGAATCTGGTTATAGGGCCGGGGAGGGTTGGGGTGGTTCACACACGCCGGAACCCCAGAGTGTCCGGATAGGTGGCACGTGGTACAAGTTTCGGGGCGATATGCCCTCGGCTCTCGGGGTATTTTGTCGGACCGGAGAAAGTCCGCGGACTCGGTGAAGAGCTCTTCCGTTCGACTCGGGACACTTTCTTGTCGTAGATCGGGAAACCTCGTACCTGCCGTATCGGAGCACATCACAGGAAATTTTGAACCCTAAACCCTTTATCAGGTCCACGGGAGTATCCTGTTCTCATTTCGCTAACATAGCTGGATAGGACTTTATATATTTCATATGTTCCTTCTCTTATCTACATTATTCTAACATTCATCATAAGGGCAGGATGTTTTCCTTTCATTCATATATGTCACCATACCCGATGTTTTTCTATTTCCCGTCGACCACTGCATTTGCGAGTGTTCGTTCTAGTCTACTTTCAGGTGGACGGCAGTTGTACTTTGTATTCTACAATATTCGAAACGCAATATATAATCATGCAAGCGCATCTCAAATTTCAGAGAAATAGATAAAGAAGTTGTTGTAAAGTAAAGTCATCGGTTGGCCTAATTGTCGGTATGTAGACCAGACCACGAGGGAGTCTATTCCTTTTTCACTAGCGCTAGAGCCAAAGAGATTGTTTTTGTATCTGAGGTGGGCACCAATCTACCATACAGCTCTCACTCTCACCGCACAGGCCCTGTGCTACCACGCCTGAGTTGGGCGAGGGCCGGTTCGAACTAGGAACGTGTGTTTCTAGCCGGATCGCCATACCGACTGAGCTTCAGAAACTGTTCATATCGTTAATGTAGTTGTTTATTTAGTAAGACTTCGTACATTTTATCTCATCCCTGTTTATTTTTATATCCACAACGAGTCATATTAATTGATCAAGTAAGTAATTTTGTTCGCAGGTTATTTTGCAAAACCGGAAGTGACATTCACATATGCGAGTAATAACTCAGAAAACGAATTAATCAGATACAAGTAATATCCATGGTATACAGGCGGGAAGGGAGAAACATTTCACGTCGTAGATAACATGAAGAATCGGTTTGAATAATTTGAAGGAGAAAAAGCACTTTGAGACGACCCGAAGACAAGCGGTCAAACGGCAGGTGGATCATTATAGGTCAACCGTAGTGAGAGAACAATCTAGAGCATATGAAATTAATGATCGAGATGTAATCCACTTATCGGCTTAATTTTAGTATTGGGATGTTTGGAGTTGTATGGGTTATTGTATTACGGTAGAAGTATGTGTGTACTAGTAGCGTGGAGAGCTGCGATATAGAGTGTGCGAGGATGTCGTCGATATAGTCTAGTACCGCGCGCTAGATCGGTGTCTCAGGGTGAGTGTCATGCTGGTTCTGCGAAGCTCCGCGAACTCTCTCGCACTCTCGCGAACCTTTTTTGAACTTGGAAATCTTTTTGTCGGTAGCATTGGAAATCTTCTTTCGTGATCAGGTAGCCCATCACGGAACTTTTGAAACACAACCTTGTTATCAATCCACGGGGTTCTTGTTCTCATTCCTCTAAACCATTCGCTGGGTACAGTGTTAGGCTGTGTTTTCAAGATAATCCAAATAATATCTAATTAGTCATAGCCTGATCTAAAAATGTGCAAAATATAATTAATTTGTTCAGAGGTCGGTTGGCCGCTTGTACAAAATGGCGTTACTGAAATTTGAAATCATTCAAAGAGGGAGACTACTTTTGCTGTTGTAATCATTCCTGTGCACTAAACATCTGTCCTATGAATTATGTCAGTTTTTTTTTTTTTGTTTCAAAAACATGTTTGATAACTTTCTTAATCGCAGAAATGTAGTTCATTGAGAATGTAATTAAATTCAGAGATGTTTTTAAGTAGTTTTTTTGTCGCAGTGGTGTTTGAATGTTAGAAATTCTTATAGTTGATGTATGCGGATGAAGGTTAAATTGTATTTCAATGGAAGTTTGGCGGGGGGGTTTGGAGTGTGGGGTTAGGTTAGTGTGGGTGAGTATGATATTGGATTGAATAAATAATCTGTATGAATACTCGAATTAATTTTAAATTGTGATAAAGGATATAGTAGAAAAAACCTGACTATCTGCCAAAGAAGATCTAACTAGATACGAGAGTGTTAGTACGCTGTTAGGTCCATTTGTGGGTCAAGTATATCTGTTGCAAGTTAATGTTAATTTTTATAACTTATTGAATTACACCATTTAAGGAAGGGAGAATATTCTATTATATTAGAGCTTCATAATGGAGTAATTTGGTTCTTTGTAAAAAGATTGGTCGAGAGAATAAGAATTAGTGTATTAAAGAAAGGATATTTGCGCTATAGAAAAAAAAGTTTTAAAAATAAAATGATTAATAAACAATGTATAAAATTTTGTAGAAAGATTGATTAAAATATGGTTTATTTTTAAAAATTGTTAAAAGATTGATTAAAAAGAATAGTTACTACAGGTATGACATTAAAAATTATCTGTAGTAAAAAAGATTTATCATTAGAATAAACCACGAGGTTGATAGTCATAAACGCAAACCAACCAACCAGAGCCGATCAACTAAAAAATTGTAAATTAATGATAATGAATAATAATAAGAGAAAGAAGAGAGAAGAAGAAGCAAAGAAGAAGAAGAAGAAGCAACACAACAAACAACAACAACACAACAACAAGAAAGGGACCCGTCCCTATAGTTTTTGTTATGTTGAATAGCTGAAAATCAATTAAAATATCTAATAATTTTCTAGTGCGATACTTGATGCCGTCTTTATATGATTATTTGCAACGCCAATATATTATATGATAGTATAGGTATATAGTGATTATATAGATTTTAATGTTTTGGGTGAACCAAATTTGCAAAAAGGATACTTTAGAAATAGGAAGCGGAAGAATAGCATCAAGTGCGAAAAAGCCGGGATGCATCCGTTGGCTTGGAAAAAAAAAATAAAACTCATCAAGAAATGACAGGCAACAGAAATTGTTATATTAATAAAGAGTGTGTAGTTTTTGTTGTTTTAAATTCGTTAATTTATTTTCTTCTTTATCTCGTAAAAATGTAAACAGAAGAAAAGAATAAAGAGAATAAAAATTTAAACATGTGTGAGAACTTTTGCGGGATTGTATCAAATGAAATAATGCGTTTATTCTGTGTAAGAATAGTTTATTTTCTTTTAATAGAAAAAAATAGTATATGGTTAAACTAATTAAAAATGAGATAATTGTTCTCATAATGTAATTCCTGATTTGTCAGAGATGCACTACTAATGTCAGTCTTTAAGTGCCGTGTGAATTACAGTAAAAAAATGTATTCGTTTAGCAAATAGCAAAAATTAAATATTTGTCCTTATTATTTAGGGTATGTAACATTAAGGTAATACCGCGTAAAAAACATTAACAGGCGATAAGAAATGTGTCCTTAAAATATAATAAGAAGCTAAGGAAGCTATGAAATAATTCCAATTTTTCTTGAGTGATAAGATTTCGAGACCATAGTGAGCTTAGGGTGACCTCTTGTGCTCTGTGATCAAATACAGTATTTTTATTACACCGTCCAATCATCCGGGTTGTTTGTAGGGGCTATAGGGTTAGTGTGTAGGTGTTTAGTTTAGGGTTAAGGGTTAGGATTAGGGTGAGTTTTATCACTTAAAAGAAAACGTCTAAAATCGTCTTTAACAAACAACCGGATGTTGATGGTGTAGAATGATAAACATGTACCTATGAATTCAAAGTCAAAGGGGTGCCGTAGAAGGTCATATGGTCACAAGTTCTTATGATTGGTGTACATTTAGAATGATCGTTTTTACAAAATAGTACCGGCGCTTGTTTGGAACATCCTGTCTAGGATCTGTTTTAGTTCTCGAAAAATTAAGGAATGTTTACAATTAAGGACGTAATTATAAACATAGCTTTCGTGAAAAGCATAAATTCAAATTTAAGCTTATGAATCGCGTGTGATTTTATAAAGTTGGCGTTCTAAAAGAGGGAGTTGCGCATGGCTTTTGTATCTTACTTTCATGAGGAAATGTGGAAGAGTTACATCAAATCGAAGGATTGAGCTGTATTGAATATATCATGTTATCAGGTAAATAAGTGAATTTTGGTACTTTCCCTTATTAAATAGATATTTGAAAGGCGTATGCTCGATTTAATGCTCAATGGCATCTTTTTCTGATTATAGTCGACAAATAAGTCTCAAAAACAGAGCGCGACTTCTTAAATGTACAGTCAGAACACACGCGCAACACACAGTACAGAGACCACACAGATAAAACAACACTAGAACACACAAACACACCCACACACACACACACACATTAGGAAGAGATAGTATATATATTTATATATTATAATAAAGAGGGGTTTGAAGGAAATTAAAGCGTCCAAAATACAGAGAACTTTTGAAGATGTTTCGACAAAAAGAAACTAAAATAGGCCGTTATGCTTTATATAAATGATATATATATAGATATTAAATAATATATATAAAGATGAAAAAATATGAAGCGGGAATAGTGGTTCAAGGAGTCCGAACCTAATTTTTATGAAAGTTAATTTAATTAATAATTAATTAATTAACTCAGGCGGGATACCTATTAAATTTAAGGCTAAACAATATGAGAGAAAAATCAATCTCTGTATGTACATTTGGCCATTAGCCTCATACAGCGCAGAGCTAGATCAAAGACGCCCCGTGTGCGATTTTGAACCTGATTGTCAGGTGACTGTCAAGGCGTCTGTTAAACCTGACACAACCGCAAGAGCGACTAGCAGATTCTGTCGTTTTGAGTTAAAGGAGTAGTGTTTAAGCGTGCGACTATTCCTCGTGTGAAGATACCTCTGCAGCGAACTTACGAGAAGTAAACACTGTCAACCGACGGATGGTTTTGTGATATGGCTATTTCAGCGACGAATATTTGGGAGAATAGTGTGTTTAAATGAAGTCGAACCTAATTTGAAATGAAGTTAACTTAATTAATTAATTATAATTAATACAGACCGAGGATGTGACTATTAAATTCTAAGGCATAAACACAATCAGAAAATCAATCTCGTAGTATGACATTCGGCCTATTAGGCTCATCAGCAGAGCTATAGAAGAGTACAGAGCGCGGCCCCGTTGTGCGATTGAACCGATCTAGGCTCGAGTGCGAGCGACTGTCAAGCGTTCGTTTGTACCGATACATTCCAAACGGACGGGTAGCAGATTTCTTCGTTTGTTAAGGAGTAGGTATTTACATCCTCTTAAGTGACTCTACACGAACTTAGGGAATAAACAAACAGACGCGATGTTGTGATAGGGCTAGTTTCACCGACATAATTATTTGGGAGAATAGTGTGGTTTAAATGAAGTCGAACCATAATGTTACACTGAAAGTTAATAGATTATAAGTGTAATTAATTATCAGTGCGGTGCACTATTAAATTGTTTAAGGCTAAACTCAAGTGAGAAAAATGAATCCTCGTGTTACTTTCGGCCTATTAGGCTCATGAGCAGAGCTATAGGATACAAAGGAACCGCCCCTGTGCGATTTGAAACGCTGATTGTCAAGCTGACTGTCAAGCGTCTTTTACACCGACCACTAAACGGACCTAGCAGATTCTTCGTTGTTAAGGGAGTAGGTATTTACATTGGGGTGGAATTCCTGTAGTACGTGTTGACGATAGAGCATGCATGGTCGGACACGCACGTCGTGTGATGAGTAATAAGTCGTATGGAATCGAGGACACAGTGCTGCTAGTGAAGCAATGAGACTGTGAGTCGCGAGTTATGTGGTAGATATGATGGTAGGAGAGTAGATGATCATGTGTGCAGTGCATGCACGCACGAAGTGAGCTTATCGAAGCGTAGTGAGTATAGAGATGAGACTAGGTGAGACATGAGAGATATATGATATAGGAGCAGTATTGGATGAAGGCATCGAGCGAGAAAAGAGATCAGATGTGGTGGCTTCGTAGTGAGATATATGAGTGATGGATTAGGCTAGTGCTGAGTCGAGATGATATTAAGATGCACATCTCCATATTGGACTGAGGTGATGCGCTGTGTTAGTCGGCGCGGGATATACCGACGCTAGCATAGATGATACATGTATCTAATGAGGTGGTGCAGGACAATCGATGGAAAAAAATCAATTCTCTGAGGTTATAGTGAGAGTCAGCTCGCGGATTGCGACTGATTTTCGGGGTGCCTTAAGTTAGGCCTCGATTGGAGGGACAGAGGCTTATTTAGGCTGATTAGCTAGAGTGGAGAGCCGCACCGAGTGTGAGCGATTTGAAACGTCTATCGTGTCAAGCTGACTGTCAAAGGGTCGGTGTCTTCTAGTCAGGGAAACCGTACTCAAGATCACGCGGCGTAGGCAGATTCTCTCGCAGGGGTGAGTAGTGTGGTAGTTAAAGGATGTAAGGTTATTTACATGGTTGCTGGCCGTGCATGTTGTAGTAAGGGATTAGACCCACGAAGAGTGTAGTGACGAGTAAGTACTACAGAGAGGCGTGATAGACAAAGTAGACGTGGTTCAGTGGTGTATGGCAGTTCGCTCGAGCTGTGATGACGATCGTGGTCCTACTATTCTTGTTCGCCGACAATTATGCTAGCGAGTAGTCTAGGCGTGTGTCGATCAGTCTAGCTCGCTAGAGATACAGCTAACGAGTTGGGGAGTAGGAGAAAGTAGAAGGACGTAGGAATAGACGTTAGTGCGCGCAAATATAGATGTTCGGACTCCTGTAGGTCCGATAAGATGGGCAGTAGTTTATCAGTTTATCACAACATCGTTCTGTTGAGCTGATTCTTCGTACGTAAGGCAGTTCGTGTAGAGGGTCACTTAAGAGGAATGTAAATACCTACTCCTTAACAAAACGAAGAAATCTGCTAGGTCCGTTTGGTGTGGTGGTAAAGACGCTTGACAGTCAGCTTGACAATCAGGTTTCAAATCGCACACGGGGCGGTCTTTGTATCTATAGCTCTGCTGATGAGGCCTAATAGGCCGAAATGTACATACAGAGATTGATTTTTCTCGATTTGTTTAGCCTTAAATTTAATAGGTAATCCCGCCTGATTAATTAATTAATTATTAATTAATTAACTTTCATAAAATTAGGTTCGACTTCATTTAAACACATATTCTCCCAAATATTGTCGGCTGAAAATAGCCATATCACAAACATCGTCTGTTTGTTTACTTCTCGTAAGTTCGTGTAGAGGTCACTTAAGAGGAATGTAAATACCTACTCCTTAACAAAACGAAGAAATCTGCTAGGTCCGTTTGGTGTGGTGGTAAAGACGCTTGACAGTCAGCTTGACAATCAGGTTTCAAATCGCACACGGGCGGTCTTTGTATCTATAGCTCTGCTGATGAGGCTAATAGGCCGAAATGTACATACAGAGATTGATTTTTCTCGATTTGTTTAGCCTTAAATTTAATAGGTAATCCGCCTGATTAATTAATTAATTATTAATTAATTAACTTTCATAAAATTAGGTTCGACTTCATTTAAACACATATTCTCCCAAATATTGTCGGCTGAAAATAGCCATATCACAAACATCGTCTGTTTGTTTATTCTTCTCGTAAGTTCGTGTAGAGGTCACTTAGAGAGATGTGTAATACCTACTCCTTAACAAACGAAGAAATCTGCTAGGTCGTTTGGTGTGGTGGTAAAGACGCTTGACAGTCAGCTTGACAATCAGGTTTCAAATCGCACACACGGGCGGTCTTTGTATCTATAGCTCTGCTGATGAGGCCTAATAGGCCGAAATGTACATACAGAGATTGATTTTTCTCGATTTGTTTAGCCTTAAATTTAATAGGTAATCCCCGCCTGATTAATTAATTAATATTTAATTAATTAACTTTCATAAAATTAGGTTCGACTTCATTTAAACACATATTCTCCAAATATTGTCGGCTGAAAATAGCCATATCACAAAACATCGTCTGTTTGTTTACTTCTCGTAAGTTCGTGTAGAGGTCACTTAAGAGGAATGTAAATACCTACTCCTTAACAAAACGAAGAAATCTGCTAGGTCCGTTTGGTGGTGTGTGTAAAGACGCTTGACAGTCAGCTTGACAATCAGTTTTCAAAT
Organism: Doryteuthis pealeii; assembly: GCA_023376005.1. Lineage (NCBI taxonomy): Eukaryota > Metazoa > Mollusca > Cephalopoda > Myopsida > Loliginidae > Doryteuthis > Doryteuthis pealeii. The sequence continues at coordinate 14,086,387 of CM042148.1, forward strand.
CGCACACGGGCGGTCTTTGTATCTATAGCTCTGCTGATGAGGCCTAATAGGCCGAAATGTACATGAGATTGATTTTTCTCGATTTGTTTAGCCTTAAATTTAATAGGTAATCCGCCTGATTAATTAATTAATTAATTAATTAACTTTCATAAAATTAGGTTCGACTTCATTTAAACACATATTCTCCCATATATATATATATATATATATATATAATATATATATATATATATATATATATATAAAGAATAAACGGCCATTTAGTTTCTTTTGTCGAACACTTCAAAAATTCTCTGTATTTTGACCGCTTTAATTTCAAACACCAACTATATATATATAATATATATATATATATATATATATATGTGTGTGTGTGTGTGTGTGTGTGTTTGTGTGTTTGTGTGTGTTATGTGTGCGTGTCTGTCTGTGTGTGTGTGCGTGTGTGTCTGTGTACATTTAAAGAAGTCGCGTCTGTTTTGGTATGTACTTGTCGACCTATAATTCAGAAAAGAGATGCCATTGAGCATTAAAATCGAGCATACTGCTTTCAAAGTTTATAATAAGGAAAAGTACAAAATTCACTTTTTACTGATTAAATGATATAATTCAATACATGTCAATCCTTCGATTTGTGTAACTCTTCACAGTTCTTCAGAAGTAAGTACAAAAAGCATGCGCAACTCTCTTCTTAAGAACCGCCAACTTTATAAATCACACGGATTCCATAAGCGAAATTTGAATTTAATGCTTTTTCGAAAGCTATTGTTTTATAATTTAGTCTTAATTGTAAAAAACATTCTTAATTTTTTGGAGAACTAAAAAGATCCTGAGGATGTTTCAAACCAAGGGGTACCTTTTTAAAAAGATATTCTAAATGTACACCAAACATAGAAATTGTGAACCATATGACCTTTAGGCACCCCTTTTGCTTTGCTGATTCATAGGTACATGTTTTCATTTACACCATCAACATCCGGTTGTTTGTTAACAGACGATTTTTAGAGTTTTTTTTAATGATAAAACTAACCCTAATCCTAACCCCTAACCCTAAACCTAACACCTAACACCTAACCCTAGCCCCTAACAAACAACCGGATGTTGACGGTGTAAATAAAAATATGTACTTATGAATCAGCAGAGCAAAAGGGGTGCCTAAAGGTCATATGGTTCGAAATTGTAATAAGAAAAATTGTATATTCATAATTCTTAGCTTCTTTTTATTTTAAGGACACATTTTTATCGCTTAGATTTTTTTACGGTAATTACCTTAATGTTACATACCTACAAATAAGGACAAATATTTAATTTTTGCTACTTTGTAAAAACGAATACATTTTTTACTGTAATTCAGCAGGCAATTAAGAACTGAAATTAGATCTCTGACAAATAAGGAATTACTTATGAGAACAAAATATACTCATTTTTAATTAGTTTAACCCATAACATTTTTTCTATAAAAGAAATAAACTATTTCAAGAATAAACGAATTATTTTCATTTGAATCAATCCGCAAAATTCTCCACACATGTTTAATTTTTATCTTTTTTCTTTTCTTCTGTTACATTTTTAGAGATAAAAAAGAAAATAAATTAAACGAATACATTTTTTATAACAATTTTTGCCTGTCATTTTTGTGCAGTTTTATTTTTTTTTTCAAGCCGAACGGATGATTCGGCTTTTTCGATTGTGCATTTTTCCCGGCTTCCTATTTCTAAAGTATCTTTATTTGCAAATTGGGTCACCCAAAAATTAAAATTATATATATATATATATATATATATATATATATTGGGGTTGCAAATAATTCATTATTAAATGGCATCAAGTATCCATAGAAAATTATTAGATTTTAATTAGATTTTCAGCGTATCAAATAACAAAAATATAGGGAGGGGTCCCTTTCTTGTTGTTGTTGTTGTTGTTGTTGTTGTTGTTGTTCTTCTTCTTCTTCTTCTTCTTCTTCTTCTTCTTCTTCTTCTTATTATTATTATTATCAATTAATTTAAATTTTTATTAAGTTGATTCGGTTGGTTGGTTGGTTGGTTGCGTTTAATGACATATCAACCCTCGTGGGTTATTTAATGATAAATCTTTTTTTTTACAGATAATTTTTAAATTCATGTGTAATATTCTTTTTAATCAAAAATCTTTTAACAATTTTTTAAAAATAAAACTATTTTTAATCAAATCTTTTAAAATTTTTATACAAATTGTTTTTAATCAATTTTTAAACTTTTTTTTCATGAAATTCTTTTTAATCAAATTTTATTCTCTGACAATTTTTAAAAAAACAAATTTTATGAGTACTAATATAATAGATAATTTTCCTTAACTTAATGTGTATCAATAAGTTAAAAAAATTACATTAACTTGCAAACAGATATATTTGACCCACAGATGGGACCCTAACAGGTACTAACACTCCGTATTAAGTTGAATACTTTTGGCAGATATTAGGTTTTTTCTATATGATATTATCAATTAATTTAAACAAATTAAATTGAAAAATATTCATAAGAATTATTTATTCAATCAAAATACTCACCGACCACCCCCACACTCCAAACCCCCGCAAACCTTTATGAATAAATTTCAACTCTTAGATAATCAACTTAAGAATTTTACATTCAATAAAATGACAAAAAACTTTAAAGACTTCTTTAATTTCATTCTGAATGGAAATTTCTTGCCGATTAAGAAGTTATCAAGATGTTTGAAACAAAAAAAAAAAAGACTGATAATTCATAGGAAAGATGTTTAGTGCACAGGAATGATACAACAGCAAAAAGTAGTCTCCCTCTTTGAATGATTTCAAATTTCAGTAACGCCATTTTTGTAACAAGCGGCCAACCGACCTCGTGAAACAAAATTAATTAATATTTTGGAATTTTTTAGATCAGGCATGATAATTAGTATTATTTGGATTATTTGAACTAACACAGCTTAACACTTGTACCCCAGCGATGGTTAGAGGAATGAGAACAAGATACCCCCGTGGATTGAATAAAGGGTTGTGTTCAAAAGTTCCGTGATGGCTCCTGATCACGACAAGAAGATTCCCAATTACGACAAAAAGATTTCCAAGTTCGAAAAAAAGGTTCCCGAACTCGAGAAGGTTCCCGAGTCCGACAAGAAATACCTGAAGAAGGCCGGAGGGCACATCGGCCAAAACGTTGTACAGATAACAATAAAATAATCCAAATAATACTAAAATTAATTAAGGAAGGGGTTAATTGATTAATTAACATCTATTGTTCTTATAATGGTTGATATACTGACAACGTTTTGGCCGCTGTACTCTTCGGTCGTCTTCAAGTGCTTTCCTTAAATTTCAAACCGATTCCTTTATTTAATCTACGACCGTGAACTGTTCTCCTTCCGCTGCTCATACCATGGAATATCTTGTATCGATTAATTCGTTTTCTGAGTTATTTCTCGCTTGTAATGTCACTTCGGTTTCTGCAGAACATGAACCTTGCGGAACAAAACTTACTTTCTTGATCAATTAATAATGACTCGTTGTGAATAAAAATAACCAGGATGAGGATAACTGTACGAATCTACTAAATAAAACAACTACAATAAACAATGAACGTTTCTGAAAGCTCAGTCGGTAGAGCGTCCGACTAGAAACCACAAGGTTCCTAGTTCGAAACCGGCCCTCGCCAACTCAGCGTATGAGTAGCACAGGGCCCTGTGCGGTGAAGTGAGGAGCTGATGGTAGGTGTGGTGCCCCACCTCAGATACAAAAACAATCTCTTTGGTCTAGCGCTAGTGAAAAAGGAATAGACTCCCTCACTGTCTGGTTGATACCGACATTAGGCCAACCCGATGACTTTACTTTACAACAACTTCTTATCTATTTCTCTGAATGTTTGAGATGAGGCTTGATGATTAGTATTATCTGCGTTATTCGGACTATTGTAGAATACAAAGGTGAAACATGCCGTCCACTGAAAGTAAGACTAGAAGAACATCGCAAAGCAGTGGTCTGAGGAGAAATAGAAAAATCGGGTATGGCTGACCATATATGAATGAAAAGGGAAACCATCTGCCCTTATGGGATGAAGTTAGAATAATAGATAGAGAAGAACATAGAAAAATAATTAACACAGCTCCTATCCCAGCTATGGTTAGCGGAATGAGAACAGGATACTCCCGTGGACTGAATAAAGGGTTAGGTTCAAATTTCCGTGATGGCTCCCGATTACGGCAGGAAGGTTCCCGACTACGACAAGAAAGTTCCCGAGTTCGAAAAGAAGGTTCCCGAGTCCGAGAAGGTTCCCGAGTCCGACAAGAAATACCCGAAGAAGGCCGGAGGGCATATCGGCCGAAACGTTGTACAGATAACAATGAAAATGAGGACAATAGTCCGAATAACGCAGATATTACCAACTTTTTATCTTAGAACCTGATGATGTTTGAATCTTAAATGAATCATTTTAAGCTAGACCGGCTTAAAATGTGAATTAAATGTATCAAATCCATCTTGCTTCTTGAAACAATTGTAATAAATATTTGGAGATATCAACGTATTTGTGGTTGATGTTTCGGTCTCTCATCCGTATCCAGTCAATCGTTCTTCTCTGATTATTATGCAAAATTCATTTATCATCTCAAGTGATGATACAATGCAAAATAAAAACGGACTAATTTGTCGGAGGAGTGTGGCCATTAGTAAGAGAAACATTAATAACCCGCTCTTCGGGGCGTGGGTCCAGTGGCCGAAACCACTGTACTATTAATGAAATTAACGGCGTCATCACAGGGGGACACCCCAAGGCAACACCTGCCCCTTCATTTAAAGGGGCATGGCTGAGTTTATTGCCCAGTGCTTGATGCACCTCCTTGAGGGGGAATGTCGACGGGATCCACGCAATTTTTGCACCCGCCATCCCATGGTCCCACATTAATAGGGCCTTGTGCCTGACGTGGGATGTGAGGTAAATACATTTTAATAAGAGAAACGGAATAGGCAAACTGAGTTCGAATCTCAACTGAGGAAGCTTATGTTCACAATGGAATATTTGGGAAAAGGCATGAATCCACCAATCCCTGTATCTGCAATTAAACCTCACGTGGTGTATGATTCGCAGACCATTGTTAGTGAGCTCGATTCTCACTGGGTGCCTCATAGTTCTATGCTAAGATTAGTAAATAACTGTACTTGAAATTAAATGAAGGTGTT
>CM042148.1:14096574-14106516 GCA_023376005.1 Doryteuthis pealeii
TTGTAGTGTTACTATAGTGTTACCATTTAATCCATAGCTGAGGGGGAGGTTGACCAGGTTAAAACCTTTCCCAATGATATTATCGAAGTGAACGTAATAAGCATGGCTGCAGTCCGGACTTGCTTACTTTGATGTCGCAGTCCAGCACGTTAGCCACTATGCTACGGGGACAACCGCATTGGAGACTGAAAACTCAGAATCTAAACCAATTCGACACTGTTTAAATTGACTTGTGTTGCATCCTTTTTGCATACATTTACTGTAGACTGCCGTCTATATGTGGGTACCTCGCATGGTATAATGGTTTGGCATAGTTTCTTTGATTTATGGCATATCGACCTTCGTGGGTTATCTAAATGCCAAAGTGATCATTGTAAAAGAATATTAGTGGTACTATTAAACCAATAGCTTTGGGGTGAGGGGTTTCATACCTTTCTCTAATGGTATTCGTTCGAAAGAAAAGTAATTGCACTAATAGGGTTTGAACTCGCTTCCTACAATGTCGCAGTCCAGCACGTTAACTGCTACTTCACGAATACCCCCTTAAAATTAGGAACATGATTTATTTGATATACGCCATTACAAAAAGGATTAAGCTCCAACTGTGGTTTACATCATTAAAACAAAATTATGGCTGGGGAAATATTGCAATTCAAGGGAAATCTTTTACGCACGTGTTTCTGTACGAACTGCTTTAGCGATTGTCTGCTCCTGCTGGGTGTCAAAAAGGGTTATCTTCCCTTGTCGCGAAGGTTTCGCCAATAGGTGACACTACTGGCTGGGTATTTAAACAGCAGCCCGGGAATTTCTCACTCTCTTTCTCTTGGTCTAGCATCCACAAAACATGGGCTAGACGCTTGGTGTCTCTGTCCCTTAAGTAGGAGGGATTTGCAACCCCACCCACCCAACTATCAATAAGTGACTCTCTTATTCTTCATGAACTGTTTCTTATTTCCGAAGGACTTTAGTCCAACCTATTTTTGTATCTATATTATGTATGTCATTCTCCACGTGCTCAGACAATAAAGTCTGTATTGTTATGTTTTACTTATTTGTCCGGATTTAATTCATATATATATATATATATATATATATATATATATATATATATATATATATATATAACAGGAAGGGGGGAGTTAAATACTTATGTATATATACATGCATGTACAAATTCATTTTCATATGATTGATGAAAGCCTGAAGAAGATATCAGAAGATCTGAAACACGTGTCGCAAATGTAAGATAAAAATAATTAAAACATTTTTTTTCTAAAACATAATCATTTTGTGGACTTCTTTTTTTTTTTATAAAATATTTAATTTTCTCCCGTTGGAACCAGAACAACACTTTATATATTATATATATATATATATTATATATATATATATATATTCAACTACGTTAGAAGGTTACTCGGAGCCTTTCCAACGTATTATAAGAACTACACATTTTATTATTATACTGCTATAAACTCATATGTCTACTGGTAACTCTAAAAAAATAAAGAAAGTAAAAACAAAGCAAAGTGTACGTCATTAAACTGTATCTGACCGGTGAGGCTCCAGTTCTGGAGATCTAAGAAGTGTGGTTGGTTGGTTGGATTTTACGGCATATCAATCCTTGTGTTATGTTATGCCGAAGACATTTTTGTTTTATTCATTATTTTTGAATACCGAATTTTCTTAAAACTCATTTTTAAAAAGTCTATTTAAAACTCCATTTCTGATCTATTTAAACCATCGATGGAACCATAACAGGTGCTACCACTCCGGATCAAAGTTGACCTTGGAGTGATGGCGATGAAGGGGTACTCCACACTCACCAGAATTGGAATCTCACCACTAGATGCAGTTTAACGTCATACCCAAGACACTAAGATCCTCAGTCACCGCCTTCTAGCGCATATGATAAAAAGACTTCAAGGTGAAAGAAACTAGTTCTTGACGAAGTATGTCTTTCAAAATCTAGTTGCAACCTGAATAAGAAAGTTAAGAAAAAGAAACGTTGGTTACTTGTTTCCTTGTTCCTCCTTCCTTCAGTCCATTTCAATGAACGCAACCTGGCAAAAGAAAAATTCGAATGGGGAATTTAGAGAAAAAAATAACACCAACGCCACTGTGAACCTCTATTAATGGCAAACTCAACTGGAACCACCATAGGGTCAAATAGATCTATCTAAAAATTATACTTATTCAATAGGACTGTATGCAAAAAAAAAAAAAAAAAAAGATAAGAAAAATCTTCTTCACAAACAACTGGAAGAAAATGAATATGAACGCAATTCCCTAACCTCTATGCATAAAAACACTAGACAGGTTGACATGCCGTAAAAAACCAATTAATCGATCGATCAACTTACTATAGCTTTTTATAGTTATTTTGTTATCTTTTATTATTATATTGTTTTATTGTTAAAACTTATCACTGTTTCTTTCTTTCTTTTTCTTTCTTTTCTTTTCTCATTATCATTTGAAACGTTCACCTTTTTTGATAAGAAAGAAAGAAAGAAAGAAAGTTAGCGATAAGTATAACAATAAGCAATTGCTTTATTGTTACTTATCGCTATATTTTCTTTCTTTCTTTCTTTCTTTCTTTCTTATTATCATTTGAAACGTTCACCTTTTTTTGATAAGGATGACCTTCCAGTCTGGAACATTTTGTAGTCGGAGATAATAAGACGTATTTTGCAATTTATTGCTTCTTGAATTTGTGCTGACTAGTAGATTTAGATTTGCAATTAAATATTCTCAGGTCGTACACTTCATAGAATTTAAATATTTTTTCTAGAATGCATATCTATCTATCTATCTATCTATCTATCTATCTATCCAAATGTTACGGTCAAGTCGCATTGAAAGCACCGGTTTCCGCTATATTAACTAAGTTAAGCTGCGATGAGTCTGTTCAGTACCATTTAAGCAACTGCTGGTACTTTAAAACAACCGATATAAATAGACTGAGATAGATGGGTGACCATTTAAACAACAACAATCACCGTTAGTAAACCGGATATCAAAATGACTTGATTCGGCATTAAATGACCCGAGAATGGTTGATGTGCCATAAAAACTACAAATAAAAACAACTAACCCCAAAACAATCTAAATCTGTTATTATCTATCTATCTATCTATCTATTAATCTATTTTATTCTATCCATATTTTTCTCAGTCTTGGTTGGTTGGTTGTTTTTTTTACGGCATACCAACACATTTTGGGTCATTTAATGCCGAATCAAGTCATTTTGATATTCGGTTTACTTACAGTATCTGTTGTTACTTAAATGGTCACCCATCTATCTGAGTCAATTTATATCTATCTATCTATCTATCTATCTATCTATCTACAAGGTGCGTCAAAAAAGTATCGAGATTTTTTGTACTTTTTGACGTACCTTGTAGTCTGAAAAAATATTAACGGTTCCATTAATTTTTCCATTTCTATCTTGGTAAATACAGCTTCAAAACTCGGCACTTTTATGACAACCTTGTATTCTGAAAAAAATTAACGTTGCATTCATTGTTCCTTTCTATCTTGGCAAATACAGCTTCAAACTCAGCACTTTTATGGCATACATTGTATTCTGAAAAAAAAATTTAACGTTCCATTCATTGTTCATTTTTATTTGGTAAATACAGCTTCAAACTCGGCACTTTTATGACACCACCTGTGTATTCTGAAAAAAAAAAGTTAACGTTCCAATTCGTTGTTCATTTCTTTTTCTTGGTAAATACAGCTTAAAATTCGGCACTTTTATGACACACCTTATATTCTGACAAAAAATTAACGTTCCATTCATTGTTCATTTCTATCTTGGTAAATACAGCTTAAAACTCGCACTTTTACGACACACCTTGTTGTATTTTTACTGTATTCCTATCTATCTCAGTAATATATTTATCTCTCTATATTCGAACGTCAAAGATGCACTCAAATTTTGATTTGTGATATAAGTGAAAACAGTCTTTAAGTACAGCATATTGTAATGGATATTAACTCCGAGGTCAGCACCTGTAGACGGATGGAAATTTTGAGTGACAAGCAAGGGGGTCATGGGTATGTGAAAGTCTCTGAACCGGACTGATATAAAAATTTAATGGACGTCTGTGCTCTGATTGGTTTAATATAGAATATCATGTGACAGAAAACAGAAAACTGGAATTTGAGTTGGGGATTTTTGATGAGTAAAATTTTCTTTTAAACCAAAGATAAGTAAGTAAAATCGGCGGGGCGGCCTAATGTCGGTATCAACCAGACAGCGGGAGAGTCTATCCCCTTTTCACTAGATACTAAACCAAGTAGATTATGCTAGTACCTGAGATGGAGCGCCACTCCTACCATCAGCTCCTCGCTTTACCGCACAGATCCCTGTGCTACTATTACGCTGAGTTGGCGAGGGCCGGTATCGAACCTGGAACTTTGAGAATTCTGGCCGGACGCTCTACCGATTGAGCTAAACTGGCCCCTCTCAATGAAAACTAATACAATAAAAACGGATATTGTTAGTTGTTATTGATTACCTGTTTCTACAGCATTGAGTCTGTATAATACAAGAGGAACAAGATAATTAGTTTACTCAAGCTTTATTCAATATAACTTAACTGTGGTCTAGTTATGGTGATGATTCTTCTGTATTTATAGAGGACCTGATCCAGGAGGAGACAACTATGTTTGAATTTACCAAACTGTATAACCGAGCATATAAATATGTCGCACTTTGTGGTGTAATGGTTATTGTCGTAGGAAATGGACATGGTGTCTCGAGTTCAAATCCGGGAGGAGGCTGTTTGCATTTCACATAAAGCTAATACCCTTCGGAAAGGTATGCATCCAACTATTCTCCCTTCAGATATGGATAAACTAGTTGGGCAGATTGGGCTCTTTAACCTTGGCATGGTAGCCAATGTACATTGGTTGGTTGATTAGATTTACGGCATATCGACCCTTGTTGGGTTATTTTATGCTGAAGACATTTTGTTTTCCTTTTTTTTTTGAGTATTCTTTTTTTTCAAACTAATTTTTTTAAAAACTAATTCTTTAATACTCCTATTTTTTTATTTTTTTTTATCTATCTAACCCCAAAATAGGAATCTAAAACGTTGAACTGCGCTTAAGAAATTGATCTTGTGTCACATCCTGCTCGTGCGGAGGGTTTGGTAAATATATTTATTGAAATCAATGAGAATAAAGTAAAAATAAGTGTAAACTTTTTGTGTTCGTATTTAATTTCATCCGTTATTAATAATATTAAAACTTAAATACTTGTGCCTAGTGGGCACATTTTTTTGCTAGTAATAATAATTTATACATTATTATATGATTTCAATTAATAATAATAATAATAATAATAATAATAATAATAAACAATCGTCATTTGTTTGCACACTTATATGGTTTACTCGTATCGTATCTAATACTAATAATTTGAAAGTGTCTCTATTTGACCATAGTAGGTACTACCATTTCGGGTCAGAATGAACTGGAGTAATGGCAATGAAGGCGACCTCACACTCCCCAGAGCCTCAAGAAATGGCATTCTCACCACTGAGAGAGAGAGAGAGAGAGAGAGAGAGAGAGAGAGAGAGAGAGAGAGAGAGTGAAGAGAGAGAGAGAGAGAGAGGAGGGAGGGTGTGTCTTTAACTCCCAGGAACTCTATTTTTATCTATATCTATCCTCGATAGCGACTATGTCTGTGGCGAGCGGAATCTGCTTAATACCAGCCAAAAAGCCTTATTTTTTTTCAATCGACATATCACGTGACCCTTTTTTTTTTTTTATAGCCGGCGGTGTAACAGAAGTGTTTTTTTCTTCATTTAGCAACTCCTTGCAAAACCATTTTTTTTTTTGTTTTTGCAATTGCTGTACCGGTGATCTACTCAACGTAGTTTCACATCTATCGGTTTTTATTAATCTGTTCGTAGTTGATAATTCGTTAGAATGGCAAACCATAGACACTTCAGATTCCAGTGTACGTATCGTTATATAACCAACACCAGAGATTGCCATTCAAGAAGAATTGGTCTGTTCAGTACTCACGCAGTTGCAGATAAAAAAAAATGGACACTACGACATCGTCTTTGGTAGACGGGAAGGATGCCAACAACTTGTTTACTTAAGAGCTATTGCATATACTTCAATTATGCAAAAAGTATAATAATCTTGATTTAACCCTTCTCACTCTTTTGTTTTCTTTATTTCCTTCTTTACATCTCTTCATTGTGTTCGATTGAAACAGATTAGCGTTATTTCTACCCGTGCTCACCCCTCTCTCTATTTTTCTCTTCTCACTTTCTTTCTTTCTTTCTTTCTTATTATATTTTTTCTGTGTAACATGTCCTTATTCCTCCCCTTTTCTTTATAATAAAAACGGAATATTCTGTTATTTAGCTGAGATTACAGCATTCATAATTGTAATGTATTGTAATGCATTAGTGCATCCATGGATACACTAACCCTGAACATTCGGTAAGGAAAGACAAAACAACTATGGATGTTTAATATATACGGAGTGAGGCAAAATGATCTAATACATTTGTATTTTGTACCTTTTTTTTCATTATTCATTCTATTTTGCTTTTGTCTAACCTAAAAAAATCAGATTATTTGTCCCAAACTGTACAAAATTCAATAACATAACAACATATATTTACCAACCCCTCCACACGAGCAGGATGCGACACAAGATCAATTTCTTAAGTGGAGTTTAACAGGTTTGAATTCAGAATTTTCCTTCTCCTAGACTGGTTACCTAGCTACCCCAGTCTGCCCTATAATTTACCCGTAGCTGGAGGGAGTGTAGTTGGATGCATACCTTTCCCAATGTTGTTAACGCTATGTGAAATGCAAACAGTCTCGTCCAAGATTTGAACTCGGGTCGACGAGTCCATTTCCGCACGATCAGGATGCGACACAAGGTCAATTTATTAAGCGAAGTTTAACAGGTTTGAATTCAGAGTTTTCCTTCTCATAGACTGGTTACATAGATACGGTTAAAGAGCCCAGTCTACCCTACAATTTACCCATAGCTGGAGGGGGGTGTAGTTGGATGCATACCTTTCCCAAGGGTGTTAGCGCTATGTGAAATGCAAACAGCCTCTTCCAGGATTTGAACTCGGGGCGACGAGTCCATTTCCCATGACTTTAACCATTACACTACGCGCTTCCATACAATATGAATATATACGTCCCAAACAAGTAAACTGTACACAATGCCACATATAGCACCCAAACCATATTTGGTAATACAAAGAGTAATATAAAGGTTTATCCCATGGACACCTACACATGGACACACCAGTGTTGGTAGATCAGCAGAAACATATATTAATCAGCTCTGTGTGGATTCTGGATGCTGTGCGGAAGACCTACAGGAGCGATGACCGACAGGGGCGATAGGCGAGGGAGATTCATGGGATTCGGTGCTAACAGCGTGAACTAATAAGGATAGTGATGATATTTGGAGAAATATGACTTAAAATTATCTCTCAATTTCATCATCATCATCATCATCATCATCATCATGATGTCGCGCCGGCCGCACGGATATCCATGACAATCTCTCACCAACCTTCCCTATCATTCATTGCTACTGGGAGATCCTCTGTGCGTGCAGAGCTGGTCAATGTATGTCTGACGGTCGGCCCACGCTGGCGTGACCATGTGCTGGCTTCCACAGAGGAACGTCACTTATGAGTTCGTCTTTACTTCTCTGGCAGTGCCCCGCGTGTCTCATTCGTTTTACACGGATGGTTTGTGTGACATGGGGCAGGTGGCCGTACAGATTTTTTCTCGTGGGGTGCTGTTTCCACGTCTTGTTTAAGACTGCACACAGCATTCTTGTGCATCTACCGTCTAGTTTATTCTCCAGTTAGGGTCCAGGTGGTGCAGCCGTACAGTAGCACTGATACAACCACGACATGGAAGAATTGGGGCTTTAGCTTGTCAGTGAAATCGGACTTCCATATGATTGAACATTTGTTTATAGCAGACCATGCCTTTCCTATGCGTGTATTAAAATCGTTTTCTGTTGATGATATAATACTGTCTAGGTATGTGAATTGTTTTACCGATTTTTTAAGTTCTTTTTATATAACATGAAACACTGAAAAGAAAAGAATAAGTATTTATTTTTCCTGTCGTCCCACCTGGCCGGATTAACATAAAATCTTTTTTCAAAAATTTTATGTTTTATGTTTTGAGGAGCCACTACAGACGATGGCCAGAGCAAAAAAAAAAAAAAAAAAAAATAAAAAATAGGTATAGTCCGTCGTCATATCCCTTGAGGGTCATCTCAGGCACCGGGCAAGAATTTATGCGAGAATGTCGGTGTTGTCTGGTTGAACGGTCTCCTGGGACCATACGGTACATTTTACCTCAAGGTCTATCCCACACACGTTTGAGGAGTCTTCATCGCTACAACGTAGCTGTAGGATTTATTTTGTCGTAGAGAGATAAGAATGTGTTCACTCCATCAAAAAGAGGATGAGAGAAGGGTCTCATTTTTCATTTGACTAATGGTCACAAGGTGAGAGAAGTGATGTCTCAAGGGATCAAAGAAGACACACCTCCAAACCAAGATAAGCTAACGCGTCGTTACCCTACACCATGATTTAGTTACTTTCGAAAACAACATGTTAGATATTGTTAATAAGTGATGATACTATAAAAATTAAGTGGGGGTGTTAACTCCCGTTCTTAAGATGCATTAGGTTACCTAAAATAGAGTAACCCAACACAGAATATTCGGTAGGAAAATAAAGAGAAGTCAATCAATACTATATAACATTTGATTAAACAAAACTCGAGGAAGGAACCGAGTCCCTATTCCAAACATATAAAGAGTCACCACGCGTTCGAAGAAAACATAGAGATGTCTGAATATACTTGAATATAGTTGAGGCATATGATGAAAAAGGTTGTCCCTTACTGCCCGTAGCAGGGCGGCAAGGCCTCCCAAGTCCAAATTGATGGAAACACTACTTGCTCAAGTTCATATTTGGTGATCCCAGAGAGAGAGAGAGAGAGAGAGAGAGAGGAGAGAGAGAGAGAGAGAGAGAGAGGGGGGGGTCACTTTCATGGGACTGCCTTTAAATGACTAGTTCGCAACGCCCTCTAACGGCATACCGTCCAGTAAAGTAGATAATCGCTACAATACCAACAAAACAGCCATATCCTATGTTGGCAAAAATGTTCTCCCAATACCTTTATAATATCTGTGTAAATTTGCATATCACCAACACTTTCTTATAATGCCTAAGTGCATCCATAGACACAGTAAACAAAAAAGATCCAGACAGGAAAGACGACTAACTCGCATGAAAATGTGACTATGAAGGAGGTCGAAACAGCTGTCCAGTGCTCCGGATGTCGCAAATGGTGTTTGCCGAGTTGTCTGGTCGTGGTAATATGATTCAATTATCAATTATATATAATTCCTCTATCAAAATTTAATATATACCCTTTGCCCATTAGGTTGTGTTCTGAGGATTCAGGCCCCGAATTGGGAAGTCGTTGTCCTGGAGGTGCCCTTGCCCTCTATAATCCTGCGATGGGATACATGGCAATACAGGTTAGGTGGCTGAGCAGTTAGAAATAATTGACTAGATGATTTGGCATTCTCCGTTTGTGGCATGGGCTAGTGGCCCCAGTATGTGAGTCCCCGCTCTTCACGCTGTGGTCCGCTGGTTCAATCTCTAGTGGCGGAGATTGTGGTATGCACTGCTGATGAGACCAAAGGAGGTCGAAACAGCTGTCAGTGCTCCGGATGTCGCAAATGGTGTTTGCAGAGTTGTCTGGTCGTGGTAATATGATTCAATTATCAATTATATAATTCCTCTTCAAATAACATATGTATATAATATATATATATATATATATATATATATATATAGGTAGATAGTAGATAGATAGATAAGTTGGTGATAATCTATCTCTCTTTTT
>CM042148.1:14106616-14116616 GCA_023376005.1 Doryteuthis pealeii
CACGGATCTTATAAGTGCTTGTTCAAACACTTTAAATTCCTTTAAATAATTCAGTATTAATATATATATATATATTATACACTATTATATACTATAGTAAATCATACTAGTAATATTATAATATTGAAAATCTTTAACCCTTCATCAGACAATTAAATCATTTGCAGCATCTCTAAAACTAACCCATGATCTACCTATGTAAGTCTTGTTCATTATGAAATCAGATTTGAGAGGTTTGTGAAACAGTAAGCCCGAACTCCACTTAAAACATATATGGTCATAAGCCGATGCAATTAAGTTTTTCCATCCATTATTCCTATTTATACTCCCGATATCATATAAAATAGAGAATCTATTATATAGGACAGGGTTCGCAAAAGCTACGGTCTGCTTTAATTAGTCCGGTCCATTAGAACCGTTCCGGCTAGGAATCACAAGGTTCCCTGGTATCGTACCGGCTTCTCGCCAACTCAGCGTCCATGAAGTTTAACACAGCCATCTGAGGCAGGGTCTTTAAAGTGAGGAAGCTGATTTAGGTATGTGCATCGGTCTTGCTCCACCCCCAGACGCCAATAAAATAATAATTCCTTGGTCATAGCCTCTATAGTGAAAGTTTGACTAGACTTCGCCATTGCATGAAATACTGGCTGCATCATCCGCACATTTAGCTACCGATACCGACATCTAAGGCCATTTTTACTTCATATAGAAATAGGAATTACCCGGTTCCGCTAGGCACCACCCACGAATTATATAACAGACCTAATGATAATGAGTGGGTCTTAAAAACTTTTCAAGCATAACTCTAACAATTTCATGAAAGATTGGTTGAGATCGGACCAGAAATAGTGGAGCCCTAGTTGTACGGACGGACGGACATTTATTGAATTCTAATAAGATGTGTGTCTGTGTATTGCTACACATATTCTTATATGCATGAACACTTGATGTGTGTGTGCAGCTGCAATGTGTAACAGTAAAAAAAGATCATTTTTGCGTTTCTTTCTATTTACACATCGATATTTTGAATAGAAATTAAAATGATAATTTCGCCATTAAACGTTAACGACGGATGATCGCACGTACTGACCATTTCATTTTATTTCCCCTCTTTCTGTCTCATTACTTTCTTCTCTCCTATAGATTGGTTCTCTCTTATCTTCATGAACTCTTTCCTCAACCTTTCTTCTTCTTACAAGAACCCTTTCTTTCTTCGATTCTTCTTCCCCGAAGAATCTCTTTCTCTTCTATCTGAATGTTTCTTTCTTTCTTTCTTTCTTTCTTATCTTTCTTTCTTTAAGAAACCTTTCTCTCCTTTCTTTCTTGTTCTTTCTTAAGAATCTTTCTTTCTTTCTTTCTTCCCTTCTTCTTTCTTTTCTTTCTTCCCTAAGAGCAATCTTTCTTTCTTTCTTTCTTCTTCTTCCTTTTTTTCCTTTCTTTTCTTTCTTTCTCTTCTTTTCTTTTCTTTCTTTAAGATATAACTTTCTTTCTTTCTTTCGTTTCCTTTAGAATCTTTTCTTTCTTTCTCTTTTTGTTCTTTAAGAATATTTCTTTCTTTCTTTCTTCTTTCTTTTCTTCTTTCTTTCTTTCTTTTAAGAATCTTTCTTTCTTTCTTTCTTCTTTCTTTTTCTTTAACTTAAGAAGTCTTCTCCTTTCTTTCCTTTCTTTCTTTTCTCTCTCTTTCTCTCTTTCTTTCTTTTCTTTTAAGCCAGTATTTCTTTCTTTCTTTCTTTCTTTCTTTAAGAATCATTTCTTTCTTCTTTTTTCTTTAAGGAATATTTCTGCTTTTCTTTCTTTTTTTAAACAAGAATCTTTCTTCTTTCGTTCTTTCTTTCTTTTTTTCTTTTACTTTAAGAATCTTTTCTTTCTTTTCGTTTAACTTTCTTTCTTTCTTTCTTCTTCTGGAGCGAGTTTCTCCCCTATTTTCTTTCTTTTCCTACATTTTTTCATATTTTCTTATTAAATATCACACTATCTCATTTCCCTGATATAGACTTTATTTCATCATATGTCTCCTTCTTTAAAAAAAATTTCCTTTCTTCCCCCCTTTCCCCTCCTCGTTCCTTTGTTCTCCTCATATTTCCTTTTTGCTCCGTTTCGTATTTCTTCCTTTCCTTTCTTCTTTTATTTTCCATTCTTCAACTCCCCCCTTCCTCCATTTTTTATTATTCTTGTTTCATTCCCCTCTTCATTCCCCTCTTCATTTCCTTTCTTTTTACACTACTCTCTTCATCACTTCCTTCCTGGCCTTGCCTCCCTGACCTCTTTTCTTTCCTTCATTTCTTCCCTTATTTCTTCATTCCTTCTTCGCATCCTTTCCTCTTCATTTCTCCCTTTTTCATTTTCTTCCCTTCATTTCCTTTCTTCTTCACTCCCATTCCTTTTTTCATTTCCCTTCATCTCTTTCCTTCTTCACTTCCTTCCTTCTGCACATCTCTCTTCACTTCCTTCTTTTTCCACTTCCTCCCTTCTTCACTTCTTTTTTCACTTCCTTTTTCATTCCCTTTCTTCTTCACTTCCCTCTTCATCAGTTCATTCATTCTTCCTTTATTCACGTCCTTACTTCTTCACTTACTTTCGTCATTTTCTTCCTCTCTATTTTCTTCGTGCATTCCCTTGTTTTCACTTCTTTCCTTCGTTCACTACCTTTTTCGCTTCTTTTAATTCCCTAGATTCTCTCAATTACATTCTTCTTCACTTCATTCCTCTTCTCTTTTCTTTCAATTCCCTTCCTCTGGATTCATTTTATTTCCATCCTTCGTTCCCCCCCCCCCCCTTTCTTTCCTTTCTTCTTTCATTCACGTTCTTTCACTTTTTTCTCCCTCATTCCTTTCTTGATAATTTTTATTACTCACTTTTCTTTCTTTCTTTCTTTCTTTCTTTCTTTCTTTCTTTCTTCTTATTCTAATTTAGATTTTCTCTTAACTTCAGATCTTTTCTTCTTTCTTTCTTTCTTTTTTCCTAACTTTAGTTTTCTCTTATTACTTCTTTTCTTTCTTTCTTTCTTTCTCTTTCTTTCTAACTTTCAGTTTCTCTTTCTTTCTTCCTTCTCTAACTTTAGATTTCTTACCTTCAGATCTTTCTTTTTCTTTCTTTCTTTCTTTCTTTCTTTTTTCTAACTTAGTTTTCTTCTTATCTTTCTTCTTTCTTTCTTTCTTTCTTTCCTTTCTTCTTCTAACTTTAGTTTTTCTCTTATCTTTCTTTCTTTCTTTCTTTCTTTTCTTTCTTTCTTAGCTACATTCCTTTCTTGCTTTTCTTTTTTGAAAAGAAGAAAAAAAGAGAGAGGAAAGCATGAAAAAAGGAATTCTAAAAATTCCAATAAATATCTTGCATTTTAAAAATTCATTTTCCTTTTTTTATTTCTTTTTTTCCTTCTTTTATTTTTGTTCTTCTCATTCCTTTTTGTTTTTACTTATTTTTCATTCTTTTCTTTTTTCTTCTTTCTTTCTTTCTTTCTTTTTGTCTTTCTTTCCAGTCATTTACAATTTAAATTTCACTCACAATTCCTGGGGAACTGTAATCAAATATTTCCATTTATTTGTGCAATTTTCAAATAAAACTCCCGAAGCTCTTCCCTCCCGCCTCTGTTTCTTCTTGCATGGTTGCATCTTTGTCAGCCATTTTCACTTGATTGTTTTTCGTCTACAATTTCAAACTCCCAAAGCGAAAGAGTTCCAAATTGCGAGTTAGAATAGAAGAGAAAATGAAAGAAAAACAACAACATATACATAGCTTTTATATTGTTTTGACTAAGAAAAGAAAATTCTTGGAAGCTTTTAATTTTCCTGCAATTATATTAAAGTAAAATCCACATTAAGGTTTTAAATTCTGACAACGTTAACTCAGAAAAAGGAGCAAAATCTTTATACCGTTTCGGGTTTTTATCACAAACAATGTTTGTGATAAAAACCCGGGTCTTTGTCACACATTTTCTGATGTCAAGATTGTAATATTTATGAAATTTTGATATTTTTCAGAATATGATGATGTCTTTTTTTTCTTGAATGTTTACTTGGATTGTTTGTACAGAAAGAGTATTACAAATGCTTCAATTTGATACCCAGTTTGTTGTTCTATCCCAATTGTTACCCACCCTGTCTGCTGGGGCGTTAGAATGCACCGACTGCACCTCTGCAGAGGGGTAAGACTCCCCCAATAGGACCACCTGTTGGCCGTGGGTGGCGACCCGTGATGCTTAAGGTGGATGAGCAGTTCATGACATGCAATACTCCACTTTGGCCCTATCTTGGCTAGACGGGCGCGTCGGAGAGGCCCCCTCCGATCAATCGGCTGGTCACGTCAAAGCCCTCAGCACCTATATGATTTTCCCAACCCTATTGCCCTAATGGCAACCCCAATCCTTCTATATGGTAGGGTGCTAGAAAGGCGGTGACTGAGGTCTACATGTACTGGAAATGACGTTAAACTCTATCTGATGGTGAGGTTCCAGTTTTGGAGGTTTGGGGAATGTGGAGCACCCCTTCATCACCATTGCTCCCTGGTCCACTCTGACCCGGAGTGGTAGTACCTGTTAGGGTCCCATATATGGGTTAAATAGAAAAACATGAGTTGATAAACAAAATTGTATTATCCATTAAGAATTGATTTATTTCAAAACTTTATCGGCATTAAATGACCCACTGAGGTTGATATGCCATAAAACAAAACCAAACCAAACCCAATTGTAACAAAAGTTTCAGGTGAAAAACTATCTGGCAGAAGGCAAAATTTGGCACTTTTCTACTATCGCGGGCTTAATATCTTGAGGTCCAATGAGGCAAAGGTTCCTGACATTTTACCTCAAAATGGTTGTGATTTTCGGCTTTTCCAGGTCAAAAAGCATAGGAAACTGTGCGGGAGGGTATGAAAAAAAGGAAAAAGTTGATTTTTGAACAGGTCTACACAAACATGCATATTTCTAAAACCGGTATGTATAGGCATTTACCCAATCCGTTTACCATGTAAAGTTTTTAAATGCCATCCTTGGCCAGTTGAAAAGGGCTTAAAGAAAGTCCTATGTTATGGAATCCTTTGGTAAGCGTATATGTCCTATCCTGCGTATTGGTAAAGGTCCAGTGATATAATCCTATGTCCGTCGTCCATGAATGTTACAGTAATTATGACCAGTAGGGTGGGGGTTAAGTATTGTATCAGCCTCAGAGTACTGCCAGTGATTGGCCAAGGGATAGATCACATTTTCTCGCCTAATCTATAAGTATGGGCGAGGATCTAGCACACGCCTTAATATATACAAAAAAAGTCAACATGGGGCATCCAGCGAGCAGAGATGCTGATAGGTACGCATCCTGCGTCCCTGACATAAAAATATAAAAGGACGCAGTAAAATAATATGCATGCATCCCAGTGTTTTTTCTTCTTCCCTCACCATTCCAAGCCAACTGTAAATACATTTCAATACTTTCTTAGAAACGAATTACACAGGATTTGTTACACGGTAGGAGTTAGACGGCTTTAGTAGGGACCCATAAATATCACTGGGACTCATTCAGAGGTAGCAGGATCTGCGAGGTGAGGTGGACGGTATGAAATGAAAATCAAGAAACAGACCCCACCAAAAGAAGGAAGAAAACAGACTGATTTGGATTTCCTAGTTAAAGCGAAAATTATTCGTAGCTGTAGCCGTGTAAGTGCTACTGTATGGTTGCATCACTTGGACTTTAACGAAACGCTTAGCTCGTACTTTCACATAGCGCTTGGTGAAGGTATGCATCCAAATATCCTCCCTTCAGTTATGAACAAATAGTAGAGCAGACTGGGCTCTATACCCTTGATTAGGCAACCAGTCTAGGAGAAGGAAGACTCTGAATTCAAACCTGTTATACCCAGCTTAAGAAATTGATCTTGTGTCCTACTCGTGCGGAGGGGTTGATAAATATACGCATAGAAATATAAATTATATAATATATCATCATCATCATCATCATCATCATCAAGGCATGCCAACAGCACAGGTTCATTTGCTCTCTCTCTCTCTCTCTCTCTCTCTCTCTCTCTCTCTCGCCATCCGTTCCTATCGGTCATCGCTCTTGGTAAAGTCGTAAAGACGGCACCCGGCATCCGTACGGAGCAGACAAATGTAAATCCTTTGCTAGTCGGCCAACACTGGCATGTAATGGTGATACAAGGTCGCAAGTACGGAGCATCCAGCAAGGATCCAACTCGCTATTCAATAGTAATTGGATCTGCGAGACTAGCTTCCTAACTATTACACCACGATGGGACGCTCTTTAAAGATGACATGAGCAGGTATTTACCCAACCCGTTCGCCACTGGCTGGATGTGATACAATGTCGCAAGTATGGAGCATCCAGTGAGGATCAAACTTGCTATTCAGTAGTAATAGGATTTGCGAGACTAGCTAGCCAAACAATTTTACCACGATGGGACGCCTTTTACAAATGGCATAAGTATCGATATTCAAACAAACATCATCAAATTTATATCCTTCTAAAATCCTAACATGAGAAGTTTTTGTTATTTGCATTATTTACGAGATTCGTACAGTTATCCTCATCTTGGTTGTTTTTACTTACGACATTTCGTTACGGGTTGGGCAGAAACCGAAGTGACATTACAAGGGAGAAATAACTCATAAACAAATTGATTGATACAAGATATTCCATAGCATTGGCGGCGGACGGAGAACAGTCTACGGTCGTAGATTAAATAAAGGAATCGGTTTCGAAATTTAATGAAAGCACTTGAATACGGCCGAAGAGTACAGCGGCCGAAACGTTGTCAGTAAATCAACCATGATAAGAACAATAGATGTTAATTAATCAATTAACCCCTTCCTTAATTAATTTTAGTATTATTTGGATTATTTTATTGTTATCTGTACAACGTTTTGGCCGATGTGCCCTCCGGCCATCTTCAGGTATTTCTTGTCGGACTCGGGAACATTCTCGAACTCGGAACCTTCTTTTCGAACTTGGAAACCTTTTTGTCGTAATTGGGAACCTTCTTTTCTTAATCGGGAGCCATCACTGAACTTTGAACACAGCCCTTTATTCAGTCCACGGGGATATCCTGTTCTCATTCCGCTAACCATAGCTGGGGTACAGGTGTTAAGCTGTGTTAGTCCAAATAATCAAAATAATACTAATTATCAAGCCTCATCTTAAAAATTCAGAGAAATTAATTAATTTTGTTTCACGAGGTCGGTTGGCCGCTTATTATAAAAATGGCGTTACGCAAATTTGAAATCATTCAAAGAGGGAGACTATTTTTTGCTGTTGTATCATTCCTGTGCACTAAACATCTTTCCTATGAATTATCAGTCTTTTTTTTTTTTTGTTTCAAACATCTTGATAACTTCTTAATCGGCAAGAAATTTTCCATTCAGAATGAAATTAAAGAAGTCTTTAAAGTTTTTGTCATTTTATTGAATGTAAAATTCTTTTAAGTTGATTATCTAAGAAGTTGAAATTTATTCATAAAGGTTTGCGGGGGTTTGGAGTGTTGGGGTTAGGTGGTCGGGTGAGTATTTTGATTGAATAAATAATTTTTATGAATATTTTTCAATTTAATTTGTTTAAATTAATTGATAATATCATATAGAAAAACCTAATATGTGCCAAAAGTGTTCAACGTAAAACGGAATGGTAGTACCTGTTAGGGTCCCAATTATGGGTCAAATGTTTACAAGTTAATGTAAATAATTTCTATCAGTTTATTGATACACAGGAGGTTAATAATAGATCTATCATGAAAATTATTTCTGCAAACTTATTGATACATATGAAGTTAATGTGAAAGATTTATTATATTAGTACTCATAAAATTTGGTTTTAAAAAATTGTTAAAGAACAAAATTTGATTAAAAAGAATTTCGTTAAAAATAGTTAAAAGCTTGATTAAAAAGAATTTGATTAAAAGTTTTTGATAAAAAGAATATTACACACGAAGTTAGAAAATCAGATTTGTCATTAAATAACCCACAACGGTTGATGTGCCATTAAACACAACCAACCAACCAACCAACCAACCAACGAAAATCAACTTAATACAAAAGAAAAAGTTATAAAAAGTTATCGACTCGACCAATAAAGGAATTAATAATCAAATGAAAAGAAGATATATATAATATATATATATATATATATATATATATAGAGAGAGAGAGAGAGGTTAAATAAGTGCAATCTAGGAGAGAGAAAGCTAAAATAAAAAAAAGAAGGAGAGTTAAAAAAGCAAGGGAAAGAGAGAAAAAAGAAAGAGAACTGTCAAATAAGATCAAGCCAGGAGAGAGAGAGAGAGAGAGAGAGAGAGAGAGAGAGAGAGAGAGAGAGAGAGAGAGGAGAGAGAGAGAGAAGAGAGAGAGAGAGGTTAAATAAGTGCAATCTAGGAGAGAGAAAGCTAAATAAGATGAGAGAGAGAGAGAGAGAGAGAGAGAGAGAGAGAGAGAGGGAGAGAGAGAGAGTTGAAAGGAAAAAGGTAGACGGGAAAAGAGAATGAATAGACAGAATGAAGAGAGTCAGAGGGAGAGAGAGAGAATAAGATATAGTCCCCTATATGAGAGAGACAGAAAAAGGAAGAGAGAGAGAGAGAGAGAGAGAGAGAGAGAGAGAGGAGAGAGAGAAGAGAGAGAAAGAGAGAGAGAAGGAGGGGAGGGGAGAGAGATTAATAGACGATGAGCAATAAAGTGAGATAGATAGATAGATAGATAGATAGAGAGAGAGAGTGGGTCGGAATCTGACTAATAGAGTCTGAGAGAGAGAGAGAGAGAGAGGAGAGAAGAGAGAGAGAGAGAGAGAGAGAGAGAGAGAGAGAGAGAGAGAGAGGACTTAAAAAGGAAGAGAGATAGAGAGAGAGATTGCGAGCAACAAAATGATAGAGAGGGACTGAAATGTTCATACCACTTTGCATTTCCATTCAGTTGTTCAATACACTTGGCGCATCATTTTTAATTTTCTTTAACCCCTCAAAAATATTAACCCATCTCAACCCGTGGTGTGCAGTGTTTTTATGATACTCGGGGCAAACACATTTTATTCCCCTTCACCATCGAAAAAAAAAAGTACAGAACCGATTTTTATTCAAATTACTCTGATTACTACACTTTGATCTTAGCCAAAAAGTGTAGTATCTGTTCTGAGTGATTTGAATAAAATGATGCACTTATCAACGAACAGTAACGAACCTTTTCTACACATTTTCCAAACTCAACGCATTCAAAACACCCATAATCTTTTAACTACATAAATCCTTGGCTAGTTTCACATTGTCCTGAAGAAGGTTTCCTTTATAAACCGAAATGTTCGAACATCGACACTATGACTTATAAATCTCCATCCATTGTAACATCCCATGTTTGTTCTAAAATTGCCACATCAATTACATGGAAATTCAAGTTTTTTTTTCTGAATGGAATATCAACCTTCGTGGATTATTTAATGCCAAAACCATCCTTGTAGAAGAAAAGTAGTGGTACTATCTAACTCAGAGCCGGGGGTGAGGTGCTCATAATTTTCCCAAGGGTATTAATCCGAAAGTAAAGGCGACTGAAGTTCAAAATCGCTTACTATAATCTCACCGTCCGGTACGTTACCTACTCCGCCATGGGTACTCCAATGGATATTCATGAAATAAACGAAATAATTGGGCGATTTTTTTTTGACCATTATATTTGTCCATTTCATTGGATGCCCCTACTCCAAACGAGATACACGTGGTCAGCGTTATATATAATATATATATATATATATATATATATATAGAGAGAGAGAGAGAGAGAGAGAGAAGAGAGGGGTGAGGGGTGAAAGAGGGAGAGAGTAATGGAAAAATGAGGTAATAGAACAGAGAGACAATATGCAGTGAGAGGAAAATGTGTGTATGTGTGTGTATGTGTGTGTGTGTTGTGTGTGTGAGAGAGAGAGAGAGAGAGAGGGCGAGTAAAAAGTGAAAAAAGAAGGAGAGAGAGATAAATAGATGAAGAGCGATAAAATAAGAGACATAGATAGATAGATAGATAGAGAGA
>CM042148.1:14121616-14166616 GCA_023376005.1 Doryteuthis pealeii
TGATAAAGGGTTATCTAACGAACCTGAAAATTTATGACAAAAATGATAATAAAAAATAAGTGAATCCAATACTCATAATATCGAGTTCATTCGAGTTCATTCATTTATATATTTTTAATGCTTCGTAATAACGCCCAACTTAAAAAAAAAATTAATATATATATATATATTATATATATATATATACCCGTTGTTTATAAGAGGTATATAACAGTAATACCTATTAGAGTTAAGTGAAAATTTGCAAATATAAAAAAACAAAACGTATCAATAGATGTGAAAAAAAAAGAAACATTTTTATGATAACAAAGCAAAGCTGCGTTTAAAATTATAAACAGCGTAACGGCCTTTAATTCTCACTTGTTGCACACCCTTAGCTGTTTCCATAATTGTGAGAGGCATTGAAGCGGTCGATAAATTTTCATCCGACGACCAAAAATAAAATTTGAAATTTCTTCATACGATATGGAAAAGTGGATAGAAAGCACAAAATAAAAAATTTGCTGAAAAATAAACTTGTGTTGGCTCAGTAAAATACACCTGCTCCTATATATGAAGTTAAGAGAGGGAGACACTATCTTTCATTGGACGCGGTAATCACGTGTTGTGCCCAGTAGTTTTGGTGGT
Source organism: Doryteuthis pealeii (assembly GCA_023376005.1). Taxonomy (NCBI): domain Eukaryota; kingdom Metazoa; phylum Mollusca; class Cephalopoda; order Myopsida; family Loliginidae; genus Doryteuthis; species Doryteuthis pealeii. Next base: position 14,122,244 of record CM042148.1, read on the forward strand.
CATCTTCATTCAATCGACAATACGGACCAGTTCCTGACAAGGTCGAAAGAGCCAGATAGGCTCAAATAGAAGATACCAGATATCGTTATTTACCCCTCTACCAGACTGTTAGGTCTCTTAAACCTCCCTCTATATAAGAAAGGACATCTATATTATTAGTCATTGTTTTGTTACATAATAAACATTTAGAATTAAACTAAGTTTCATTTATTTATTTGGTGCTGTTAGCCTTAGAATAACTGCCAGACTGACACAATAATTGCAGTATTGAAGAAAAATAAATTCATTTTCATACCAGTTTAATTATTCTATCTGGTCTAGAATTTGTTTGCTGGGATTAGGCACTTTTTCCTTAAAACGGATAGAGCTCTCTTCGGCGGCCTTTACATATGTATGTGGTTATTAGTAACATTATCCTCCGCTAGTGGGTTATGCTGATAGCTCGGTGGTTAGAGGCCTTGATTAATGATAAATCGGTCAAGTTTCTATCTAGGCTGGAGACAGCCTGCAAAGTCTAACCGCACTGAAGAGGCAGGATACGTCGAAACAAAACTGTGGATTACTATATATATATATATATATATATATATATATATATATAAAGGTATGTCAAAAGAGTATCGAGATTTTTTGTACTTTTTTGACACACCTTGTATTCTGAAAAAATTAACGTTCCATTCATATTCATTTCTATCTTGGTAAATACAGCTTCATCTCGATACTTTTATGGCACACCATATATATATATATATATATATATATATATATATATATATATATGGTGTGTGTGTGTGTGTGTAGTATGTGTATGTGTATGTGTGCGTGTGCGTTTGTTTCTGTAGGGTTGCCGATTGACGAAATCGAGAAAAAAAACCAAAAACATTTGTATGAATCGTAAGAGTAAACGAATCAATAGCAAAATGGCGGATTGGGAAAAACCTTAATTATATCGAAGTCTAAAATAAAGAATAAGAAAGAAAGAAAGACAATTCAAGAGAGAGAGAGAGAGAGAGAGAGAGAGAGAGAGAGAGAGAGAGAGAGAGAGAGAGAGAGAGAGAGAGAGAGAGAGAGAGACAGAGAGAGACAGAGACAGACAGACAGACATGATGTGGAAAAATAGATACAAAAACATGATAAAAACAAAACGTAAGTTGCAAACCCAGGGTAAAGGAATAATAAAAAAAAAAAGATAAAAAATAAATGAAAAAATAACACAAATGAAATGAAGATAAAAATAAAATAGATATATAACAAAAAAACAAAAAAAAAAAGGAAAAGAAAATCATCATTGCCATCGATCGGATTGGTCGACATTGTTCGTGATGTCACGTGGCGAAAAACCCAAGCCTCCATAAAAATGTCCGCTTGGCGCATGCGCAGCTTTCCTTAATGCCCGCTCTCGTCAACTCGGCCGATTTAACATTGTCAAAGACAAAGTCAATTCTCTTTTTCGAAATCATTGAAATTCAATTAAAAGCAAACTCGACAACCCAAGGAATTAAAATATTCTCTAACCGCTTTCTCCTCTCGCTTTCCATTGCTAAAAATTGCAGACGACTATTTCGTCGTTCATTCTGTTTCGACAAACAAAATGGCTTCCATTGCAGCAAAAAGCTTTGATTCACTTAATTCTGCTTCCGATAATGTCCGCAAAATCTGCCGCTTAGAGTTAATGAAATATTTTTTTGTATTTTATTTTATTACGCTACAGAAGTTGCCAAAGAAAATTAGACAGACTTCGAACTCAATTCTTCGCCATTATAAGCGAATGAAGTGTTCGTTTATTGTCTGAGTAAGTAAAATTAATTTAGGCGCAAATTTTGTTATAAAATATATCAAAAGTAAAGAAAGTGGAAAAGAAAAAGAAATGTTCTTTCAATTAAGAGTTTTATATTTGTTTAAGAGATCAACTCGCAAATAGTTCACGAGCGAAAATAGATCTGTGCTTTTTACCTTATAAAACCACAAAAAATATCCAGATATTTCCGGTGATTGATATGATGGATTGATTTATTGATTTTAATGGCATGTCAACCCGTCTGGGTTTATTTTATGACTAGAGGTATACCCAATCACCCATTCTCACCTTTTAAAAAGGGAGGACGTCCTACTGTGCCCAATATGCAAGGTACAGCTCACTATCAAACACATCATCCTAAACTCCAACAGTCTCAGACAAACCCGCACCAAATATTATCAGACAAAAAACTTAAAAGACCTTTTTAAAAATACAGACTCAGAAGACATTTTAAATTTTCTAAAAAGAAAACAACCTTTCAATAAGATCTGACAAAATATAACCGAATACCACCATAAAGCCGCTACTCTAAAGACTGAAATCCATATGTAAAAAGCATTCTAACCCTCTGGTATTAAATGACCCACAGAGGTTGATATACCGTTAAAAAAAATCAAACTAAAAACAAACTAGAGGTTAGGGAACTAGAGGTTATTGTATGTAATATTAACATTTTTGCGTAATTTTGTTGAGAAATTGACTCAAGTTGTCGAGTCCACGTCCAATGACAAATTTCTAACACTGAAATCTGCATTAATTGTACAGCAACCCTCCACAAACAACGTGTGCGCACAATACCGAGTTAAAAAACAAACAAACAAACTGGCCTTTTCTTAGGTCACTCCTTTATTCTGTGGCTGGTCTCGGAGAAATTTGCATACGCCAAAACCTAATGTCACCAATTCGTTTGACTCCGGATCATCTCGGAATCAAAAGAAATGGGGTCTTAAATTATGGCTTTGGAGCGGCCATGTTTTTTTTTGTGAGTTTTGCTTTCCTGTCATATGGTTGGTTGGCTAGTTGGATTTTACGGCATGTCATCCCTCGTTGGGTTATTTTATGCCAAAAGACATTGTTTTATTAATTCTTGTTGGGTATTTAATTTTTTTTTCAAACTCAATTTTTTAAACACATTTTTAGATTCATCTTTTCTATTCAATCCATAGATGGGACCCTAACAAGTACTATTACTCCGGGTCAGAATAGACCTGGGAGTAATGACGATGATGGGGCACTCTACACATCCCAGAAATCCAAATTTGGAATTTTAAAATTAGATGCAGTTTAAAGTTATACCCAGGACACTAAGACCTCATCCACCGCCTTCTAGCACATATACGATAAAAAAGGGATTGGGGTTTTGCCATAAAGGCAATAGGGTGAGGACAACCATATGTGTACTAGTGCTTGACGTAACCAGCCAGTCTAAGCCTAGGTAAGGGCCAAAGAGGAATGTTGCACATCATGCTCAGCTACCAGGATCCCGTCCTTAAGCATCACAACCCACGACCAACAGGTGGTCCCCATTTTACCCCTCAGCAGAGTCGGTGTATTCTTATGTCCAGCTGACAGGATGGCTTGGTTGTTGTAGAAGGTCAGAAGTTTAGGATACTCAGTGAGAATCGAACTCACTAACAATGGTTAGATAATATAGCTTATTTCATTAACTTTACGTGTTGACCCTCAGACACCGCTTTCTAGCAACTATATAATAAAGCAGGTTGGGTGTTTGCTTGGGCGAATCATATAGGTGCTAGAGCTTGACATAAGCAGCTGATAGGTGGAATGGGGCCTCTCGACCCATCTAGACCAAGTAAAGGCCAAAGTGGAGTGTCGTATGTCACGGGACTACTTAATATCCGGATCACAGACCACTCAGCTACCACAATCCTGTCCTCAGGCATTTCGGGTTTCCACCAGAGAGGTAGCATAATGTGACACCACGTAAGGTGACCACAAGTCTACTGTATATTTATCCTTGAAGGTGGCGCATTTTTTCAATGGTCTCCATATGGTCTTTGAACCGCTTACGGGGGCCTCCTGCACTTCGAGTGCCTTATGCGAATTCAACATGAAGTACTTTACGGGGGAGTTTGTCTAACCCTAACCCCAACCCCAACCGTAACCCTAAACCTTAACCCTAACCCTATTTTTTTCAAGTGACATCGCTTCGGCTACGGACTTCAATCGTAGCTGGTGTTTTTCTCAGCAGCCACCGGCTAGTGATTTTTGAGGCAGAAGGCCGGGACGGAACTCCGCGAATATACCCAATAACTATGATACAAAAATATTCCAACTAGTTTGAATTCTCAGTTTTCTTCCTCCTCGATTGGTTGCCCAGTATTTACCCGTAGATGGGGGGAGAATAGATGGAGTCATGTCTTTCTAAATGGTACTGGCGCGAAGTGAGACGAAATATCTATTTACCCACGGCTGGAGGGGGAATAGCTCTAAACAACATTAAAGTAGTAAAGTTCTTTCTTTTGTTTTTATCAATGAGTCCCATATGTTGTTGATATCTATGGCCAGCCGATCGATTGGATGTTGTGTGTATAACCTGAGTGCTGATTCCTTTAAAGAACTTATTCTCCAGACAAAAAAAGATATAAAACGTCTCGCCGGCATTTATCGACCATATTGAAAGAAAAGACATCGGGAGTTTTTATTTTCTTCTTCACTGAAGGATGTCTGATTCAAGATGAGTCCTGAGATTGTTAAGCACTTAATCTTTTGAATAAATACCGTGGTGTCCCCCCCCACACACACATACACACACACACACACATATATATATATATATGTTGATACTTATGAATATATATAATGTATAGATATAAATATATATACGTATATATATATAAAAAATGTTGTTCCGGTTCCAACGGGAGAAAATTTAATATTTTATAAAAAAGAAGAAGGTCCGCAAAATGTATTATGTTTACAGAAAATTTAAAAAAATTCTTTTTATCTTACATACGCGACACGTGTTTCTGATCTGTTGTCTTCTTCACGCATTGAGTTATTATTTTGGCAGAATATGTCCGATATTTGATAGGTTGTGTGTGTTTCTGCAACTTTTCTATTATAATGCATATATATATATATATATATATATAAATATATATATAAAGGTGTAAATATATATATGTATAGATATAGAGTTGGTTTAACTCGGTCGATTGAGCGTCAGCCTTGGAACCACAAGGGTAAGGAGCTGATGGTCGGTGTGGCGCTCCACTTCAGATGCAAAAACAATTTCCTTGATCAAGCGCTAGTGAAAAGGGGATGCCCTCCATCGCTGATACCGACTTTAGGCCACCCCGATGACTTTACTTTCAAAAACTGTTACACTAAGATATACATTATGTCGCTGACCGTGAAACGCGTAGCGGATGTGCTAATGAAGAAACAATCGCATGACCTGTACGCTTTTTGGAACATCAATGTTTTTGTTTTGAGTTCAAATTATTTTCAGCTTCTCTCTCGATGAATCCGGTTTAAAAACAAGCTCTGATGATGATTTTTATAAATCGAAATATTGTTCAATATTAGCTATGAATATGATATAAAATATTTTCATTTTAACAGCATTGTGTGTTTTCATATCCTTTTATCTATACTCATATATATATATATATATATATATATATATATATATATATATATATATATATATATATATATAAAGAATAACGGCCATTTTGTTTCTTTTTTCGAACACTTCAAAATTCTCTGTATTTTGACCGCTTTAATTTCAAACACCAACTATATATATATATATATATATATATATATATATATATATATATATATGTGTGTGTGTGTGTGTGTGTTTGTGTGTTTGTGTTGTGTTTATGTGTGCGTGTCTGTCTGTGTGTGTATGTGTGTGTGTGTGTGTGTGTACATTTAAAGAAGTCGCGTCTGTTTTGGTATGTACTTGTCGACCTATAATTCATAAAAGAGATGTCATTGAGCATTAAAATCGAGCATACTGCTTTCAAAGTTTATAATAAGGAAAAGTACAAAATTCACTTTTTACTGATTAAATGATATAATTCAATACATGTAAATCCTTCGATTTGTGTAACTCTTCACAGTTCTTCAGAAGTAAGTACAAAAAGCATGTGCAACTCACTTCTTAAAGTGCGCCAAGTTTAGAAATCACACGGATTCCATAAGTGAAATTTGAATTTAATGCTTTTTCGAAAGCTATTGTTTTATAATTTAGTCTTAATTGTAAAAAACATTCTTAATTTTTTGGAGAACTAAACAGATCCTGAGGATGTTTCAAATCAAAGGGTACCTTTAAAAAAAATATTTTAAATGTAGACCAAACATAGAAATTGTGAACCATATGACCTTTAGGCACCCCTTTTGCTTTGCTGATTCATAGGTACATTTTTTCATTTACACCATCAGCATCCGGTTGTTTGTTAACAGACGATTTTTAGAGTTTTTTTTAATGATAAAACTAACCCTAATCCTAACCCCTAACCCTAACCCTAAACCTAACACCTAACCCTAGCCCCTAACAAATAACCGAATGTTGACGGTGTAAATAAAAATATGTACTTATGAATCAGCAGAGCAAAAGGGGTGCCTAAAGGTCATATGGTTCGAAATTATAATAAGAAAAATTGTATATTCATAATTCTTAGCTTCTTTTTATTTTAAGGACACATTTTTATCTCTTAGATTTTTTTACGATAATTACCTTAATGTTACATACCTACAAATAAGGACAAATATTTAATTTTTGCTACTTTGTAAAAACGAATACATTTTTTACTGTAATTCAGCAGGCAATTAAGAACTGAAATTAGATCTCTGACAAATAAGGAATTACTTATGAGAACAAAATATACTCATTTTTAATTAGTTTAACCGATAACATTTTTTCTATAAAAGAAATAAACTATTTCAATAATAAACGAATTATTTTCATTTGAATCAATCCGCAAAATTCTCCACCAACAAATAAAAGACACATGTTTAATTTTTATCTTTTTTCTTTTCTTCTGTTACATTTTTAGAGATAAAAAAGAAAATAAATTAAACGAATACATTTTTTATAACAATTTTTGCCTGTCATTTTTGTGCAGTTTTATTTTTTTTTTTCAAGCCGAACGGATGATTCGGCTTTTTCGATTGTGCATTTTTCCTGGCTTCCTATTTCTAAAGTATCTTTATTTGCTAATTGGGTCACCCAAAAACTAAAATTATATATATATATATATATATATATATATTATATATATATATATATATATATATATAGAGAGAGAGAGAGAGAGAGAGAGAGGGTTGCAAATAATTCATTATTAAATGGCATCAAGTATCCATAGAAAATTATTAGATTTTAATTAGATTTTCAGTGTATCAAATAACAAAAATATAGGGAGGGGTCCCTTTCTTGTTGTTGTTGTTGTTGTTGTTGTCGTTGTTGTTGTTGTTGTTCTTCTTCTTCTTATTATTATTATTCTTCTTCTTCTTATTATTATTATCAATTAATTAAAATTTTTATTAAGTTGATTCGGTTGGTTGGTTGGTTGCGTTTAATGACATATCAACACTTATGGGTTATTTAATGATAAATCTTTTTTTTTTACAGATAATTTTTAAATTCATGTGTAATATAATTTTAATCAAAAATCCTTTAACAATTTTTTGTAAAATAAAATTATTTTTAATCAAATCTTTTAAAAAATTTTATACAAATTGTTTTTAATCAATTTTTAAACTTTTTTTTTCATGAAATTCTTTTTAATCAAATTTTATTCTCTGACAATTTAAAAAAAAACAAATTTTATGAGTACTAATATAATAGATAATTTTCCTTAACTTAATGTGTATCAATAAGTTAAAAAAAATTACATTAACTTGCAAACAGATCTATTTGACCCACAGATGGGACCCTAACAGGTACTAACACTCTGTATTAAGTTGAATACTTTTGGCAGATATTAGGTTTTTTCTATATGATATTATCAATTAATTTAAACAAATTAAATTGAAAAATATTCATAAGAATTATTTATTCAATCAAAATACTCACCCGACCACCTAACCCCAACACTCCAAACCCCCGCAAACCTTTATGAATAAATTTCAACTTCTTAGATAATCAACTTAAAGAATTTTACATTCAATAAAATGACAAAAAACTTTAAAGACTTCTTTAATTTCATTCTGAATGGAAAATTTCTTGCCGATTAAGAAGTTATCAAGATGTTTGAAACAAAAAAAAAAAAGACTGATAATTCATAGGAAAGATGTTTAGTGCACAGGAATGATACAACAGCAAAAAGTAGTCTCCCTCTTTGAATGATTTAAAATTTCAGTAACGCCATTTTTGTAACAAGCGGCCAACCGACCTCGTGAAACAAAATTAATTAATATCTTGGAATTTTTTAGATCAGGCATGATAATTAGTATTATTTGGATTATTTGAACTAACACAGCTTAACACTTGTACCCCAGCGATGGTTAGAGGAATGAGAAATGGATACCCCCGTGGATTGAATAAAGGGCTGTGTTCAAAGTTCCGTAATGGCTCCCGATTACGACAAGAAGATTCCCAATTACGACAAAAAGGTTTCCAAGTTCGAAAAAAAGGTTCCCGAATTAGAGAAGGTTCCCGAGTCCGACAAGAAATACCTGAAGAAGGCCGGAGGGCATATCGGCCAAAACGTTGTACAGATAACAATAAAATAATCCAAATAATACTAAAATTAAGGAAGGGTTAATTGATTAATTAACATCTATTGTTCTTATTATGGTTGATATACTGACAACGTTTCGGCCGCTGTACTCTTCGGCCGTCTTCAAGTGCCTTCATTAAATTTCAAACCGAGTCCTTTATATAATCCACGACCGTAGACTATTCTCCTTCCGCTGCTCATACCATGGAATATCTTGTATCGATTAATTCGTTTTCTGAGTTATTTCTCGCCTGTAATGTCACTTCGGTTTCTGCAGAACATGAACCTTGCGGAACAAAACTTACTTTCTTGATCAATTAATAATGACTCGTTGTGAATAAAAATAACCAGGATGAGGATAACTGTACGAATCTACTAAATAAAACAACTACAATAAACAATGAACGTTTCTGAAAGCTCAGTCGGTAGAGCGTCCGACTAGAAACCACAAGGTTCCTAGTTCGAAACCGGCCCTCGCCAACTCAGCGTATGAGTAGCACAGGGATCTGTGTGGTGAAGTGAGGAGCTGATGGTAGGTGTGGCGCCCCACCTCAGATACGAAAACAATCTCTTTGGTCTAGCGCTAGTGAAAAGAGGACAGACTCCCTCGCTGTCTGGTTGATACCGATATTAGGCCACCCCGATGACTTTACTTTACTTTACAACAACTTCTTATCTATTTCTCTGAATGTTTGAGATGAGGCTTGATGATTAGTATTATCTGCGTTATTCGGACTATTGTAGAATACAAAGGTGAAACATGCCATCCACTGAAAGTAAGACTAGAAGAACATCGCAAAGCAGTGGTCCGAGGAGAAATAGAAAAATCGGGTATGGCTGACCATATATGGAATGAAAAGGGAAACCATCTGCCCTTTTCCCTGTTATGGCTAAGAAAGAAAGAAAAGAAAGCAAAGACGAAAGAATGAAAGAAAGATAGGTATATGGTTAAGAAGGAAAAAAGGAAAGAAGAAAGAAAGCAAGGAAGAAAGAAAGAAAAAAGGTAAAGGTAGAATATATTTAAAAAAGAAAGGTATGATATGGTTAAGAAAAAAGAAAAAGAAACAAGAAAGAAAGAAAGAAAGTAAAGAAGAAAGAAAGAAAGTTAAGAAATGGTTAAAAAAGAAAGAAAGAAAGAAAGAAAGAGGAAAGACCGTAAAGAAGAAAAGAAAGAAAAGAAGAGAGGCAAAGTAAAGAAAGGTATGATACAGTTGGAAAAAGCAAGTAAACCGTCAGTCAAGAATGTGCGCAAGGAAAAAATAAAGTAAAAATAAATAAAAATAAAGAATTAAGGAATATGCTTGGGTTGAGAAAGGAAGTAAGAAAGAAATGTTAGAAAAAGGAGGAAAAGAAAAAAGAAAGAAAAGGAAGGAAGTCCGGTATGGATGAGATGAAAAAAGAAGAAAAGAATCTGTGAGAGTTGCGAAAAAAGAATCATGGTAGAAAGAAAGAAAGAAAGAAAGAAAGAAGAAGAAGAAGAAATCTATTTGAGCAAGAAAGAAAGTTGTAAAAACCAATAGTAAAAAAAAACTAAAGAAGAGGAAGAAGAAGAAGAAGAAGAAGAAGAAGAAGAAAGAAGAAGAAGAAGATGAGGAAGAAAAAGAAGAAGAGGATGAGAAAGAAGAAGAAAAGGAAGAAGAAGAAGAAATCTATTTGAGCTAGAAAGGAAGTTGTAAAAACCGATATTAAAAACAACTAAAGAAGAGGAAGAAGAAAAAAAAAGGAAGAAGAAGAAGAAGGGAAGAGGAAGAAAGAAGAAGAGGATGAGGAAGAAGAAGGAGAAGAAGAGGATGTAAAAGAAGAAGAAGAAGAAGAAGAAGAAGAAAAAAAAGGAAGAAGAAGAAGAAGAAGAAGAAGAAGAGGATGAGGAGGAAAAAGAAGAAGAAGAAGAGGATGTAAAAGAAGAAGAAGAAGAAGAAGAAGAAGAAGAGGAAGAAGAAGAAGAAGAAGAAGAGGAAGAAGAAGAAGAAGAAGAAATCTATTTGAGCTAGAAAGAAAGTTGTAAAAACCAATATTAAAAACAACTAAAGAAGAAGAGGAAGAAGAAGAAGAGGAAGAAGAAGAAGAGGAAGAAAAAGAAGAAGAGGGTGAGGAAGAGGATGTAAAAGAAAAAGAAGAAGAAGGAGAAGAGGAAGAAGAAGAAAAAGAAGAAAAAGAAGAAATCTATTTGAGCTAGAAAGAAAGTTGTAAAAAGCAATATTAGAAACAACTAAAGAAAAGGAAGAAAGAAGAAGAGGAAGAAGAAGAGGAAGAAAAGAAGAAAGGATGAGAAGAAGAAGAAGATGAGAAAGAAGAAGAAGAAGAAGAAGAAGAAAAAGAAGAAGAAAGAAGAAAAGAAGAAATCTATTTGAGCTAGAAAGAAAGTTGTAAAAAGCAATATAGAAACAACTAAGAAAAAGGAAGAAGAAAGAAGAGGAAGAAGAAGAGAAGAAAAAGAAGAAGAGGATGAGAAAGAAGAAGAAGATGAGAAGAAGAAGAAGAAGAAGAAGAAGAAGAAGAAGAAGAAGAAGAAGAAGAAGAAGAAGAAAAGAATAAGAAAAAGAAGAAAAAGAAGAAATCTATTTGAGCTAGAAAGAAAGTTGTAAAAAGCAATATTAGAAACAACTAAAGAAAAGGAAGAAGAAAGAAGAAGAAGAAGAAGAAGAAGAAGAAGAAGAAGAAGAAGAAGAAGAAGAAGAAACCTATTTAAGCTCGAAAGAAAGTAGAAAAAAAAACGAAATTAAAAAAGAAAAGACAAGGAAAACAAATTCAAGGTAAGCTCTAAAGAAAGTTGTAAATTGGCGAAAAGAAAAAAAGGAAATACAAAAGAAGCGCCAAAATAGAAATCGATAAAGAAAGAAAAAGAATTGAGAAAGAAACAAAAGGGAAACGATTATTGGCTGAAATATTGACAGAGGATGAAAGCCTAGTGTAGCAGTATTTGCCGCAGTGTCTCAACTCGACCACTGATTGGTTGGTCAGGCGGACGTCAAACACGTCGGCCAGCCAACAGGTCGTTCGGTCGGTCGGCTGCCTGCTCGGCGTGTCAGGCCCTCTACACATTGTACACGCTTCGTGTCAATACTGCTTCATACTTTGGTCTGATTCAATTAGATTTCAATGAATTTTAACCCAAATCTGTTTGCACTTTGACCAATCAGCAAGCAGAATTGTTTTCCCTCCTTAACAGCTGTTATTTCAATAAAAATTCGAAAGTCGAACAGACATGGTCGACATTTTGTTTTTTTTCGTAACACTAAGAAATCTGGTTCACACTTTCTTATTACATTCGTTAATTTGTTTCCAAGATTCATCTTTTGGCAGCCCATCGATATTTAATTCCTTGAAAAGATAGATTGTTGGCAAAGACAATTTTTCACGCAGTGTAATAAAAGACGAAAAAAGTAATTGCTTTATTCAAGTATATATATATATATATATATATATATATATATATATATGTATGTTGTATTTTAGGTGTCTCCGTATGCTTCTTTCAGTATAAAAAATAATAATAAAATAAGTGAATCCAATACTCCATAACATCGAGTTCATTAATTTATTTTTAGATGCTTCTTAATAACGCCAACTTAAAAAAACATATATATATATATATATATATATATATATATATATATATTGTGTGTGTGTGTGTGTGTGTGTGTGTGTGTGTGGAGAAAGGTAGACAAACACGGGAGTATTGAGGGGAATTGTGGTTCCCTTTCGTGTTGCGTACTTGGCAAGACAAGATGGGAGAAATATGAGGAAATTAATCCGACAGTATGTGGAGAAAGGCAGACAAAACACGGGATGTTGTAATGTCTCCTGTTCTGGAGCGAATGGCCAGAGATGAGTATATATATATATATATATATATATATATATATATATATATTATATATATATATACGTAGGTGGGTTACCAGGTAAGTAGGTATTAGGATAATTCTAAATGGACCTATCTTCCAACAGGTCAAAATTGAGAGCTCGATGTTCAATATTATTGAGCAGAGCAATATAATTTATACGGAAAAAGGCTTAAAAATCAGCAATTTTGAGGATCCGGAAGAGGAATACCTATTAGTGTCCCATCTATGGGTTGAATAGATAAAAAAATGAGTTAAAATGTGTTTATAATTGAATATCCACCAATAATGAATAAAACCAAACGTCACATGCACAAAACTCTTTACAAAAATACGCATGTAAAGCACAATTGATTACCGACTGTTGTGTTGCACTCGAACAATTTGTTAACAAGTTAAGTATTTACAAACAATCTATTCCCTTAAAAAATGCATACAAAAAAGGGTTTGGCATTAAATATTGGTTTATATGCCATTAAACAAACCCCCCCCCCAAAAAAAAACAAAAAAACTCAAATCAAAATGGCGTTTGCTAAAAAAACAATTCAAAGTTATCCCTGCACGTGGTTTTAATAATGTAGGGTGGAGCTTGTCTTTTATTACCAAACTCACGTAAAAAATAATTTCGCGCATTGTAACTTAATATATGTTTTTTTTGTTTTGTTTTATCAGCTTTCGTGGCATGCCATTAAACAAAGAAAGCAACCAATCAAAAGCTAAAATTGATAAGAGACTAGAGAAGAACATATATGTGGAGAGAAATGAAACTAATCCACAAGTAGTAAAAGAACAGACACAACAGAGTGGGAAAGGGGATCCACTGGGAATTGTGCAAACGATTGAATTTTGAACATACAGACAAATGGTTTATGCATAAACCAGATGCTGTCTTGGAAAATGAGGTGGATAACACTTTTTGTTTTGAGATAAAAATGAATCAGCCAGAAGAAAACAAGAAGAAAATAACGTACCTGTTAATGGGCTTCACCGTTCCAACAGATCACCGAATGAAGTTAAAAGAAACCGATAAACTGGATATGTCAATAGGTGGTTCAATTTGGCTTTGTTTCTTTGTTTAATGGCATATCAACCATAATGCCAAAGGCATATTTTGTAGTGTTACTATAGTGTTACCATTTAATCCATAGCTGAGGGGGGAGGTTGACCAGGTTAAAACCTTTCCCAATGGTATTATTCCGAAAGTGAACGTAATAGCATGGCTGCAGTCCGGACTTGCTTACTTTGATGTCGCAGTCCAGCACGTTAGCCACTATGCTACGGGGACAACCGGCATTGGAGACTGAAAACTCAGAATCTAAACCAATTCGACACTGTTTAAAAATTGACCTTGTGTTGCATTCTTTTTTGCATACGTCTACTGTAGACTACCGTCTATATGTGGGTACCTCGCATGGTATAATGGTTTGGCCTAGTTTCTTTGTTTTATGGCATATCAACCTTCGTGGGTTATCTAAATGCCAAAGTGATCATTGTAAAAGAATATTAGTGGTACTATTAAACCAATAGCTTGGGGGTGAGGGGTTTCATACCTTTCTCTAACGGTATTCGTCCGAAAGAAAAGTAATTGCGCTACTAGAGTTCGAACTCACTTCCTACGATGTCGCAGTCCAGCACGTTAGCTGCTACTTCACGAATACCTACTTAAAATTACGAACATGATTTATTTGATATACGCTATTACAAAAAAAAAGTGGTTTACATCATTAAAACATGGCTGGGAAAATATTGCAATTTAATGGATCTTTTATACGCACGTGTTTCTGTACAAACTGCTTTAGCGATTGTCAGCTCCTGCTGGGATGGACTCGTGTCCAAAAGGGTTATCTTCCCTTACCGCCAGGGTTTTCACCACTAGGTGACACTATAGCTGGGTATTTAAACTCAGCCGGGGAAGATCTCATCCTCTTTCTCTTGGTCTAGCATCCACAAAAGATGGATTAGACGCGTGGAGTCTCTGTCCACTAAGTGGGGGTGGTGGTGGCTCACATATTCTTCATGAACTCTTTCTTACTTCCAAAAGAATCATATCCTATCTGTTTGTGTCTTGTCTGTTTGTGTATGTCAAACTCCACGTGCTCAGACAATAAAGTCTGTATTGTTGTTATGTTGTAATTCTTTGTTTGGATTCATATATGTATATATTCACCTATGTTGGAAGGTTACTCCGTGTCTTCTAATGCATTCTAAGAACCGCATATTTAATTCTTATAGTGGCAGAATTGTAAAGTGAAATGAGCAGAGAAATTGGTCAATAAAAAAATGAAAAAAAACAAAAAAAACAAAAAAAAAACAGAAAAATGTCTGGTCAGAATCTGCAGCAAATCCTGAATGAAAACGTTTTTCTTTTTCTTTTTCTTCTTTCTTTCAGTGATAGAGCAGATGTTGATCTAATTTAGTATAGTGTTTGTTAATAGTGTAGCTATTGTCGGCCCCTGCTGGGATGGACTTGTATCCAAAAGGGTTATCTTCCCTTGCCGCAAGGGTTTCGCCACTAGGTGACACTACTGGCTGGGTATTTAAACAGCAGCCCGGGAATTTCTCACTCTCTTTCTCTTGGTCTAGCATCTACAAAACATCGGCTAGACGCGTAGTGTCTCTGTCCTTTAAGTGGGAGGGATTTGCAACCCCACCCACCCAACTATCAATAAGTGACTCTCTTATTCTTCACGAACTCTTTCTTACTTCCAAAAGACTTTAGTCGTACCTGTTTTTATATCTATGTTATGTATGTCATTCTTCACGTGCTCAGACAATAAAGACTGTATTGTTATGTTTTACTTATTTGTCCGGATCTAATTCATATATATATATATATATATATATATATATATATATATATATATATATATATATATATATATAACAGGGAGGGGGGAGTTAAATACTTATGTATATATATACATGCATGTACAAATTCATTTTCATATGATTGATCAAAGCCTGAAGAAGATATCAGAAGATCTGAAACACGTGTCGCAAATGTAAGATAAAAATAATAACATTTTTTTTCTAAAATCATAATCCATTTTGCGGACTTTTTTTATAAAATATTTAATTTTCTCCCGTTGGAACCAGAACAACACTTTATATATATATATATATATATATATACTTTGTTGGGGTAGCAAGTTTCTTGGTACAAGGTGATTCTAGGCTGGTCCTATTCTCTACCAGTAGTTTGTTGTAGAGTTTAGGTTCCGTATGAGAGCTCAATGTTTAATTATTGTAAGCAGAGCAAAGTTATTTGTGAATAAAAAGGCCTTAAATACCATGAGTATCGTGATTATGGACCATTTCCACTCGTGAGTATGCCCACGAGCTTCTTCAGACCACTGATATCTTTTATAAAAGATATCAGTGGTCTAAAGAAGCTCGTGGGCATACTCACGAGTGGAAATGGTCCATAACCACGATACTCATGGTATTTAAGGCCTTTTTATTCACAAATATATATATATATATATATATATATATATATATATATATATATATATATATATTTCAACTACGTTAGAAGGTTACTCGGAGCCTTTCCAACGTATTATAAGAACTACACATTTTATTTTTATACTGCTATAAACTCATATGTCTACTGGTAACTCTAAAAAAAAATAAAGAAAGTAAAAACAAAGCAAAGTGTACGTCATTAAACTGTATCTGACCGGTGAGGCTCCAGTTCTGGAGATCTAAGAAGTGTGGTTGGTTGGTTGGATTTTACGGCATATCAATCCTTGTGTTATGTTATGCCGAAGACATTTTTGTTTTATTCATTATTTTTGAATACCGAATTTTCTTAAAACTCATTTTTAAAAAGTCTATTTAAAACTCCATTTCTGATCTATTTAAACCATAGATGGAACCCTAACAGGTGCTACCACTCCGGATCAAAGTGGACCTTGGAGTGATGGCGATGAAGGGGTACTCCACACTCACCAGAATTGGAATCTCACCACTAGATGCAGTTTAACGTCATACCCAAGACACTAATATCCTCAGTCACCGCCTTCTAGCGCATACGATAAAAAGACTTCAAGGCGAAAGAAGCTAGTTCTTGACGAAAGTATCTCTTTCAAAATCTAGTTGCAGCCTGAATAAGAAAGTTAAGAAAAAAAAAAACGTTGGTTACTTGTTTCCTTGTTCCTCCTTCCTTCAGTCCATTTCAGTGAACGCAACCTGGCAAAAGAAAATGGGGAGTTTAGAGAAAAAATAACACAACGCCACTGTGAACCTCTATTAATGGTAAACTAATCTAGAACCACCATAGGGTCAAATAGATCTATTTAAAAATTATACTTATTCAATAGGACTGTGTGCAAAAAAAAAAAAAAAAAAAGATAAGAAAAATCATCTTCACAAACAACTGGAAGAAAAATGAATATGAACGCAATTCCCTAACCTCTATGCATAAAAACACTAGACAGGTTGACATGCCGTAAAAACCAATTAATCGATCGATCAATCTTACTATAGCTTTTTATAGTTATTTTGTTATCTTTTTATTATTATATTGTTTTATTGTTAAACTTATCACTGTTTTCTTTCTTTCTTTCTTTCTTTCTCATTATCATTTGAAACGTTCACCTTTTTTGATAAGAAAGAAAGAAAGAAAGAAAGTTAGCGATAAGTATAACAATAAAGCAATTGCTTTATTGTTACTTATCGCTATATTTTCTTTCTTTCTTTCTTTCTTTCTTATTATCATTTGAAACGTTCACCTTTTTTTGATAAGGATGACCTTCCAGTCTGGAACATTTTGTAGTCGGAGATAATAAGACGTATTTTGCAATTTATTGCTTCTTGAATTTGTGCTGACTAGAAGATTTAGATTTGCAATTAAATATTCTCAGGTCGTACACTTCATAGAATTTAAATATTTTTCTAGAATGCATATCTATCTATCTATCTATCTAAATCTTACGGTCAAGTCGCATTGAAATCACCGATTTCCTCTAGATTAACTAAGTTAAGCTGCGATGAGTCTATTCAGTACTTAGATGGGTGACCATTAAAGCAACTGCTGGTACTTTAAAACAACCGATATAAATAGACTGAGATAGATGGGTGACAATTTAAACAACAACATGCACCGTTAGTAAACCGGATATCAAAATGACTTGATTCGGCATTAAATGACCCGAGAATGGTTGATGTGCCATAAAAAACTACAAATAAAAACAACCAACCCCAAAACAATCTAAGTCTGTTCTTATCTATCTATCTATCTATTAATCTATTTTATTTTATCCATATCTATCTCAGTTTTGGTTGTTTGGTTGTTTTACGGCATACCAACACATTTCGGGTCATTTAATGCCGAATCAAGTCATTTTGATATTCGGTTTACTTACAGTATCTGTTGTTACTTAAATGGTCACCCATCTATCTGAGTCAATTTATATCTATCTATCTATCTATCTATCTATCTATCTATCTACAAGGTGTGTCAAAAAAGTATCGAGATTTTTTGTACTTTTTGACGCACCTTGTAGTCTGAAAAAAAATTAACGTTCCATTCATTGCTCATTTCTATCTTGGTAAATACAGCTTAAAACTCGGCACTTTAATGACACACCTTGTATTCTGGAAAAAAAAAAGAACGTTCCATTCATTGTTCATTTCTATTTTGGTAAATACAGCTTCAAAACTTGGTACTTTTATGACACACCTTGTATTCTGAAAAAAAAAAATTAACGTTCCATCCATTGTTCATTTCTATCTTGGTAAATACAGCTTCAAACATGGAACTTTTATGACACACCTTGTATTCTGACAAAAATTAACGTTCCATTCATTGTTCATTTCTATCTTGGTAGATACAGCTTCAAACTCGGCACTTTTATGACACACCTTGTATTCTGACAAAAATTAACGTTCCATTCATTGTTCATTTCTATCTTGGTAGATACAGCTTAAAACTCGGCACTTTTATGACACACCTTGTATTTTACTCTATTCCTATCCATCTCAGTAATATTGATCTCTCTATATTCGAACGTCAAAGATGCACTCTAAATTTTGATTTGTGATATAGTGAAACAGTCTAAGTACAGCATATTGTAATGGATATAACTCCGAGGTCAGCACCTGTAGACGGATGGAAATTTTGAGTGACAAGCAAGGGGGTCATGGGTATGTGAAAGTCTCTGAACCGGACTGATATAAAATTTAATGGACGTCTGTGCTCTGATTGGTTAATATAGATATCATGTGACAGAAAACAGAAAATTGGAATTTGAGTTGGATTTTTGACGAGTAAAATTTTCTTTTAAACCAAAGATAAGTTAGTAAGTAAGTAAAGTTGGCGGGGCGATCTGAAGTCGGTATCAACCAGACAGCGGGAGAGTCTATCCCCTTTTCATTAGCACTAGACCAAGTAGATTATGTTAGTACCTGAGGTGGAGCGCCACTCCTACCATCAGCTCCTCATTTTACCGCACAGATCCTTGTGCTACTCTTACGCTGAGTAACTTGGAACCTTCTTTTCGGACTCGGGAACTTTCTTGTAATCGGGAACCTTCTTGTTGTAATCAAAAGTTCCGTGATGGCTCCCGATTACGACAAAAAGGTTCCCGATTACGACAAGAAGGTTCCCGAGTCCGACAAGAAATACCCGAAGAAGACCGGAGAGCATATCGGCCGAAACGTTGTATAGATAACAATGAAGATGAGGACAATAGTCCGAATAACGCAGATAATACTAAAATGGTGACATATCCACACTGGATAATAAGTCTCTAAAATTGATAGACCAGTTCACATACCTAGGTAGTAATATCTCATCTGAAAGGGATATCAAAGGACGCACGGTCTGCTATGGACAGATTATCTATCATATGGAAATCTGATCTCATTGATAATATAAAGCGAATAATTCTAGTAATGTATCAGTGCTCCTTTACGGCAGCAACCCAACCAGTCTCAACCGCATTAAAAGCAACCCAATATATAATCTTATATTGAAATCAATGGAAGCGCGTGGTGTAATGGTTAAAGTCATGGGAAATGGACTCGTCGCCCCGAGTTCAAATCCTGGACTTGGTAATTGCATTTCACTTGGCGCTAATACCCTTGGCAAAGGTATGAATCCTACTCTCCCTCCAGATATGGATAAATAGCAGGGCATACTGGGCTATTTAACCTTGGTTAGGCAACCGGTCTGGGAGAAGGAAAACTCAGAATTTAAACCTGTTGAACTGCGCTTAAGAAATTGACCTTGTGTCACATCCTGCTCGTGCGGAGGGGTTGGTAAATATATATACTGAAATCAATGAGAATAAAGTAAAAATAAGTGTAAACTTTTTGTGTTCGTATTTAATTTAATCTGTTTTTAATAATATTAAAACCTAGACACTTGTGCCTAGAAGGCGCATTTTTTTTGCTAGTAATAATAATTTATACATTATTATATGATTTCAAGTAACTATTCCTGTTTCATAATAATAATATGGTCGCCAACAATAGTAGATATGACAGATGGACAAACAGAAAAACAACAAAGATTAGAAAACAAAAATGGGAAGAAAAACAATTATATGGACACTTCAAACAACAAATTGAAGAGGTTGCACATGAAAAGACTTGGATATGGTTAAGAAAAGGAAACCTCAAAGGAGAAACTGAATCACTCATAATTACTGCACAAAATAATGCCATAAGGACAAACTATATCAAAGCGAAAATTGATAAGACCCAACAAAATAGTAAATGTAGACTATGCGGTAAATGAGATGAGACTGTACTCTGCGAATGTAACAAACTAGCACAACGGGAGTACAAAACTAGACACGACTGGGTTGGGATGGTGATCCACTGGGAATTATGCAAAAAATTAAATTTTGACCATACAACAAAATGGTATAGGCATAAACCAGAATCTATTCTTGAGAACGAAACGCATAAAATTCTCTGGGACTTTGAGATAAAAACGGATCACTTTATCCCAGCAAGAAGACCAGACCTAGTGCTGATTAACAAAAAAGAAAGAACTTGTCAACTGGTGGATTTTGCAGTTCCAGCAGATCACAGGGTGAAGCTGAAGGAAAATGAAATAATGGAAAAATACCTGTACCTTGCCAGAGAACTGAAAAAGTTATGGAATATGAAAGTCAAAGTAATACCAATTGTAGTTGGTGCACTTGGAACGGTCCCAAAGGGATTGGAAAAGGGATTGGAAAATCTAGACATCAGAGGAAAGATTGAGACCATCCAGAATACTGCACTGCTGCAATCTGCTAGAATACTTAGAAGATTCCTGGAGACCTGAGGAGACTTGCTGTCACTCAGACTCCAGTGAAAGACCATCAGCTAACTCTGATGTGAAAACTCAAAAGGAGTGAATAATGATAATAATAATAATAATAACATTAACAATAATCTTATTATAATGGAGATTGTGTGTTTTTCTGTCTGTAACCGAAACTATATTACTACTCAAGTCACAATTTCCTTTGTTATTGACATCACAATATCAATGATTTTATTTTTTATTTAAATCTCAATTATTAATAAAATTGTTTTAACATTATTAATGCTGTTGACCATATCTACATGATATTTTCCACGTACCCCACTTGTACGGGTCAGGCACAAGGCCCTATTTATGTGGGACCACCCACAAGCCGAAGCTCATGGGGTGGCGGGTGAAAAATTGCGTCGATCCCATCGGCATTCCCCCTCAAGGGGGGCGCCTCAGGCACTGGGCAATAAATCCAGCCCTGCTCCTTTAAATCAAGGGGACAGGTGTTGCCTGGGGGGATAGCCCCCTGGGATCGACGCTATTAACTCGTAAAGATCCAGGGCCGAAGCCACTGGACCCCCGGTGTTGACCGGATCTACATGATATTTTCCACGTACCCCACTTGTACGGGTCAGGCACAAGGCCCTATTTATGTGGGACCACCCACAAGCCGTGACTCATGGGTGGCGGGTGAAAAATTGCGTCGATTCCGTCGGCATTCCCCTCAAGGGGGGCGCTCAGGCGCTGGGCAATAAACCCAGCCTGCTCCTTTAAATCAGGGGGCAGGTGTTGCCTGGGGGGATAGCCCCCTGGGATCGACGCTATTAACTCGTAAAGATCCAGGACCGAAGCCACTGGACCCCCGGTGTTGACCGGATCTACATGGTATTTACCGCGTACCCCACTTGTACGGGTCAGGCACAAAGTCCCTATTAACGTGGACCACCCACAAACCGAAGCTCATGGAGTGGCAGGTGAAAAATTGCGTCGATCCCGTCGGCATTCCCCCTCAAGGGGGGCGCCTCAGACACTGGACAATAAACCCAGTCCTGCCCCTTTAAATCAAGGGGGCAGGTGTTGCCTGGGGGGATGGCCCCCTGGGATCGACGCCGTTAATTATAGCACTCCCCACCCGTTGGGCGGGGCTACATACTAATAATATGCAATTGTATTTATATATACAACAAAATAACGGTTTACAATGTGAACAGGAATGCTAATTTGCATATTGATATTTAAAATGTGATTTTAATAAATATGTGTTTAGTACTATTGATTTCTAATTGTTTGGTTTTATTTTAATGAATATAAGCAAAAATCTCTTCAATAAATCTTAAATGAAATCCATTAACAAGAAAAGATAAGTGTAATTTTATTCTTTACTTCCTCTTTTAACTAAATAGTTAAATTAGAAAAAATAACAATGAAAGACGAGAGTGATGGAAGTGTAAGTTTCAGTTGTTCTATTTTTTATCTGCATTCTTTTTTAGTTTCATTAGCCTTTCTAATTTAATACAATATTTTATTACATTAAAACTTAAATACTTGCACCCGGAGGGTGCATATATTTGCTAGTAATAATAATATTGATAATAATAACAATAACAACTATAATAATAATAATAATAACAATAATAATAATAACAATAACAATAATAATAATAATCATAATAATAATAATCGTCATTTGTTTGCACACTTATATGGTTACTCGTATTCGTATCTAATACTAATAATTTGAAAGTGTCTCTATTTAACCCATAGATAGGTACTACCATTTCGGGTCAGAATGAACCTGGGAGTAATGGCAATGAGGCGTACCTCACACTCCCCAGAGCTCAAGAAATGGCATCTCACCACTGAGAGAGAGAGAGAGAGAGAGAGAGAGAGAGAGAGAGAGAGAGAGAGAGAGAGAGAGAGAGAGCGACTTGTCTGTTGGAGGGGAATCTGCTTAATACGCAGCCAAAAAGCCTTATTTTTTTTTCAATCGACATATCACGTGACCTTTTTTTTTTATAGCCGGCTGTGTAACAGAAGTGTTTTTCTCCATTTAGCAACTCCTTGCAAACCATTTTCTTTTTTTTTTTTTTTTTGCAATTGCTGCTACGGTGATCTACTCAACGTAGTTTCACATCTATCGGTTTTTATTAATCTGTTCGTAATTGATAATTCGTTAGAATGGCAAACCATAGACACTTCGATTCCCAGTGTACGTATCGTTATATAACCAACACCAGAGATTGCCATTCAAGAATTGGTCTGTTCAGTCACTCACGCAGTTGCAGATAAAAAAAATGGACACTACGACATCGTCTTTGGTAGACGGAAGGATACCAACAACTTGTTTACTTAAGAGCTATTGCATATACTTCAATATGCAAAAAGTATAATAATCTTGATTTAACTCCTTCTCACTCTTTGTTTTCTTTATTTCCTTCTTTACATCTCTTCATTGTGTTCGATTGAAACAGATTAACGTTATCGTTACCACGTGCTCACCCCTCTCTCTATTTTTCTCTTCTCCCTTTCTTCCTTTCTTTCTTTCTTTCTTTCTTATTATATTTTTTCTGTGTAACATGTCCTTATTCCTCCCCTTTTCTTTATAATAAAAACGGAATATTCTGTCATTTAGCTGAGATTACAGCATTCATAATTGTAATGTATTGTAATGCATTAGTGCATCCATGGATACACTAACCCTGAACATTCGGTAAGGAAAGACAAAACAACTATGAATGTTTAATATATATAGGGCAAAATGATCGAATACATTTGTATTTGTACCTTTTTATTTTCATTATTCATTCTATTTTGCTTTTTTCTAACCTAAAAAAAATCAGATTATTTGCTCCAACCTGTACAACATTCAATAACATAACAACATATATTTACCAACCCTTCCACACGAGCAGGATGCTACACAAGATCAATTTCTCAAGTGGAGTTTAACAGGTTTGAATTCAGAGTTTTCCTTCGCCTAAACTCACGAGAAGCTAATGCAATGGCCAGAAAAAAACAAAAAAACAAAAAAAAATAGGTGTAGTCCGGTCGTCATATCCCTTGAGGGTCATCTCAGGCACCGGGCAAGAATTTATACGAGAATGTCGGTGTTGTCTGGTTGAACGGTCTCCTGGGACCATACGGTACATTTTACCTCAAGGTCTATCCCACACACGTTTGAGGAGTCTTCATCGCTACAACGTAGCTGTAGGATTTATTTTGTTGTAGAGAGATAAGAATGTGTTTACTCCATCAAAAAGAGGATGAGAGAAGGGTCTCATTTTTCATTTGACTAATGGTCACAAGATGAGAGAAATGATGTCTCAAGGGATCAAAGAAGACACACCTCCAAACCAAGATCAGATAACGTGTCGTTACCCTACACCCTGATTTAGTTACTTTCGAAAACAACATGTAGATATTGTTAATAAGTGATGATACTATAAATTAGGGTGGGGTGTTAACTCCAAGACGTTCTTAAATTTGCATTAGAGCCCATTTTTTTTCTTTTTTTATATTTACCCTAGCAATATAACAGAGTTAACCCAACTCACAGAAATTGCAATATCGGTAGGAAAAACTTAAAAGAAAGAAGTTAGTGTCACATCATATCAATACGTGGATATTATTTTATAACATTGATTTGTCTGATTATAAACAAAAGACTCGGAAGAGAAGCGAACCAAGTCCCCTTCCAATCTGCCTAACTAGTATCGCGCAATTGAAAGATTGTCCACACATTACGCTAATCTCGTGGATCACTGCAACTAATGTAGATCATTATTAGTGATAAACAACGGTGCGTCGACGACTAATGTTCTAAGAAAAACATAGAGATTTTATAACCAATACCGATACGACTGCGGTAATCGAGGTCTGAATATTCTTGAATATAGTTTGAGGCATATTATGCTGAAAGAATAAAGGTGTTGTCTATGTGTCCTCTTACGTCCTTATTGNAAAGAAGAGAGATCAAACTTGAAGAGAGTCATTAGCGTCAAATTTGTGTATAATACTGCGGATTAATGCAACAATCAAAGATCGTCCAGTTAAGTTGGTTGGATTTTACGGTATTAGGTTAATGTTTAAACCGGAAGATGTTGTTTCATTTAATTCTTGTAGGGTAATTTAAAAAATTCTAACTCAATTTTAAACATCTTTTATAAACTCAGTTTTAAAAAATCTAATCTTTACTTATAGATGAAACCCTAACGGGGTACTACGACTCTGGGTCAGATTGGATCTGGGGAGTAATGGCGATGAAGTGTACTCCAAACTCCCAGAGCTTCAAAATTGGAAACCTCACATTAGATGCAGTTAAACGTCATACTCTGTCTTACATGGGCAGATTAGCTCAGTTGGTAAGCGTCGGACTAAGGAACCACAAGGTTCTGGGTTCGATACTAGCCCTGCGTCTACTCAGCGTAATAAGTAGCACAGGATCTGTGTAAGTAAAGTGAGGAGCTGAAAGGGAGTTGAGGCGCTCTACCTCAAACAATCTCCTTGTCTAGCGCTAAGTGAAAGGGGAATAGACTCTCCTTATTGGCTGAATACCGACTTTAGGCCCCCGCCGACGACTTTACTTACTTTTACTTGTCTTACATAATTTATTGGTAGCATAATGTTGACAAGACCCTGTAGTGAGAATTCAAGGGGGCCAAGTGGAAAAATAGCCAAGGACGTTGGTAACGCTGACCCCAGAGGCGCGAATTCGAGGCGTCACGTGATTTATGTTTTAGTTTAGAATTTAGTTTCAACTGAGATTGACGCAGAGTAGACGTTCAAACTGCGGGGTTGATTCTCCCGCTCGTGAAATAAGAATGGGCTAGAAAAAATTCTTGAATCAAAGAAAAAATGGTCTTTGGTGGTTTAATTTAATTTGCATGACTAAAAAGTTAGGCCCTTGAAAGAAGCCCTTGGAAAGAAGACAGCTAGACGACTATCAATATGGTGGTTATGAGGTGCGTGGTCTAATGGTTGGAGCTTAGGAAATGGACTCGTCGACCCTAGTTCAATTCCTGGAGACGAAAACTGTTTGCATTTCACATGACGTAATACCCTTGGGAAAGGTAATGAATCCAATTCTCTCCAAGCTATGGCAAATAGCTAGGGCAGATGGCTCTTTATCTTGGCTAGCTGACGGCAGTCTAGGAGAAGGAAAATCTGATTCAAAACCTGTTAAACCCCGCTTAAGAAAATTGACCTTGTGTCGTATCCTGTTTCGTGCGGAGGGGTTTGGTAAATTAATAAATATATGGTGGTTATGACAGTAAAATTTCATTCTGTGAAGAGCTCCCCTTCTGGTATCTTTTTATAAAATTTATCCTTATTAGATAGGTGGTAATGCGTATGGCCATTAACAACAGATTGTTTCGAATAATTATTAATATTCGATATAACTTGAACGTAATAACTGTGTGAACACAACAGATAAATTACCATTAAATAGTTAATGAGGACCATATACTTAAACTTTCAAAAACTTATTGAATAACCCATCAAATGTTTTGATAAGCCATAAGATATATTTATCTATCTAGCATCTTAGCTGATCAGCTATTGTATTGTACATTCAAGAAGTATAATCCGTCGAAAAATTCTATTATTATTCATAAAAATTCTATAGGAATGAAACTATGTAATAAAAAAGGGAAATTAAATAAAATATAAATAAGCGATGTAATTTTTGTAGAAGATGAAAAGCATGCCAAGAGAAGTAATAAAGAAGAAATTGTAAGTAACAAGGTTTCTCTGTCCCTCTCTCCGCCCCTCTCTCTCTCTCTCTCTCTCTCTCTCTCTCTCATTCCCTATCTTACTATTTCTTTTCTTTTTTTAAAACTAAATCAACTTTCTCCTCTCCCTCTCTCTCTCTCTCTCTCATCTCTCTCTCTCTCTCAATTCCCTCATCTTACTATTTCTTTTCTTCTTTTTTTACCTAATCAACTCTCTCTCTCTCTCTCTCTCTCCTCTCTCATTCCCTACTCTTACTATTTCTTTTTTTTAAACTAATCAACTCTCCTCTCGTCTCATCATCTCTCTCTTCTCAATTCCCCCATCTTACTATTTCTTTTCCTTTTTTTACCTAATCGACTCTCTCTCTCCCCCCCCCTCTCTTCTCTCTCCTCCCTCTCTTCTCTCTCTCTCTCTCTCCTCAATTCACATCTTAAACTATTCTTTTCTTTTTTTTAAACTAATCGACTCTCCTCCTCTCTCTTCTCTCTGCTCTCTCTCTCTATCACCGAGTCTCCTCTCATCGATTATATACCCGAATGTTTTGGGTATATACGGCTATAACAACACCTGGGCATTCCATCTATTTAATGTTGGGGGTTCAATTTCTTTTGCTATGAATCCAATTTATTTTCAACCGTGACCTGTGTTTTTTAAATTTGTCTCAATCCTTTTATTTTCATGACCTGTTTTTTCCTTCTTATTTTGAAGGAGACTTACTGTCTCTTGATCCCCCATCAAGCGAAAATACAATAAACCTCTCTAGTATAAAGATACAAACTAATCAAAGCTATTGAAAATGATAAATAACAGCGTACACTGAATTGTAGAGAATTATAATTAAGTTTAAATGTTTAATATGAGCAAAGTAAAGATTTCTTAGAATCTTTTTTGTACTGTTAATAATAAGGATGCACGCGAAGGACGATACTTTTTTTTAGTTGAATTAGTGTCTAATGAGATGGGACAATGGAGATGAGAAGAACTGCGGTAAAGAAAAGGATGAAATAAAAAGCGGGGAAAAAATTAAGGAGGAGAAAAAGAGCGGGAATTTGGAACAAAATACAAAGATGGCGAAGACGTAAAAGGCAAAGAAGATTGAAAACACGTTTCTTTCCAAATAAAAAGTAAAAAAAAGGTGGTGGGTGAGGATTTCGATTGTAATGCAGAAGGTTGGTTTGAATATTGAAGGACAAGATGGCGTTAAGTAAATATGGAGGCTGATATAGATTAAAGACCAGATCAGGAAGAGAAATTGAAAGAAAAGACGTTTAAGTGGATAATGAAAGAAATCAAAGAGTAGAAAGAAGAAAAAAATGAAGAAGGAATTTAAGTAATTGTGAAAAAAAATATATTATAACGACAAAGAGAAGAGGGAAAGAAGAAAGGCAATTTGGTAAAAAATGAGAGAGAGAGAGAGAGAGAGATGAGAAAAGGAGAGAGAGAGAGGAAGAGAGAGAGAGAGGAAGAAGAAGAAGAAGAAGAAGAAGAAGAAGAAGAAGAAGAAGAAAGAAATGCTCAGAGATTTTCAAGCAAGAAAGAAAAAAGAAAAAAAAAAGAAGGAAAAGAGATTTGGGATTTGGGAAAAAGATTTGGAGATGTTTGCTAAAAAAATAACCGCACAAAAAAACCGGGAATATCTGTGAAAAAAAGTTAAAGGAAATATAAATACTGAAAAGCAGAAATAGAAAAAGACATGAAAGAAAAAGTGGAAAAAAATGCATGAAGAGATCTTTGTAAAGATTTTAAAATTGACGCAGAAAGCACGAAAAAGAAAAGCAAGCAAAATTTAACGAGAAAAAGGCAAAAAAAAAAAAAAAAAAAAATGAAAGAAGAAAGAAAGAAAAGAAGTATAGTTATGGATAAAAAAGAGATGGG
This sequence comes from Doryteuthis pealeii, assembly GCA_023376005.1. Taxonomy (NCBI): domain Eukaryota; kingdom Metazoa; phylum Mollusca; class Cephalopoda; order Myopsida; family Loliginidae; genus Doryteuthis; species Doryteuthis pealeii. Next base: position 14,150,453 of record CM042148.1, read on the forward strand.
ACGAAATAAAACACTGTTCTCTTCTTCTATATAAAGAAAATGCAATCAATAGAAAAAGAAAAATAGAAAAGAGAAGAAAAGAAAAGAAAAAATCAATAATTTGTAAAAAACGAAGATGAAAGGTGATGTAAAGAGAATAAATAAAAGGAAATAAAAAGGAAAAAAGAGAGAAGAAGAAGAGAAGAAGAAAGAAGAAAGAATGAAGAAGAAGAAGAAAGAAAGAACGAATGAAAATAATAATAATAATAATAATAATGAAAATATAATAATACGCTGGACCTTACCAGAGAATTGAAAAAAGCTTGTGGAACAATGAGAGTGAAGTGATACCAATTGTGTTGGTGCACTAGGAACGGTCCCAATAAACTTGGAAAAAGACTGGTGGATCTGGTACCAGAGGAAGGAATTGGAGAACCATCCAGAACTACTGCACTGCTGGCAATCGGCTAGAATACTCAGAAGAGTCCTGGAGACCTGAGGGACCTTGTTGTCAACTCAGACTCCAGTGAATAACCATCAGCTAATGCCTGATTGTGAAAAACTCAAAAGAGTGATAATAATAATAAATATTAATACCTGGACCTTACCGAGAATTGAAAAACTTTGGAACATCAGAGTGAAAAGTGATACCAATTGTAGTTTGGTAGCACTAGGAACGGTCCCATAAACTTGGAAAAAAGACTGGTGGATTGTAACCAAGAAGAATTTGAGACCATCCAGACTAATTGCATGCCTGCAATCGGCTAGAATAACGCCAGAAGAGTCCTGGAGAGACGCTGAGGGGACTTGTTGTCCACTCAAACTCCAGTGAAATACCATCAGCTACATGCCTGAATGTGAAAAAAACCCAAAAGGAGTGGAAAATAATAATAATAATAATAATAATAATAATAATAAGAAGAAGAAGAAGAAGAAAGAAGAAGAGAGAAAGAAGAATTAGGATATTTTCAAGGCAAGAAAAAAATGTAGAAAAATGAATGAAGAGAAAGAAAAATATCAGTATAGATTTGCAAAAATGATACAAAAATGACGATGAAGAAAGTAAAAAAAATCAACCAGAGAGAATAAATAACAAGAAGAAGAAAAAAAATCCCATGTCCATCTACAGAGAATTAAAAAAAAACAATGAGAAGGAAAATACGGGTTCACGAGAAGAATGAATAAAAAAAAAGAGTGTATTAGGCGAAAAAGAAAATTAAACCTGAAATGATAGAAGAAAATTCGCAAAAAAAAACGTGAAAGGAAGATTATCGAGAGAAGAAGAACATAGAGGGGAAAAGAGTAAAGAGAAAGAAGGAATGAAAAAGAAAAAAAAACTGATAGATTAAGAAAAGTAAAGTAATGATAAAGAAGTAAAAAGAAATAAGATAAGGAAAAATTATAAAAAAATAAGAGATTGAAGAAGAAGAAGAAGAAGAAGAAGAAGAAGAAGAAGAAGAAGAGAGAAAGAAGAAAGAAGAGAAGAGAGATGAATAGAAGAAAATATGAGAAAATAAGTAAAAAATACCACAATAACATGGAAAGAAAAAACAAATACAAAAGGAAGAAAAAACAACAAAAAAAGAAGGGAAAAGAAACACACCGAATGTAAAGTAAGAAAAGAAGAAGAAGAAGAAGATGAGATGATGATAATATGGAAAGACTAAAAAGAACGATGATAAAAGATTAAAAAATAATGAAAATGTTAAATGCAAAGAAAAATCATTAGATTCGAATGAAATTTAAAAAAAATGCTTAATGAATGCGCAACAAAGAAAATGAAAATAAAAAACAAACAAATAAACAAACAAAAACAAAAACAATAAATAATTAAAGAACTTTCTAGAATTTGACAAAATGGGCCAGTTAAAAAATCTGAGAATTGAAAGAAAAGAAATTAGGAAAAGTGTTTTTTTCTTTCTGTCTTCTCAGCTGTCATCGTTTGATTTTTGATGAATTTTGTCTTTCTCCAAAAACCAAACAAAATCGACGAGTCATTTTGATTTAAAAGTAATTGTCCTCTCCGATTTCTCTTCTATGCTCACTTGCCTCCATATTTCACTTTTTTTTCACCCTAATTTCTCTTCCTCCCCCTTTCTTCCCATTTTCGCCCTGCGTCCTGTAAGTCCTTAATCTCTCCTTCTCCGTCCCCTATGCGGATTTTCAATTTTATTTAATTCCTCCCTCAAGTCGGTAGAGCGTTCGGCTAGAAAAGCCACTAAGGTTTCCTTGTTCGATACCGGCCCTCGCCAACTCCAGCGTGCGAAAGTAGCATGAGAATCTGTGCGGTCAAGTAAGGAACTAATGGCAGGTGTGGCTTGCTCCAGCCTCTGAACGCAAAAAAAAAAATTACCTTGGTCTAGCGCTAAGTGAAAGGGGGATAGATACTACCTCGCTGATTGGCTGATACCGGACTTTAGGCACCCTGACGAACTTTACTTTACTTATTACGTTCTTTTTTAGGGCCCGGTTAGCTCAGGTCGGTATGAGCGTGTCCGGCTAGAAACCAACAAGGTTCCTAGTTCGATAACCGACCCTCGCCACCTCAGCTTTATGAGTGCACAGGGAATCGTGCGGTAAAAGTAAGGAGCTGTGGTAGGTGTGGCGGCTCACCTCAGACGCAAGAAAACAATCTCCTTGGTCTACGCTAGTGAAAACGAATAGACTCCCTCGCTGATAGGCTGATACCGACTTTAGGCCAACCCGACGACTCCTCCTCTTCTGCTCTCTGCTCCTCTCTCATCCTCTCACTCTCCCTCTCTTTCCTCTTCTTCTTTTTCGTATAATATCTTTCTCTGCCCTCCAGCTTCCCTTTTATCGCATTATTTCTTACCTTTTTCCTCTTCTTTTTTTTTTAATGTCTGCCCCTCTTTTCAACGTATTTTCTTCGTCTTTTCCCTCTGCCCCCCCTAAAATCATCTTGTCATCTTCCTCTTTCTATCCAAATCTCCTTGCCCACTTCTTTTATTCTTAATTTTGCCTTCTCCTCTTTCCTCCTACTGCTAAGCACCTTTTTTGAATTATTCTTTTTTTCCTCGTTTAATAACCTCCTCCTCCCACTCTTCTTTTCAATTGTATTTTCTCTTCACGGTGAATTCACGCGAGAGCTAGTTAGCTAGTGCAGTTCCAGATAGATGTTGGCAGAGGCAGATTCCTTGCTTTAACTGGGGCTCATCACTTTGCACGCGCGCTGTGTTAGTTAAGATTAGGATATTCTGGATAAAAAGGAACAAAGAAAACTGTAGCAAAATATCATAAGCTTTGTGCAATGTTTGAGCCTATTTTACTAACTTTTCCAAGTTTGTATATAGTGGAATCTAAACCTTATAAGCCTCAGTCCCAAAGCGATTTTCGTTCAGTTCTGTCAGATGTAAAAAGATGGGCTCAACAATTTTTACGTTAAGGATTAAAGATAAAATTTAACTTTTATAGTTACTTTTCCAAGCAGAGGTTTCTTGGTTTTCATAATTAATCAATTAAGTTTAAATGAGTAAAATACGTAAAATAAAACCTACTTAGCTCCGAAATAAAAATTAGCCAATGGAGATTAGTGATTTTATCTGCCATTTTATAAATCAAACCATCAGAAATCGCGGCTACGAAACAAGCAGACGAAACTAAATCATTTTACTAAAAGATAAACAAAAAATGTGCCTTTTCCCTTCCGAAAGTACAAAATCTCTATGTGCGAAAGTAACTATACTCTTTTTGTGATTTTATCTTAATTAATTACTTAACAATTATTAAGCCATCTTTTACATCCCGACGGATTTTAAAAAGTAAATCACTTTTTCGCCTCTGGAACTGGAGCCTACTAGCCTTTCCTCCAGGATCATATAAAGCCGCTCGGCGCGGTGGTTTTGTAACAAACTCTTCCTTGTCGTAGATGGATTGACGACCAGAACCATCTGTACATTTAATATTAATAGTGGCCCAACGCTTGTTGCAACACGAATATCACTTTTTAAAATCTTCAATGATAATTAAGAGCGCGGAGGAAAATTTTTTGCCTCAACGGCCATCTAGCACATTATTTCTGAAGTGTTTGGAATCCTTATTTTTTTGTCAGTTTATCCAACTAGGAGAAGGACAACTCTGATATAACATCTGCGAATTGACGTGATTTACAGTTTATCTTGCTTCAGCTTGTCACCGGATAATATATTCTAAGAAAGTTAATTTGTACAGATGACATTTTCACCTCCAATCTGGAGGCGATGAGCCAAAATAACATATATCAAATATGTAAGGGTGAATGTATACGTGTGAGAGAAAGTGAGAGGAAGAATTAGAATCTATCTATCTATATATCTTTTCAATATATATATATTCGCCTCTGGGATTGTAGCCTATATTAGACCATGGGCATTATTTACTAAGAAAACAGATAAACACTTTGAACATAGAAACTTGCAAACTATTTCGGATCTCTTTCATGTCAACTAAACACATCCTTCCAGTAAAAAATAATTAAAGAAATTTAAAGGTGCATTTATAGTTTACTGTTTGTTTTGTTTGTTTGTTTTTGTTTTACGGCATATCAAACTCAGGGGGTTCATTAATGCCCGGACAAAGTTTGTGAAATAAATTCATTCTTAATGCCATAATACAATTTTGTTTTATAAACCTCCATGTTTATCTATTCAACCCATAGATAGGACCCTAACAGGTACTACCACTCCGGTCAGAGTGGACCAAGAAGCAATGTGATGAAGGGGTACTCCACATTCCCCAAACCTCCAGAAACTGGGAACCTCCACCATCAGATAGAGTTTTAACGTCATTCCCAGGACATGTAGACCCGCAGCCACCGCCTTCTAGCACCCATATGATGAAGAAGGATTGGGTTGCGCAATAGGGTTGGGACAATCTTACGTGAGCCGACTGATCGGGGGACCCTCTTCGACCCCCCGTCTAGCCCAAGAAAAGCCTAAAGTGGAAAAATTGAGTCATGGACTGCTCAGCCACCTGGGTAATATCCCTTAAGTATCATGGGTCGCCACCCACCGGTCAAAGGTGGCCCCATGGGGGAGTCTTACCCCTCTGCAGAGGTGCAGGGTGCATTTTCTAACGCCCCAGCGACAGCAGTTTTTGCTCGTGTAAATCTTATTAAAACCTCTGGTAAATTAGTTATGTTTGTAATTTGATTTTCAGTTAATTCATTTATTGTTGTTTTTTTGTTTTTAGCGGCATATCAACCCTTTCGGGTGATTTAATGGCCGAATCAATTTTATTTTGAATTTAAGGTTGCTTACAGTAGCTGCTTGTTTGCTTAAATGGTAAACCCACCTCAGTACTGAACAGGCTTATTCGCTGCTTAACTTCGCGGCTATAGCAGGAACAGGTGTTTTCAACGTGACTTCTAAATTGAAATAGAATTCCGGTTATAAGGGTGTGCATCAAGAAAAAAGTTTCAGAAGTCCTGCTTTATATTATAATTGTATAAAAATATAGCCAATTCTTGCCGCTTAACTATCGTAACGGTTATCGCCTCTGTCCGCCAGGCAAAGCACGGCATGGTCAAATTTTTAGGCGCAAGTACTTACGCTAACGGCTGTACAGTTGAAGGCAGTGCTAAATATATCTTGATCATCTTACTTAGATGGTGGTGAGGCTCTCGTGGTGTAATGGTCCACGGTGACCCGAGTTTCTAATTCTGGACGAGGTTTTGCATTTCACAATAGTGATAACACAAATGAGAAAGGTATGCTCCACTTATTCTCCTTCCAACTACGGGTAGAATAAAAGGGCAGACTGAGGTTTTTAACATTGGTATGACAACCAGTCTAGGAGAATGAAAACTTCTGAATTCAAACCAGTTGAACCCCGCTTAAAAATTGACCTGTATCGCACCCTGTTAGTTATCTATATTACCAATACACTCCGATATTTTCAGCAAAGGATGGGGGGACTGAGCAGTGAATGCTCGATGTATCCGTGGGTGGAGACACTCTTTTTTGAAGATTATGTTTTTTGCAAGTATTTAAGTTTTAATGAAATAGAATATTATATTAAATCTGAAGAACTAACAAAATAAAATAAGAACGCATATAAAAAGATTCCAAATTATTTTATGGATTTCTATGTAAATCATTAACTATTAATCCTTACTTTAAACTTATTTAAACAGAAGGGAGGTTTATTTGAAGAATAGAAAAGTTTGAAATTGCCTAGCCTTTTCTTTCATGCAGTCCCGACTTTTAATGCAAAATATTCTTAATTATCTATTAACTAAATCAAAAAAATTAAATTACATTATTTCTTTTTTTTGGCAATGATTTTTGCAGATAAATAAAAATGGACACTACGCCATCGTCTTTAGTAGACGGAAGGATGCCAACCATCTATCTATGTAAATCTCTTTCTCTATGAAGTATCTTTATATCAGTCAGCCCAGTCGACTAGGGCAGAACCACCCTCAGTTGTACCAGCTGTTCGCCGTGAGTGACGACCCGTGATGCTTAAGGGACGGAATTCTGGTGCATGAGCCGTCCATGACCATGCAACACTCCACTTAGTTCCTTACTTAGGCTGACGGGCGGTCAGAGAGCCCTCCCCCGAATCAATCGGTTTGGTCACGTCAAGCCCTAGCACCTATATGATTGTGTTCATACTCAATACCACTATAACACATGTTGGGTACATTACACAAGTTGTTTTTGTTACTGGAGAGAGGAGAGAGAGAAATAGACAGGTAAGAACAGAGAGATGCATAATGCATTTTGCATTACTTTTACTTCTTTGCCATGTGATCTTTTAGTCGTTTCGATTCTTTCTCTCCACGTTGGCATTCTATTTTCTAGATTCTTATTGGCTGTTCGTCTTTGATGCATTCCTTCTTCTTGGGTCAGTCTTTTTGCCAAGACATTTCATCAAGCAAAGAACTTTCATATTATTTCTTTAAACTTTTATTGCTTAACTTCTTCTTCTAAACAACAACTCGCGTGTGCACTTGATCCCAGCTAAGGCAGAAATAGCTTCTGCCTGACGTCCAAGCTGGAACTGAGGGTTTAACTGGTCCACGTGACTTCACGTATATTGTCGCGGGCTTTTCTGTATATTCCATGGAAAGTCCCGCCCCGTGATATGAAAAGGAGCTATCCCTTCAGAAATATAGGGGGTTGACTATAATCTATGCATAGATTATGTAACAATTGCCCCAAACCCTTATTGCCCTTATTGCAAACCCCCAACCATTTTTATCAATATGCTAGAATGCGGTATCTGAGGTTTTAGAGTCCTGGGTATGGCTTTAAACTCTATCTGATGGTGAAGTTCCGGTTCTGGATCTCTGGGGAATGTGGAGTACCCCCTCTATCACCAATCACTCACAGGTTCACCCTGACCCGGAGTGGTAGTACCTGTTTAGGGTCTCATCTATAGGTTAAATGAACAAAAAGTATTTTAAAGAATTAGTTTAAAAAAAAATTGAGCCTAACAAGAATGGAATAAACTAAAACGTTTCGGCATAAAAATGACGCCAATGGGTTGACATCCGTAAAATCGCAACGAACGAAAAAACGAAAACGAACTGTTCATATCAATCTATCTATCCATCTATCTATCTATGTCTCTTTATATCAATCTATCCACCAGGCCACGAGGGTGGGCTGTAAAGTTGATAGGCTTGAAAGTTCATATGATAAACGCCAATCTGCTTGCTAAAGACTTTTTTGACCAATGGAATGCAAAGCACTGTAGCATTAAAGTTTTTGTGGGTCCGACTGCAAAAAAAGCTCATCATTCATCGACATTGCAGTCACGGAAGAACTTATAGTTCTTGTGCCCCTGAGTTACACACCGCCTCCTGTGACTGTTAAGTCCAATGTTCGAAAAAACATTCTCGACCACAGATTTGTCGCAGTTTGAAGGCTGTCCCTGAAGATGTTGATGTGCTGGTGCTTTGTTGCCGCCGCTTTCTTCTGGACCTCTTGGCTTCATGGTGTTTGTGGCCAAGGGTGACTTCAGACAATGAAATAGTCCCTATGATGAAAAATAAACCTGCATTTAGTCACAATTCCATGGAGAAGTAATCTTGGTAAACCTATAAACTTTTTCAGCTAACCCTCGTATCCTATCTAGTCTATCTAATCTATTCATTTTTGATTACTATCTATCTATCTATCTATCTCTGTCCTTTTGATTATTATCTATCTATCTATCTATCTATCCTATTGCCTTTTGATTATCTATCTTATCTATCTATGCTATCTATCTATCTATCCTATCCCTTTTGATTATCTATTCTTATCTATCTATCTATCTATTCCTTTTGATTATCTATCTATCATCTATCTATCTATTCCTTTTGATTATCTATCTACTATCTATATCATATCTATCTATCTATTCTTCCTTTTGTTATCTATCTATCTATCTAATCTCTATCTATTATCTTCTTCTTCTTGATTATCTATCTATCTATCTATCTATCTATCTCTTCGTTTTGATTATCTTATCTTTATGTATCTATCTATCTATCTATCTACTATCTTATTCGCTTTTGATTATCTATCTATCTATCTATCTATCTATCTTCTATCTTATCTATCTATTCCTTTTGATTATCCATCCTATCTATCTATCTATCTATCTATCTTAATCTATCTATCTATCTATCTATTCCTTTTGATTATCATCTATCTATCTATCTATCTATCTATCTATTCCTTTTGAATTATCTATCTATCTATCTATCTATCTATCTATCTCACTCTATTCCTTTTGAATTATCTTCTATTCTATCTTTCTATCTATCTATCTATCTATCTATCTATCTAATCTAATCTATCTATTCCTTTTGATTATCTATCTATCTGTCTATCTATCTATTCTTTTGAATTATCTATCTATCTATCTATCTTCTTATCTTCTATCTATCTATTCCTTTTGATTATCATCTATCTATCTATCTATCTATCCTTCTATTAATTCCTTTGAATTATCTATCTATCTATCTATCTATCTATCTATTCCTTTTTGATTATCTATCTATCTATCTATCTATTAATCTATCTATTCCTTTTGGTTATCTATCTATATATCTATCTATTCCCTTTTGATTATCTATCTATATATCTATCTCTTCCTTTTGATTATCTATCTATCTAATCTATCTATCTATCTATCTATCTAATCTATCTATCTATCTATCTATTTCCTTTTGATTATCTATTATATATCTAATCTCTTCCTTTTGACTTATCTATCTATCTATCTATCTATCTATCTAACAACAATTAAAGTTTTCCTCTTCTGTTAACAGTTTTTCTTCTCTAATCATTTCATTATAATTTCTTTCGTTTCTTTCTTTTTTATTCACTCTCTTAAGTTCTTTCATTTTCCTTTCTTTTTCCTCTCGTCCTCATTAACTCTACTTCTTCAATTTCCATTAGTTTTTCTTTCCTTCCTTTTCCCCACTTTATCTTTCTTTCTTCTTTCTTCGCAATTATTTCTTTATTTTTTTCTCTACCTTTTTTCTTTCTTTTTCCAATTATTCTTCTTTCTTTCTTATTCTCTCTTCTTTTTAGTTATTTATTCGTTCATTCATTGTTTCTTTCTTTCCGTATTTCTTCCCTTCTTCTTAAACTATTTTTCTTCAACTACTATTTCTTTCTTTTCTTTTTCTTTTTCGTTTCTTCATCACTGCTTTCTTTTTTTCTTTCCTTACCCCTTCTTTCCTTTTTCTGTCACTTTTTATTTATTTATTTCTCTTTCTTCTTCTTTTTTTGTTGCACATCTTCATTACTCACTGTCTATCTTTATCTTTTTCTTTCATCGCTATCCCTTTCTTTTCCGGCTTACTTTTTCATTTCTTACTTTTCTCTTTCTTTCTTTCTTAGTTCTTTCTTTTTCTTTCTTTTATTTCGTTTCTTCATCTTTCTTTCTTTCTTTCTTTCTTTTCTTGTCTTTCTTTCTTTTTCTGTGCCCCTCTATATCTCAGTTTTTCACTTCCTTCCAAAACTTATAAAAAAAATTTCCTCCATTCTACCTCCCTACCGCTTTCCGTAACTTCTCGAACCTTTGTTTTAAAAATATTTCTTCTTCTTCTTTTTATGCAAATGAGCTACAATCTCACTTCATATTTTATGTCTCCCCCACTCCTACTCACATAGCAACTTCATTTTCGTATCGCTCTTCATCCTCTTCTTGTTTATCCTTCATTTTTTTTTTATTTTCTCTCACACCAATTCCCCCTCTCACTTTCTTTTCCCTCCTATTATCATCTCTTACCTCTTTCCATCTTCTTCTCACCCTCTTCTTCATCCAATTCGTTTTCGTATCCCCTCATTCATTTTTTTATTCTCTCACACAATTCCCCCCTTCCTCCTCTTTGCCTCCTATTATAATCTCTTTACCTCTTTCCACTTTTTCTCACCATCTTCTCTTTCCTCCAATTTCCGTTTTCGTTCCCCTCGTATGTACCCTACCTCCTGCTATCCCTCTCCTTTTTATTTTATTTATTCAATTCTCTCACACCATTCCCCTCCTCTCTATTCCCCCACATTTCTCGTTCCTTACTTCTTTTCCGGCTTGCTTCCCCCTACCACCACCACTTTCGCACTTCCTCCTTCCTTCCTAGTCAATCAGTGTACTTAACACGTGTAAGTCTGTTTGGCATGGTGACGTCGCCCAAAAGTGCAAAATTAATTATGGCGAAAGCCTCCCGCTCTGCACTAATCGACATTAATTATACGTCCATGTCAAATTAACGAGACTTGTAGACTGCCCGACAGACGCCGGGGGAGCGGATGGACGCCCACTGTCGCTTGTCTTTCGGTCACTGTCATCCTCCCTACCCCAACTGGCCAATCGCACTACTGACCTTGGGTGGTCACTAAATTCAGAGAATGGAAAACAGGACGCATGCGCAACTTAATTTCAAGGGACGAAACTCTAGCGAAACATAAATCAACTAGAAAGGGGGAAAAAAACAAGTGAATGATATTCATTAAACGTTGGCTTAGTTCGGCACGGGGGGAATCGTGATCAGTGCCAGCTAAGGCGGCAGCTTTAGGGAGGCGACAGCCCAGGGGGCCTCCGACGGCCCGAAAGCCCACAGGGATTCAGAGTTCACATTTGTAGAAGACGGTGGATTAAACTTGCTTCAATCCTTATTATTGAAAAAAAATGCAGCGGATTTACTTATGTTTAATAAGAACTCATCAATGGAAAGAGGAGCCTCACCAACCTGGAAACCCTTAAGAATCTGCTGTGGTCAATAATGACAGAAGACCTACCCCCCATCCAAAAAAGGGTTGGTGGTCCTGGTTATGAAACTAAAGTGTATCTGATAGCGAGGCTCCAGATCTGGGGAGTGTCGTTTACCCCATCATTGTCATTACCCCGAGGTTTATTCTGACCCGGAGAGGTATTGACTATTAGGGTCACATCTATGGGCAAAATAGATCTGTTCGAAAATGATTTATCAGGACACATGGCGTAACGGATATAAAGGTTGAGTTAATACAGTTCTAAGTAACAATCATTTGTAGGTCGCAGGTTCAATTAAATAATAAAATACTTAACATAGCTTAAAACTTGTACCCGGTCATGGTTAACGAATGAGAAAAATGCACCCCAATGGATTTAAAGGTTCGGTTCGAAGTTCCGTGAAAGTTCCCGATTACGACATGGAGGCTCCCGAGTTTGACAAGGAAATTACTGAGTTGGACGAGAAACACCAGAAGAAAGGCCGGAGGGAACATCGACCGAAACGTTGTGTATATAACAATAATGGCAATAGTTCGAAAAATCTTAATGATACAAATGCTTGAAATCATTCGCATTCCATATAACCGTATGCAAAAAAAAAAAAAAAAAAAAATCGAAACAAAACAAAACAAAAAACAACCTCCCCCCCAAAAAAAAAACCCAACACAAAACACACAAAAATATAAAATATGAACATACAATGAACGCTATTCCCTAACCTCTAGGCATAGGTATAATTGCTTGCAAATTATTGGTATTATATAAAATGCAAACAAATGATTATTATCAAATGGGAATAGTTACCTGAAACCATATAATTATGTATATATTATGCTACTGTATAGCCTCATCACTTGGACTCTAAGGATTGGAAAAAAAAAACAAACAAAATTTCTATACATAATTTTATTTATGTCCAACAATGCAATTATCCTTCACGCAGAAATTCCACCCTTTAATCCAATACACATGTTTTTTTTTTTTTTTTTTTTTTAACAAGTGTTGAAACCTCGAACTTATGGGTGTTACCACATTCCAATATTAACCAATAAAAGTTTCTTATACATTCACTTCGAACTCTAAAGCATTAACTAGATAGAAAGTTGTAATGCATCTGTTGTGGGGTTGCAAAGCATCATTTTACTCTTTGCTAACCAATATATAGTTAATTACTAAGCTTAGTTATAACACAAGACCAGAAGTAATGGGGCACCTAATGAAAATTTAACTCCTGAGTAATGGTCTGCTAACTGAGCTTGCTTTTTTGAGGTGGCTTAACTAACCATATATAAGAACCTAGTTTCTAAAGAAAAATCCTATAAAAAATGTTTACAAAGCTATGATTCTTTCAACAGAAAGTTAAATTGTGGAATAGTTACCTGAAACCATATAATTATGTATACATTATGCTACTGTATAGCTGCATCACTTGGGACTCTAACGATTGGGAAAAAAAACAAACAAAAAAAACAAAAAAAAACAAACAAACTAGGAAACTACATCAGGATGCTGCGTACTGTTCTGAACAAATCCTAGAACCAGCAAACCGACCAAAATAGCAGCTGTACGGCTGTATCTCCTGTCACACAAACCATCCAAGACAGACGGACAAGACACGCTGGGCACTGATGGAGAAGTAAGAACGAACCCATAAGCGACGTTTTTTTTCTTGCTGGTCGGCCTAGACATGGACACAGAAGAATAGGCCGATCAGCAATGACTTACATAGATCCATGTCGATACTGGACGCCAAGAGCGATGGCCGATAGGGACGGGTGGCTGAGAGAGAGTCATGGAAATCTGTGTTGATAGCGCTACATGATAATATATTAATATATATATATATAATATTATATAAATATAAACATATGAGGAGGATATAGGAAATGGTTAGTAAACTAAACTAGCAGGTCATATTTGTGAGTTCGGTTCTCCGATTCTCATTGGGTGTTCCATACTTCCAGTCTTGTGACAAACTAAGCCGAATATACATTTATTTAAATATGTTTCGATACTGTAAATCACCAATCAAAACACTAAATGTCGATAAATATATATATATATTTTCTCATATATCAATAAATCAAATTTACATTTCCTATTTTTACAAACACACACACACACACACACACACACCACACACACACACACACACATATATATATATATATATATATTAATATATATATATAATATATGAGGAGTAACATGATTGGGTAAATCTGACAAAATGTGATTGAAACTGAGAAAATATGAATAAAACACAAAACAACTTCATTCAATTGATATTTCGCCTCGGTATGTACCGTTGATTTGTGTTTTATTCGTATTCCCTCAATTTTCAATCACACACACACACACACACACACACACACACACACACACACACACATATATATATATATATATATATTGTGTGTGTGTGTGTGTGTGTGTGTGTGTGTATTGGAAAAATGTTCTGGCGATATCGGTGGCCATTATTATTTTGGTAGCCTTGGTAAAGGCAAAATGCTGGATGCCAAATTTCATAACAGGAACACATTTATTCCTGGACAATTCTAATGGTATTTATTTTTCGGAAAAAACTCTGTAAAGAACTGTCTCAGCTCTTGCTAAAAATAAAATAAATAAAAAATGAAGAAAGTGACATACAGGGTAGTCCAAAAGTCTTGTCAAGCCTACATATTGTTTTGTCTTCCATTTTTTTGTTTTAATAATATAACATATAAGTTATGTAATTATTTTACCTATAAAATATCTTTAAACATTTTCAAGAATTTAGGGTTGCATTATCTACCTATTTTACCTTTACAAAGAAATGTAAATCATCCTGTACAATGAAGGAAATATAGAAGAATGAAAAACATGATAAAAAGAAAAAAAGGGAGAAACGAAAGAAGAAAAGAAAGAAGTAATGAAATAAGGAAAGAAAAAAGAAAGAAAGAAAGACGATAATAAGAAAGAAAAAGAAGAAAAAAAGAAAAAAAGAAAGATTTTATTCTTAGATTAAAGTAGTTATATCTAAATACTCGGATTCATACTTTTGTCAATATTATTAATCAGCCTCTTCCAGGATTTGAACTCGAGTAGCCGTGTCCATTTCCTACGATGATAACCATTACACGCCATGCGCCTCAAACGTCTAATTCATTAAAGGACATTTATCGTTTATCATTCAAAATCGCAATCTTCCTTATCCCTCTCATGCTAAGTCTAGAAAATAAGTAACTAAAAAAAGTGAAGTCTGCGGGGCGCCTAATGTCCATATCAGCCAGACAGCGAAGGAATCTATCTCCTTTTCATTAGCGCTAGACCAAGGAGATTATTTTTTAGCATCTGAGGTGGAGCACCACACCTACCGACAGCTCCTCACTTAACCGCACAGATCCCTGTAGTACTCATATGCTGAGTTGGCGAAGGTTGGTATCGAACCCAGAATCTTGTGGTTCCTAGTCGAACGCTATGAATATAAAAAATGTAAAGAATGAAAAAAAGAAGGAAAGAAGAAGAAGATGGAAGAAGAAGATACAAAAATTATAAGAAATAATCTATACATATATAAAGGGCAGTTGTGTGAATCTGTATGTCCGGAGGAAACTTCGAAAATAAAACAATTAACGACAAAGTAAATATATATATACACATTAAATATCATCAGGGCTTGCTTTTTGAGCAAAAATAATAGAGATTTGATTTATATTCGTGGACATAATTAAAAAAATAAAATTTAAAAGATAACAGCATGGAATTTTTTTTTCATTTAACATTTTAGATAGTAGATTTCTTTTCAGTGTAGCTGGATCAATGCAAGGTCTATTTTTTTACATAGGGATTTAAATGGGGCATCCCACGAGGATTCAACTCACGATTCAGTAATAATGGATCTGCGGGACTAACGTTAAAAAATCCCTTTCTACCCAGGCGACGCCGGGTAGCCGTTGCTAGTGAAAGAATAAAGGAAAAACAATGGAAGATATAATGAAATAAATAAGAAAAAGAATAGAAAACGAAGAATAAACAAAGATTGCCCGAAAGAAAAAGATTGGAAGGAAAATGACAACGTGAAATGAAGACAAATGAAAAAGAATGGAAAGAATCAAACGACACTTTTCGGGAAGAAAGATAAAATAATGGCGTCGAGAGAAAACAGCGGCAGATGTCGTTTTGATTTTTGTTGGCGAAATCTCTTTAACAAAGCATTTGTTGTTGTTTGGTTCTAAATAGGAAGGGTTTGAGAGACAAATGAAGGATTAGATTATAATAATTAACAATGATAGAAGAAGAAGAAAAGAATGTAAGTAAGTAATAGTATAGAAGATAGAAGTATAATAGAATAATAATAAGAGAAGAAGGAACAAGAAAAGAATATGTATAATATATATTAGGAAGGTAGAAGAAAATGAATAAGAAGATTAGAAAAATTATAAGTAAGATATTAAAGATATATAAGATTAATAACTTAAAATGGAGTATAAGATTAAGAAAAAAAAGGAAAAATTTAATGAGTTTAATGAATTAAAAAAAATGAAAGTAAAGTTAATATAAGAGTAAGGTAAAAAGATTCTGTTAATAAAATAAAAATAAATTAATCTTATTATAAGTAGTATGTGCTGTTCTGAACTCGAAAACTTATATTAATCTAAGTAATTCCAATTAAATTTTCATCAAAAAGATTTTATTAAATCAAATAATAAATGAATTAAATCTGCTAAAAAGTAATAAAGATATTAATATATTATTATAACTAATAATAAAGGGATAGATGGTGAAGAAAGGTCTAATTTGCTAATTGTTATTAATAATGTGAAATATTAAGATAAGGAAATTATTAAAAAATAAGGGAAGAAGAAGTAAGACAAAGTAAAGTAATTATATGAAAATGAAAAGAAAAAATAACTGGTCATTTTATGTTACTTCCTCTTTAACTAAATACTTAATTAGAAAAATAACAATGAAGACAAGAGTGATCGA
>CM042148.1:14173584-14191084 GCA_023376005.1 Doryteuthis pealeii
AAACTGTATCCAGTAGTGAGGCTCCATTGTTACCGTATTATTATTTTTTTTTTATTCCAAACTGCATTGTGATAGCCTTCTAAATCAACCTCTAACCCATATATATATATATATATATATATATATATATATATATCTTATTATAATGGAGATTGTGTGTTTTTCTGTCTGTAACCGAAACTATATTACTACTCAAGTGACAATCCCCTTAGTTATTTTCGTCATATTCTCCATGATTTTATTTTCATTCAAACCTTATTTATTAATAAAATTGTTTTGCATTATTAATACTGTTGGCCATATCTGCATACTAATAACATGCAATTGTATTTATATATACAACAAAATAGCATTTTGGAGTGTGAACAGGAAGGTTAATTTGCATATTGATATTAAAAATTTGATTTTTAATAAATATTTGCTAAGTAATATTGATTTCTAATTGTTTGGTTTTATTTTTATAAACATGAGCAAAACTTTCGGTGATAAATCTTAAAAGAAATCCATTAACAAGAAGATATAACCAATTTTATTTTTTACTTCCGATTTTAACTAAGTAGTTAAATTAGGGAAATGATGGAAGAGTTAGTTTCAAAGTTGTTTTCGATTATACCCCCTCTGTTTTAAATCATTACACCCAAGTAAACTCTGACCAGGATTGTTAGTACCTGTTAGGGTTTAATCTATAGATCAAATAGGCCCCTTTGAAAATTATTAGCATTAGGTAGGAATAAGAGTAATGCGGTTGGGATAATCAAAGAGATTCTAGGGCTTGACGTAGGAGGCCTATCTCACCACCCGTTTAACCTAAGTAAGGGCTAAAGTAGAGTGATGCATGTCATGGAGCACTTAGCCACCAGGATTCCGTCTTTAAGCAACACGAGTCGGAATCAGCGGCCAAGTGGCACCATTGGTGGCGTACTCTTGTGCAGTCCTCGGAGCCCCAGCTGACAGGGTTTAATAAGAGAGAGAGAGAGAGAGAGAGAGAGAGAGAAGAGAGAGAGAGAGAGAGAGAGAGAGAGAGAGAGAGAGAGAGAGAGAGAGGGAATGAAACAAGAATAAAAACAGAAAGAAAGAATTAAAAAAGAATGAAAGAGAGAAAGAAATAATAATTTAAAAAAAAGAAATAAAAAGAGAAAAACAAAAGGAGATAAATAAATAATTGAAACCTAGAAATAAAATAGCGAAAGAGAGAATAAAAACAGAAATAAAAGAAAAAAAATGATAAAAATAGAAATAAAAGAAAGAAAGAAAGAATAAAAAACAGAAATAAAAGAGAGAAAGAAAGAATAAAAAGCAGAATGTAAAAGTGAGAAAGAAAAAATTACGAAACAGAAATAATAGACAGAGAGAATAAAAACAGAAATATGAGAGAGAAAGAAAGAGCAGAAAACAGAACTAAATGTGGGAATTAAATAATAAAAGAGAGAAAGAAAAGAGAGAAAAAAAGGGAAAGAAAAGATACACAAAGAAAAAAGGAAAAAAAAGAAAAAGAATTAAAAGCAGAAATGAAAGAGAGAAGAAAAAATAATTAAAAAAAAAACAGAAATAAAAGAGAGAAGAAGAAATAATAAAAAAACAGAAATAAAAGAGAGAAGAAAAAATAATTAAAAAAGACAGAAATAAAAGAGAATAAAAAAGAATAAAAAACAGAAATAAAAAAGAGATTTAAAAATTAAAAAAAAAACAGAAATAAAAGAGAGAAGAAAAAAGAAGAAAAAAAAGAAATAAAAAAAGAGAAGAAAAAAGAATACACAACAGAAATAAAAGAGAGAAGAAAAAAAAGAAGAAAAACAGAAATAAAAGAGAGAATAAAAAAGAATAAAAAACAGAAATAAAAGAGAGAATAAAAAAAATAATAAAAAACAGAAATAAAAGAGAGAATAAAAAGAATAAAAAATAGAAATAAAAGAGAAGAAAAAGAATACACAACAGAAATAAAAAAGAAGAAAAAAAATAATAAAAAACAGAAATAAAAGAGAGAAAGAAACAATGAAAAACAGAAATACGAGAGACAAAGAAAAAATAACCCCACTGTTACAAATAGATATGAAAAGCTGATATACATATATACATGAAGCTCTTCGAAACCATTTAGGAACTGTATATGAAATATTCATAGCCGTCTTGTCCGGCGGCCATATTGTCAGCATCAGCAAATGCAATTTTAATGAGAATACTGACGAAACAATGAGACGTTTAAGAAAAAAAAATGGCGTGAGTTAGTGGTTTCAACAAGTGGACAAGTTCATTTTCAATAAACGACGTAATTTGCACCCGGCTGCAGACTTGGCTGCGAAACAGTGAACTAAAGAAATTGAAAAAAATAAACAAACAAACAAAAAAGTTATCAGACGCGTAAATATTTACCAATATGGCATTTCTAGACATCTACGTCAGAGAAAAAAAATAAATAGATTCACTCGCTGTTCATATAAAACACAGATTCATAGTAGTTCGTCAGCGAGAGAAGCTGTAATTGATCTCTCTAGTTCAATGGTTCACAGTCAATATTCCCCAGAACCATAGGGTTCCATAAGAGGTCGCTTAGGGGTTCCACAAGGACCAGTAATAAATAGAAATATACATAGAATAGAAAAATACAGTGCTTATCAACCGATGTTTTATATATATATATATATATATATATATATATATATATATATATATATAAAAAGATAAATCAGTCAGACGAACCTACTATTAGTTTCGCTTAATGCTCTTCAGGGCTAAGAGTCAGATCTTAGCCCTGAAGAGCATTAAGCGAAACTAATAGTAGGTTCGTCTGACTCATTAGATTTATCTTTATTATTTGCTCTACTTAGGTATTGAGCACTTTTTACTTAGTAGCTTATTTTCCGAGCGGTTGTATGAATATATATATATATCTTATATACATATATATATACATATAAATTGTTTTTTCTTTTGGCCAAATACTGTACCAATAGATTACTTTTTGTTGGTACGACTATCTTGGTATTTTCTTTTTTCCCCCAAATTTTTTCTCCCCGGTTGATGATTGGTAGTATATTTTTCCAATCAAACTATTTGCTGTTTTTTTTCTCACCGCGAGGATTTACCAAGACGCTTGGTATATATATAATATATATATATATATATATATATATATATATATATGAGTTAAGAGTAAGGAAAAATCCGAACGTATATGCATAGATAAAATGGTATGAAAAACATATTAAAATTATTTCCTGTTTCTCTCTTGAAGAATCCGGATTAAAAACATTTATATAAAAAAAACGGACTGAATTAACATTATGCTCTGATGAAGATTTTTTTTAATGAAATCGAAATATTTACAATATTTGCAATGAAAAAGATATAAAATAAATTCTATTTAACAACATATGTGTTTTTCATACCATATATATATATATATATATATATATATATATATATATATATATATATATATGGGGAGTAAATATGGAAATAAATCGGACAATATTAAGAAATTCGAAAAACGAAGTGTTCCAAAAATAAGATGAATTTATTCATCGACGCTTAAACGTTTCAGTTTATTTAAACATCCATCAGGATAGATTATGGGGGGGAAGAAATTGATGGATGTTTTCTTTGTTTTTTTCTTTCTAACTTCTGTCATTTACAAAACATCCATCAATTTCTTCACCCCATAATCTATCCTGATGGATGTTTAAATAAACCGAAACGTCTAAGCGTCGATAGATAAATTCATCTTATTTTTTGAACACTTCGTTTTTCGAATTTCTTAATATATATATATATATATTATATATAATATATATATATATATATATAATATATACAATTCCTCCATACGAGCAGGATGTGACACGAGGTCGATTTCTTAAGCGGAGTTTAGCCGGTTTGAATTCAGAGTTTTCCTTCTCCTAGACTGGTTACCTAGCCAATTTAAAAAGCCCAGTCTGCACTAGTATTTAACCATAGCTGGAGAGAGAGAGAGAGAGAGAGAGGAGAGAGAGAGAGAGAGAGAGAGAGAGAGAGAGAGAGAGAGAGTAGTTGATGCATACTTTCCCAACGGTATACATCAACTACTCTACTTAAATCAATAGAAGCCCTGTGAACAGGTAGATAACTGATTGATTTTAACGGCATGTCAACCCGTCTAGGGTTATTTTATGCATAAGATGTTAGGGAATTGCGTTCATTGTCCGTTAATATTTACATTTTGTGTAGTTGTCGCTTAATTGTTTTTTTTTGCGCATAGGATACGAATAATTTTTAAACATATCTATTTGACTCATAGTTGGAACCTTAAGATACTACCACTAAAGGTCAGAGTGAACCTGGGAATAATGGCAGTGAAGGGGTACCCGACATTCGCCAGATCTTCAGAACTAAAGCCTCGCCATCAGCTGCAGTTTAGAGTCATACTAGGATACCCTGTTGGCGGGGTTTTGTAGGCCAAACAGATTATGAATGTAAGTTTTTGCGTGGAATCCTCAATATATATATATATATATATATATATATATATATATATATATATGAGGTTAAGTAAACAAACAAATGTGTGTATTTTTATATGGCTTTAAGCCGACAATTTTTGGAGGATATGTGCTTAATTGAAGTCGTACCTAATTTTGAAAATTAATTAGTTAATAATTAATGAATTTTTTAGGCGGGCATATATGTTCAAATGTAAAGCTGACATTTTCACGATTCGTTTAGCCTTACATTTGAACATATATGCCAGCCTAAAAAAATCATTAATTATTAACTAATTAATTTTCAAAATTAGGTACGACTTCAATTAAGCACATATCCTCCAAATATATATATATATATATATATATATATATATTTATATATATGTGTGTGTGTGTGTGTGTGTGTGTGTGTGTGTGTGCTGTCAACTCGTGTTCGATTAAGACCTTTTCCTGTTGTTTTTCTTATCATAGTTCGGTGCCAATAGCATTTGTCACTGTATCCTTTTGTTTTCTCAGATGACTCACCAGGCCAGCCGTGGGGAGACATAGTCTTCCTCATATACTACATGTTGGAACATCTCAACATATAGGAACTTCTTAACACACACACACACACACACAACACACACACACACGAACACACGAACACACACACACATACGCACACACACACGCACATATATATATATATGCATATATATATATAGATAGATAGATAGATAGATTCTTGTGAAGTGAGGGCAAGTTGTCCCTGCAGGAGTTTGACTTCAGACATCTCGCATCTTTCATACGTCCATCACAAATGGAACTGAAGAATTTTTACTTATGTTTAGGAAAAACAATTTTCATTGACATTTCAGACGGTTTATTGATTATTTATGAGATAGGATTATATTCCTTGTTTTGCAAGACATTCGATTTGATTTTTCACCTCTTTCTTTCTTTCTTTCTTTCTTTCTTTCTTTCTTCTATTTAGGTCTTCTTTTTTCCTCCCCCCCTTTTCTATATTTCTCCTCTTTTCATCCGTTTCAATTTTCTTTCCTTCTTTCGTTCTCGCTTTTTTTCCAATCCTATCTTTATTTATCTCTTTTTTTTTATCTCTCTCTTTTCTTTCTTTCCTTCTCCTGACTTTATCCCTCTCAGATTTCTTTCTTTTTTCTTTTTTCTTTTTTTCTTACTTTTATTTCATCTTCCTCCTTCTCACTTTTATTTGTTTATTTATTTTTTTGCTTTTCTTTCATTTTTTTCTTTTCACCCTCACCTTCCCTTTCTTTTTTCTTTATTTCTTTCTTTCTTTCTTTCTTTCTTTCTTTCTTTCATCCACTTTTCACTCCTTTCACATTTCTTTGTTTCATTCATTCTATGTTCCTTTCTTTCTTTCTTTCTTTCTCTTTTTCTTTCTTTGTTTATTCTTTTTCATCTCTTTTTTTATCTCTTCTCTTCTTTCTTTCTTTCTTTCTTCTTTTCTTTCTTTATCTATTTCTTTCTTTGTTTTCTTTTTTATCTCTATTTTTATCTTCTCTCTCTTCTTTTTTTTTTCTTTCTTTATCTATTCTTTCTTTGTTTAATTCTTTTTTATCTCTCTTTTTTATCTCTCTCTCTTCTTTCTTTCTTTCTCCTGTTATTATCCATCTCACATTTCTTTCTTTCTTTCTTTCTTTCTTTCTTTCTTTCTTCCGTCTTTCCTTACTTTTATTTCCTCTCCTCCTTCTTTTATTTGTTTATTTGTTGTTTTTTTGTGCTTTTCTTTCATTTTCCTCTTTTGAGTCCTCTCACTTTTCTCTCTCTCTCTTTCTTTCTTTCTTTCTTTCATCTCCCCTTTTAATCGCTCTCAGATTTCTTTGTTTCGTTCATTCTCTTTCTTTCTTTCTTTCTTTCTTTCTTTCTTTCTTTCTTTCTTTCTTTCTTTCTTTAGTAGAGGACATTTCAAATCGATAGACCAATAAGAGTTATCTACCCTTTACCTTCTACTGACCCATTTTCCCTTCTACTTTCACTTTCACGTTGTTGTTATGTCTCTTAGCTCTTTCGGAAATCCGTCGTATTCGATGGTCTTTTCGGCATGGCCCGTTGGAAGTGTACTATTTATCAATTGCTAGCTCACAACTCTCAGCATTCTTGCTTGCCATTGGCGGAGACTTTGATTCAAGCCATTAGCGTCATCATCAAACATATTAAACGCTTCAGTGATTGTATCTTAGAAAAACAGAGAGCCTGTCCGGTTGAAACTCCCTGCCGAGCGAAAGAAAGAGATGGTTTCCTTTCTTTTATACCTTTTCTTTTATCGATACCCTCTTTTTTCTTCTTTCTTTCTTTCTTTCTTTCTTTTTTTCTTTTCTTTTCAGCCATCTCTATTTTTTCTTTATTTCTAACTTTTCATTTCTTTCTGTTTTTCTTTCTTTTTTTCTTTCCTTCCTTACTCACTTAAACTTTATCTATCGCTTTTTTTTCTTTCTTTTTTTCTTCTCTTTGTCTAATTTTCAGTCATATTTATATTTTCTTCTCTTTTCATTTTTTTCTTTCTTAATTTTTCTTTCCTTACTTACCTCCATCATTTCTTAAAGTTCATTCCCCCTTTCTTTCTTTCTTCCTTTCTTTCTTTCTTTTTCACATTTTTCTTACTTTTTTCTTTCCTCTCTTTCTTTTTTTTCTCACTTAAAATTTACCAACTTCCTTCTTTCTTTAATTCTCTCTCTCCCCCCACTCTCTCGCTCTCCCTATATATATTATATATATATATATATAATATATATATATATATATATAACTTTGAACCACGTATCTTTGAGAATCTGTGTTACGCCTCAAGGATACGTTGTTTAAAGTTAACTGACCTAAAAAAAATATAAAAGTTTTTAAATAAAATAACTAGTGCATTATATATTTTATTCCTTAATATATCAATACTGAAAATTTCATTAAATTCAGTTAATTCCCAGATGTTTGGTATTTTTTTCTTTATTTCAGCGGGGTGACATGCGTTAGTGGAATTTAGGTCCGTTATGTTCGATTTAACCATTCCTATCTATCTATCCATGTGTGTATGTGTGTATGCACGTGTTAGTATTTTTTTAATTGTAAAAATGTTCAGATGAATCCCAATTCTGTACAAAACTACTTAGAGAATAATAACAATAAATAGTTGTTACACATCTTAGCAGTCTTGACAGTGGGGCATTGTTAGTGTTTTGTCAGCCGTTTTAGTAATTAGACGCTAGTTAGTCTAGGTAGAGAAAGGCAAACCCCAAAGGAAAATGTCTTTGGTTCCCAACCCTGTCCCGAAGTAGATTGCTGAGGTCACTGGTCAGCCGGCTAAAACTTGCCAATCGATATTGTTGCTTTTAATTTTTGTTATTTACTAAGCCCTGCTAAGTCTGGCACAAGGTGTTACTAAGTGGTCACCCGTCAAAGTGTAACATAATGGGGGGTAATATGAAGCCATGAGTGTAACCTGATACGTAAATTAGCACAGAAAAGTGTTTAGCAATAATTATGTTAGATGAGAATGGAAAAGTTTAATGATGAATCATCATAGGCACATGCTTTTTTTTCTATAGGACGAGCGATGAGACGTGGCAAAATGTAAGAGGGAGGAGTGAGAGGTCAGAGTGTGAAGTGAGTTTGGAATTATGCGCTGAGAGAGCAAGACATGGGCTTTTTCTTTCGGCTGTTTGACTTGGGAAAATAAAAATCTCATGAAAAAATAATTTTTAGTATTAATACTAAAATCTCTAAATGTCTCGCCAGCACTATGTAGTGTCGATCCATAGAGATAAGTATACAAATATTTCGGACCAAGTAACCAATAAGCACCCAGCTGGGAGCTGTTTTGAAAGGAACACCTTTTGCTTTTCACCGTAAACTCCCGATTGTTTGTATACAAACAACAGACGATTATTGTTCATTGTAAAATGGCATGAGCCTATGATGATCCATCATTAAACTTTTCCATTCTCATCTAACACATAATTATTGCTAAAAACTTTTCTGTGCTAATTTACTGTTGGAATTTTTGTATATAAGGCATGGGGCAAATGGTCACTTCTATTTATAGACTCGCCTATGGGCACGTGACCTGGGAGAGATTCCTATTGTCCAATCACTGGCAGTGCTGCTGCTGCTGTTGTTGTATTTATACTAGTCTGATTCTTAACCTTGGCTCATTGTTATTTGGATAATCTTGGACGTCGGACTTACAAAGAATACTATAACACCGGATACTTATTGGCTTGCTTACATTCTGAAACCAAGGATGGCGGCCAGATACTCAACATTTACGTCTCAGGTTACTCTCATAGCTTCCTCCTACCCTCTAATAAAAAGGCGTCCCATCGTGATGTAATGATTTGCAAGTTAGTCTCGTGTTGTCGAGGACCAACCAACCAACGAACCAACCAATCTACCACCTTGTTGAAACTTTGACTAAGTCTATTGGAACCACTCAAGTCTTTTTTATACGCTATTAATTTTCTTTCTTATAAAGTTTCCCTTTGTGGGCGCAGAAAAACAAAGCTGAATTTATAGAGGATTTTTGAGAGTGGATTAAAGTTTATAAAGAAAAAGGTAAAAAAATAATTAGAAAAGTGAATTCGATCCTTAAAAACTCAAACACATATGGCCGTTCTAGAGACATAATTTAACAGACATGATCTCGGGGCCAAAAAATTATCAACTATTCCATTATAAATCATATCTACAAATATATATATATATATATATATATATATATATATATATATATATATGCGGTTAAGTAAACAAACAAATGTGTTTATTTTTATATGGCTTTAAGCCTACAATTTTTGGAGGATATGTGCTTAATTGAAGTCATACCTAATTTTGAAAATTAATTAGTTAATAATTAATGAATTTTAGGCGAGTATATATGTTCAAATGTAAGGCTAAACGAATCGAGTAAACGTCAATCCCTGTCGAAATGTACATTCAGGGATTGACATTTTCTCGATTCGTTTAGCCTTACATTTGAACATATACGCCCGCCTAAAAATTCATTAATTATTAACTAATTAATTTTCGAAATTTAGGTACGACTTCAATTAAGCACATATCCTCCAAATATATATATATATATATATATATATATATATATATATATATATATAGATTGGCATTAAATAACCCACAGTGTTAATTGCCGTTAAACAAAACAAAACCAAACAAATCCGTAGCCTTTTAAAAATAAATTGGCCACATCTATGGGTTAAATAGAAAATTTGTTTATAAAAAAATTGTAATTCGAAACTATCGCTATGAATCGTACAAAACTTTGCCGGCTGTAAATGACCCACCGAGGTTGATATGCCGCAAAACAAACAGACAAACAAACAAAAATGAATTGTTGAAACTATTCGTTTCTTTAGCAGACAGCTGTATAGTTGGAGTGACATATGTATATAATTAGAATTGGGTTTCAAAATTTATGCAAATTGCTGACAATAAATGTCTGCAGGCAATGATTTATCGACAAATTATTCAGTAAGTAAATTTTAATAGAATTTTTCCCACGTAAACATTAATTTGAAAACATTGGACATCAAGTTAAAAAAAAGAAAAGAAAAAAAATATAAAGAAAATAAAGAACTTGGGAATTATAGAAAATTTCTTCAGTACAGTGTTTGGTGATATTCTGTCCCATATTAATAATGGAGATTCGTTTCCGGTTTTTGTCTGTAACAAAAAACTTACGTCACTGCTTACATCACATTACCCAAAATCGTCATAACATAGAATAAATACACTCAAAATTTGAACATGCAACATTAGACAGTCCTCATTGTTTTTAAAACAAGCTTTAATGAATACATAACTGGTATTATATATCTATATATATTTTTGTTTTATTTTAATACATGTTTGATATTAATAATGGAGATTTGCTTCCGGTTTTTGTCTGTAACAAAAATTACGTCACTGCTTACGTCACATTGCCCAAAATCCTCCATAGAATAAATACACTCAAAATTTGAACATTAGACAGTACTCATTGTTTTTTAAAACAAGTTTTAATAAATACATGACTGGTATATCTATATATAGTTTGTTTTATTTTAATACACATTTAAAGTTTACATTTGAAATTGTTTTATTTTTTTAATCCTTTAATGAATTTGAGGATTTTACTTACTTAGGGTACAAACTCGCTGACATTGAATTTTTTACTCCCACCCACTCAGGCAATATGTTTCAAAAATCTATTTTTACATCGCCCGGGGAGCGTTTTTTATTTTGTACTAGTAGTCGTAATAATCGTGTGTTTCCTACGAACAGTGTAAGAATTTAGGTAAAACTTATCCATTTAGTTTTTTTGTTTATTGATTTTAACGGCATATCAACCCGGAAAGTGGCTATACAGCTGTTTTCTTGTTTCCGGGATTTGTTTAAGATCATACAAAGCATTCTTATACCTTAATACGAGGGTAATTACAAATTATAAAAGTAAGTAAAGTCGTCAGGGGTGGCCTAAAGTCGGTATCAGCCAATCAGCGAGGAGTCTATCACCTTTTCACTAGAGCTAGACCAAGGAGATTGTTTTTTTTTTCGTCTGAGGTGGAGCGCCACACCTACCACCAGCTCCTTACTTTACCTCACAGACCCCTGTGTTACGCTGAGTTAGCGAGGGCCGGTTTCGAACTAGGGACCTTATGGTTTCTAGCCAAACGCTCTACCGACTGAGCTTGCAGAAACGTTCATTGTTCATTGTCAATGACGTTTACATTTTTAAAGTGTGAACCTTTATTTTGCTACATAATCACCATTTTGGTCGGTGAATTTTTGTAAGCGCTCTGACCCATGTCATACTGGGAGATTGTTATTTCTTTTATATTCATTTTATTTTGATTATTTGTTTGTTTATTAATTTTAACGGCATATCAATCCGTCTGGGGTTATGTCATGCCTAACGGTTAGGAAGTTATACATATCGTGTATTTATATTTATACTTTTTAGTAATTGGTTTTAACAATGTCTTAGCATCATTAAGTGCTGACTGAGCCCTGAAGAGCACTAAGCGAAACTCTTAGTAGGTATATCTGACTCATTAGGTTTATCTTTATATATATATATATATATATATATATATATATATATATAAGAATATTGTGCGATGTCTTGAACAAATACTAGAAGCAGCATCCCACAAGAAAACAGTTCCACGTGTATCTGCCTCCTGTTATACAAACCCCACAAAAGAGACGACTAAGAGATGCTGAACGCTATTGGAGAAGCAAGGTCGAAAGTGACGTTCTTTAATTAACACCTACACATGGAAATACTAATGTAGGAAAAAAACAACAACAAAAAAACAAAAAACAAAACAAACTACATTAATCAATCCTGTACGGATTCTGGATGCCGCGCAGATGATCTACCAGGGGCGATGACAGAATCAAGAAAATCCGTGCTGAAAGCGCCCAGTCTGACCCTACTATTTACACTGGAGGAAGAATAGTTGGATTCATACCTTTCCCAAGGATATTAGCGCTATGTGAAATACAAACAGCCTGGCCCTGGATTTGAACTCGTCTCGCCGTGCCCATTTCCTTCGACGGTAACTATTACACCATGCGACTCCACAAATATAGCTTTCGGCTAAACCAAATTGTTAGGAGTGTACTTATGTATGGATTTGCTTATGGGTGTACATTAGGGTAGCTCGATTTTTCACTTTTTAAAAAATATCAAATTGTCCATCTATGCAAAAGTTGTGTGTTAGTGTACTGAATACTGATACCAAAAATTAGATCTTTCATTTGCACCATTGTTTGAGGAAATAGCATCAAAGATCGTCTACTAAAATGCACTAAAAATCCTCGTTTTCACAAAATTTAGCCTTTAGAAAACGAGAATTTTTAGTTCATTTTAGTAGACGATCTTTGATGCTATTTCCTTAGCTCTTAAAATCCTGTTGAGAAATTTCCAAGTTCAGAGCCCCATTCCTATAAGAATTTATCAATAAATGACTAATAATGACATTTTCATTTAAAGTTACCTGCTATTTCCCGTAAATCAAAGACTGCTAAATATGTTTAATATTACATTTAAACAAAGGCTATAATTTGGGGTGGATTAGGTAAACAAATGTGACTTCCGGACAGGTGGAATGAGGCGGTATAGGACGTTAAGAGTTAAACAATGGCGCAAGTAAAAGATCTAATTTTTGGTATCAGTATTCAGTATACTTTTGGAAAATTTGATATTTTTAAAAAAGTGAAAAATCGATCTACCCTAGTGTACATATTTAAAAAGCATTCAAGTATGTCCAAACCTTTTCTTAGACTACTGAAACCTTTCTTCTTCTTTTCATTTTGTTCCCCCTTGAACTGTAGCTTTTATCACCCTCCAACGGCAATCATTCTTCATTTTACTTTCTTCTTTTACCCCCACGCAAATATCGACATTTCTCTTCCGTGACTTTGCCGATTATATTAAAATACCGACATGTTATTGCAAATGGCAGCATTCGCAATATTTCGTTTTACTATTCCTCCTATTCCCGCACCATCTTTCGGTCAATTCAATTAGAAATCCCCCAAGAGGATTGAAAGCAAAGATAACGGAAATACGAAAAGGGGACAGAGTATCGTTTGAAGAGAGGTCGGACTAAATTGAAATCACGTTCGATTATTTGATTATGAGTCGAAGAAGTTCGATCGAAATGGAACATCACAATGTTCACCCGTCTAAGAAAAGTAGAGCAAGCTCGTATCTAAAAACCATTATTACCAGAGAGCAGACTGAGCAGTCGAGAAAACGAACAGTGCTCGAGGGTCGTAAATATAATAGGTTATTTTTTCCGTTTTCCCACTAAGCCGAAATAGACAATGTTCACCCGTCTAAGAAAAGTAGAACAAGCTCGTATCTAAAAACCATTATTACCAGAGAGCAGACGAGCAGTCGAAAAAACGAACAGTGCCCAAGGGTCGTAAATATAAATGGTTATTTTTCCGTTTCCCACTAAGCCGAAATGGACAATGTTCACCCGCCTAAGAAAAGTGGGGCAAGCTCGTATCTAAAAACCATTATTACCAGAGAGCAGACCGAGCAGTCGAGTAAACGAACAGTGCCCGAGGGTCGTAAATATAAATGGTTATTTTTTCCGTTTTCCCACTAAGCCGAAATAACAATGTTCACCCGTCTAAGAAAAGTGAAGCAAGCTCGTATCTAAAAACCATCATTATCAGAGAGCAGACTGAGCAGTCGAGAAAACGAACAGTGCCCGAGGGTCGTAAATATATCATCATCATCATCATCATCATCATCATCATCATCATCATCGCGTCGCACAATTAGCACGAATATCCATGAAAATCTCTCGCCAACCTTCTCTGTCGTTTATTGTCCCCGGGAGGTCCTCTGCGCAGCATCCAGTATCTGCACAGAGTTGATCAATGTAAGTCCTTGCTGGGCGGCCCACACTTAGCATGTCCATGTGCTGGTTTCCACTGGAGAACATCGCTTATGATTTCGTCCTTGCTTCTCCAGCAGTGTCCAGCATGTCTTGTTCGTCTCACTCGGATGGTTTGTGAGATAGGGGACAAGTGGCCGTACAGCTGCTTCCTTGAGGGGTGTTGTTTCCACGACTTGTTAAGAAATTCTTGTGCATCTCCCAGCTAGCTTATTCTCCAGGCACCTCGTTAGGGTCCATACAACAGCACTGTCACAACCACAGCTTGGAAGAATGTCATTTTAACTTGTCAATGAGATCGGATTTCCATATGACTGATAATCTATTTATAGCCGACCATGCCTCCCCTATTAGTGCATTAACATCGCTTTCTGCGGATGAGATATCACTACCTAAGTAGGTTATTTTTCCATTTTCCCACTAAGCCGAAATAAACATAAGTTTTTGTTTTATTGTGAGAGGGTCATGCACAAATCGAAACATACGTGGTGGTTGCCAAAAAATGCCTGAATCCATCGGCTTTGCCCTTCAGACTGGTTCTGCCTAGGGAGAAGAGAACCAAGCCAATGATCTTACTTCTTTCACCCGACGCGCTCGCCTGGTATGGTCGTAAGCACCATAGGATCCAAGTTGTTTTTACAAAGCTCTACACCAAGCTGAAATATACACAAGGGGCAACGAAGGACAACTAGAGATTCATCCGAGGTGGTTGCAAAAATGTGTGGGTCCACTAGCATTGCTCTTCGGGAGCAAATCAATAAACTCAACCTTGCTCCTTTTAGTCAAGCGCGACAAGTGCTACCTGTGGAATCTCGATATGATCGAAAGGATCTAATTTTTTACTGTTTGAAATGTGTAATCTTGAATAGACGTTTAATAATTTTTCTTTTTCTGATGTCTTTATTTGTTGATACAGAGCAACCACTCCACCTGAATAGACAAAGAGGGATAATCGTCTTCAATCTACTTTACATCATATAAACTACAGATGATCAGCTTGACTTTTTCAATTCTCTCCCTTATGGATTGGTTAGGATTAGACCTGTCGAATTCTGGTATTAATTTAAGGTTGAATTTGGTATCTGACCTTTTAAAAGTTAATAAGAAATAGCTTGTTACAAAGCGTACCATTCCCAAATTCCAATACAAAGAATGTTCATGAAATATGCAAATGCTGAAATTGCACAAGATCTGAGGGATGTACATTTTCTGCCAGGTGATTAGTTGATTTATAGTAATTTGAATATTCATTTTACCCATAATGCAACGTCAAACTATTGTATATTTCAGACAGGAATGACCTCGACGATCTACTATGTCATTTAAATGATTGTTCCTATGTCTTTGAGTTTGCTAGCATATAAATATATGTATTCCCATGTCTTTATGTGAACGTTGTATTTTCATTTGTGTTTTGTTTGCGTGTAGATATGTGCACTTGTATCTGTGTGTCTGTGTATGCGAGCAAGTTTGTCTGGATTTTCTTATGATAACAGTATATTTCTGGATGTGTGTGTGTGGGGGTGTATGAATGTGTGTGCGTGTGTGTGTGGTGTGTGTGTGTGGTGTGTGTGTACACCAGCAAATTGGACAACATTTTTGGATTTTAAAGAACTTATCTAATCTTTGATGTTTCCTCACAGAACTTTTAGAAAAAAAAAAGAAAGAAAGAAAGAAAGAAAAAGAAGAAAGAAAGAAAAAACAAAGAAA
The DNA here is from genome assembly GCA_023376005.1 of Doryteuthis pealeii. NCBI lineage: Eukaryota > Metazoa > Mollusca > Cephalopoda > Myopsida > Loliginidae > Doryteuthis > Doryteuthis pealeii. The sequence goes on from CM042148.1 coordinate 14,189,177, forward strand.
GAAAAAAGAAAGAAAGAAAAAGGAGAAAGAAAGAAAGAGAAAGAAAGAAAGAAAGAAAGAAAGAAAGAACGAAAGAAAAAGAAGAAAGAAAGAAATAAGTTACAGAAAGAAGAAAGAAACAAACAAAAAAAGAAGAAAGAGGAGGAGGAGGAGGAAGAGGGAGACATGAGTCAAGGGAGGAGGGAAAAAGAAAGAAAAACGGATGGAGAGACGGACAGACAAACAGAAAGAGAGAATAAGTAAAAACTTCCAAAGAAAAAAAGAAAAAAAAGAAAAAAAATCTAATGAAAAGACTATCTCTTTTTTTCGACAACTTGAAACAAAACAAAAAGAAAAAAGACAGAGACAAAGACAAACATGTTTATTAAAGAAGTCATCTGAAGAAGGAAAAAAGAAGAAAAAAGAAGAAAAAGAAAGAAAGAAAAAAAAGAAAAAGATCCATAAAAAAACAAAGTGATAAAAATAAGAATAAGAATAAGAAGAAAATGGAGCCATCAGAAGAAGAAAAAAGAAAAACAATCTATAAAAAATAAAGGAAGAAGAAGAAGAAGAAGAAGAAGAAGAAGAAGAAGAAGAAGAAGAAGAAAATAAGCCACCAGAAGAAGAAAATGTAGAAAAAGAAAGAAAGAAAAAGAAAAAAAGAAAAATCTATTAAAGAAAAAACGAAGCCATCAGAAGAAGAAAAAAAGAAGAAAAAGGCAGAAAAAGAAAGAAAGAAGAAAAAGAAAAAAGATCTATACAAAACAAAGTAATAAGAATAAGAATAAGAATAAGAATAAGAAAAATAATAAGAAAAATAATAAGAAAATGAAGCCATCAGAAGAAGAAGAAAAGAAAAAGAAAGAAAAAGATCTACAAAAAAATCAAGAAGAAGAAGACGAAGAAGATGAAAAAGAAAGAAAGAAAAGAAGAAAAAGAAAAAAGTTCTATGAAAGAAAAAGCAAAGCCACAAGAAAATGAAAGAAAAAAGAAACAGAAAGAAAAAGAAAAAGAAAAAAGAAGAAGAAGAAGAAGAAGAAGAAGAAGAAGAAGAAGAAGAAGAAGAAGAACTCTTAATTCATTGGGCAGCAATAATATCTGACACTGAGTGATCGAAGATCAAAAAAACTTGTAATCCTTCACTCTGATCCCAGACTCAATCAAAGTGACATGATCACGCCAATTTCGGCCCAAACGGTGTAAAAATGGACGCTCATCTCGAAGTCACGTGACGATGTCTGTTCACTTGAACATCAAAGTCACTTTAGTGCTCAGAGTCAAACCAACCCCAAGGCGTCCGTGTTGGGTGTTTGTGTGTGTGTGGGGGAGAGTAAAAAAACAAAACAAAACTGTCCCGATATTTGATAGATATTTCGATGGATGATCAAATGTAGTTTTGAAAAAAAAAATGAGGACTGAGGCTGGGAGGGATGAGGGTCTCATGCTTCTTTATTAAACTTTTTTTTATGAAGATGTGTGTGGGATTTGGCGATGGTGTGACGGAAGAAAGACTGAACTGGTAGTTAGCCGATGTCAGATATGGCACGTCGTTTCAAGCATTTGAGAAAACCTTTTCACACAATTTCAATATGGCAGATTTTGACGGAACTGTCGAGTTGGGTAGAAGGTGATTAAATGACAAGAATCTGATAAACTCATTTTTTGAAATGAGATTTTTACTGTAAAAAATGACAAGGGGGTGTTAAAAATTATATATAAATTATTACTCAAAAATAATAATAATAATAATAATAATGATAATAATAATAATAATAATAATAATAATAAACAAATTATATTAAAGCAAAAATTGATAAGACAAAACAAAACAGTAAATGTAGACTGCGTGGTGACAGAGGTGGACTGTAAACCATGTATTAAGTGAATGTAGCAAACTAGCACAACGGGAATACAAAACTAGACACGAAC
>CM042148.1:14196084-14206084 GCA_023376005.1 Doryteuthis pealeii
TCAACCAAAAACCAATAATCTTTCTTTCTTTCTTTCTTTCTTTCTTTCTTTCTTCTGTTTCTTCTTTTTTTTCTTTCTTCTTTGATTGTTTGTTTGTTTCATTTCATCTTTTTCTTTCTTTTTTCCTTTTTTCTCAGTTATGTTTCTTCTATCTTACTTATTTTCTTTTATTCTTATCTTAGGCTTTCTTTCTTTCTTTCTTTCTTTCTTCTATGTTTGTTTGGTTATCTCTTCTTTTCTTTCTTTCTTCTTCATTTGTTTAATTGTTATACTTTCTTTCTTTCTTTCTTTTTTTTCTTTCTTTCTTCTTCATTTGTTTGGTTCTTCTGTTTTTTTCTTTCTTTCTTTCTTTCTTTCTTTCTTCTTCATTTTTTGGTTTATTATTCTTTTCTTTCTTTCTTTCTTCTTCATTTGTTTGTTTTTTCTGTTCTTTTCTTTTTTCTTTCTTTTTTTCTTTCTTTTTTTCTTTCTTCGTTTTTTTTTGTTATCCTTTCTTTTTCTTTCTTTCCCCCTTTCTTTCTTTCTTTCTTTCTTTCTTTATATCTTTTTTTTAATTTCTTCTTGGTTTGTTTGGTAATACTCTTCTTTCTTTCTTTCTTTCTTTCTTTTCTTTCTTTCTTTCTTGTTCGTTTGTGTGGTTCTTCTCTTATTTAATTCTTATTTCTTTCTTCCTTTCTTTTTTTTTTTACTTACCCTTCTTCGCTCCTTTTTCATTGTTTTCTTTTTTCAACTTCAAACTCTAACATTTCTTCCTTGTTATTTTAATACACTTCCTTCCTACGTTTTTTTTCCTCTTTGGTACTCGTCTACCATTTCGTCTCGCCTCTGTTCTCGCTGTGAACGTGATGCTGTGTGATTACAGGAAGGCGAACTGGAAATTCCAAAGTCCCATTTCTTTACGACCCACTCCTTTGTGTCAAGTGACCTTAGACAAGAACCGAAATTCCCATGGCGCCCTGACACAGAAAACGACTTCGGGAGTAGATTAACCAGATTGCTAGCGTGAACAAGGAAAGAGTGTATTAGGGCATTGAGGGTTTCCCTAACCCCCGTGAATAGGATGACGCTGAGGGACTGACAAATAAAACTAGGCCATTTCCACCTTTTGTTGGAAGGCGGTAGTTAGTAAAGGTCTGAGGAGACGCATGATGAGAAGGGCTCCATTAGTGATTTCCGTGAGAAGAAGAAGAGGAAGAAGAAGAAGAGAAGAAGAAGAAGAAGAAGAAGAAGACTGCTGTTGATGATGATGGTGAGAAGAAGAAGAAGAAGAAGAAGAAGAAGAAGAAGAAGAAGAAGAAGAAAGAAGACTGCTGTTGATGGATGGTGAGAAGAAGAAGAAGAAGAAGAAGAAGAAGAAGAATGCTATTGATGATTGATGGTGAGAAGAAGAAGAAGAAGAAGAAGAAGAAGAAGAATTATACTGCTGTTGATGATGATGATGAGAAGAAGAGAAGAAGAAGGATTTATAAAGATTGAAAAAAGAAAGAAAGTGAAGCGAATGAAGAAAGTTAAGAAAAAAGAGGGAGAATAAATTCAAGCTGTTGTTAATAATATTATAAACGAACTAGAAAAATGAAAGCAAAAATGAGAGAAGAAGAAGAAGAAGAAGAAGAAGAAGAAGAAGAAGAAGAAGAAGAATGATACTGCTGTTGATGATGATGATGAGAAGAAGAAGAAGAAGAAGAAGAAGAAGAAGAAGAAGAGGAGGAGGAGAAGGAGAAAGTTAAGAAAAAAAGAGGGAGAATAAATTCAAGCTGTTGTTAATGATATTATAAACAAACTAGAAAAATGAATGCAAAAATGAGAGAAGAAGAAGAAGAAGAAGAAGAAGAAGAAGAAGAAGAAGAAGAAGAAAAGAAGAAAATTGATAAAGATTGAAAAGAGAAAGAGAAGTGAATGAAGAACGTTAAGGAAGAAAGAAGTGAGAATAAATTTACGTTCTTGTTAAAAAATTATAACCAAACAAGAAAAATGTAAACAAATGAGAAAATACTACTACTACTACTACTACTACTACTACTACCAACAACAACAACAATAATAATAATGATAATAGAAGAAGAAGAAGAAGAAAGAGTAAAAAGTGAAGAAGAAGAAGAAGAAAAAGAAAGAGTAAAAAGTGAAGAAGAAGAAGAAGAAGAAAGAGTAAAAAGTGAAGAAGAAGTAGAAGAAGAAGAAAGAATAAAAAGTGAAGAAGAAGAAGTAGAAGAAGAAAAGAGTAAAAGTGAAAGAAAAAGAAGAAGAGTAAAAAGTGAAGAAAGAAGAAGAAAGAGTAAAAGTGAAGAAGAAGAAGAAAGAAGAAGAAGAAGAAGAAGAAGAAGAAGAAAGAGTAAAAAGTGAAAAAGAAGAAGAAGAAGAAGAAGAAGAAGAAGGAAGAAGAGGAAGAGGAAGAAAGAAGAAATACTAGGCAAAAAGGAAGGATAAATTCTTATAAATACTACGAAAGAACATGAAAAAACCAAACAAATAAAACAAACTCATAAAATAAAGAAAAAGCAAAACAAAAAACAAAATAAATAAATAGCTGAAAACCTGCCCTATGATTGGGAGTTTAATTTAGATAAACTGATCATAAATAACCCGTCCTTGTTTTTTTTATTGCCCCAATAAACACAGACATAACACTGAACTAAATTTTTTGTGAGGTCAGAGTTAATTAATATTGTCAAAATGTTAACATTAAAAGCCATCTGGTGGCCATTCCTCGTACTAGAAATGTAAATACAACACCAAAAAGTCTTGATTTTCCGGTAGTCCTAGAATAAAGTAACAGGAAAGAAAAAAATACAACTTACAAATTTTCAACTGAATGTCTACTTTATACAGTTAAACAAAAGGATAAAGATTTGGTTTAGTTAACCTGACGGACACAAAGTAAGGGTTCAGTTTAACATTGAACTTACATTGTAAATCCTACCAATCCATTGGGACAGCAAAATCCATAAGATTACATTTTCTCTTATTATTATTAATTGACTCTAGGTCTTCTGACCGGGATTAGGTGATCCGTCTGTATCCCAAATCGCATATAATTCAATGCGTCTCTTTCTCTGAGACAGATTCAGGTTTGTGTTTATACTATTTATAGCATGTCAAAAATATATTTTCTTTATACATCACTCCTTACGATTTTTTTTACACCAAACAGGTAGTCTTTCATTGGTTGTCTGAGTAACAGCAAATCTACTTAGGTCTCCATGACTCTTCTGAGTATTTTAGCCGATCTTAACAATGCTGTTGTTAGATAGCCTAGATTCCTTCTCTGATTTCCAATTCATCCAGACTCTTTTCCAAACCCTTGGGGACCGATACAAACGCACCAATTACAATGAGTAGAACCTTTAGGTTCCACGTTTTTTTTCAGTTCTCTAGCAAGGTTCAAGTAATTGTCTGTCTTTCTGTTTTTGTTTCATATTCACTTTGTTATCTACCGGGACGGCAAAATCCATAAGATGACATGTTTTCTTCTTGTTAATTAAGAATTAGATCTGGTCTTCTGGGAGAGGTTAGGGGATCCGTCTGTATCTCAAAGTCCCAGAGAATTTCACGCGTCTCATTCTCCAGCACGGATTATAGTTTGCGTACATACCATTTTATATCACTTCTTGTGAGTTTTTAACGCTAGCATTAGTTGATGGTCTTTCACTAGAGTCTAAGTGACAGCAAGTCTCCTCAGATCTCCAGGATCCTTCGGAATATTCTAGCCGATCTCAACAATGCTGTTGTCTGGATAGTCACAATTCTTTCTCTGATTTCCAGTACCTCTAATCTGTAATTATTATTTCACTCCATTCGAGTTTTTCACACCTGCAGAAGCCGGTGGTTCACTGCAATGCTGCAAGTCTCCTCAGGTTTCCAGGTCAATTCTGAGTATTCGAGCCGATCTCAATAGTGCTGTAGTCTGGATGGTCTCGATTCTTCCCCTGATTTTCAATTCATCCAGACTCTTTTCCAACCCCTTGGGGATTGTTCCAAGGGCCCCAATTACAATTGGTACGACCTTCACCCTCATGTTCCACAGTTTTCTCAGTTCTCTGGCAAGGTCCAAGTATTTATCGATCTTTTCGCTCTCTTTCATTTTTACTCTGTGATCGGCCGGGATGGCAAAGTCCACGAGATTACAAGTCTTCCTCTTCTTGTCAATCAAAACTAGATCTGGTCTCCTGGCCGGGATTACGTGATCCGTCTGTATCTCAAAGTCCCAGACTTTAAGTAATTCAAAATCTTTCTACCCTCTAGACAAAGCATATCAGATATCATTATTATTAGTTTTTCACACCAGCGTTAGCTGATGGTATTTCACTGGAGTTTGAGTGACAACAAGTCTCTTCGAGTCTCCAGGACTCTCCTTAGTATTCCTGCTGATTTCAACAATGTTGTTGTCTGGATGGTCTCAATTCTTCCACTGATTTCCAGTTTCTTTGGTCTTTTTTCTAAGCTTTTGCGGACCGCCCCAAGTGCACAAACTACAATTGGTATGACTTTCACCCTCATATTCCACAGCTTTTTCAATTCTCTAGCAAGGTCCAAGTATTTGTCTATCTTTTCGTTTATTATTATTATTATTATTATTATTATTATTATTATACAGAAAAACATAATCTCTATTATAACCTTGAAAATGACCAATGATGGTGGAAAGCTGTCTTGGTGAAAATGTCGGACAGTTTTTATAAAATTGTTAAAAGATCGTTGTGAGTGTTGTTTTAACAAAACATGCTTACAAGAAGGTCTGCTACTTTGATATGTCTTGTATATTCTAAAGAATAGAATTTCCCATTTGATCGCCAAATAGAAATGTACATTAAATACAACATTAACATAAAATACATGAAGTCATTAGGCAAAATTTCACATTCATCAACTTTCTTTACAGACAGAAATCTACATAGATTCATATATATATATATAATATATATAATATATATATATATATATAAGAGAGAGAGAGAGAGAGAGAGAGAGAGAAGAGAGAAAGTGAGAGTGACAGAATGAGAGAGAGAGAGAGAGAGAGAGAGAGAGGGGGGCAAGAAAAAGAGTGAGAGAGATTGAGAAAAAGAGGGGAAGTCGGAGAGATTGAGTGAGTATGAGTAAGAGAGATAGATAGATAGATTGATAGCGAGAGAGAGAGAGAGAGAGAGAGAGAGAGAGAGAGAGAGAGAGAGAGAGAGAGATAGTGAGAGAAGAAATTTAGAAAGAGAAAGAGAGAGAGAAATTTAGAGAGAGAGAGAGAGGGGGCAAGAAAAAGAGGGAGAGATTGCGAAAAAGAGGGGAAGTGGGAGAGATTGAGTGAGTGTGTGTAAGAGATTTAGAGAGAGAGAGATTTAGAGATTTAGAGATTTAGAGAGAGAGAGAGAGAGAGAGAGAGAGAGAGAGAGAGAGAGAGAGAGAGAGAGGGGGGAAGTAAAAGATTTAGAGAGAGAGAAATAGTGAGAGAAGAAATTTAGAAAGAGAGATTTAGAGAAAGATTTAGATAGAAGTTTAGAGAGAGATTTAGAGAGATTTAGAGAGAGATTTAGAGAGAGATTTAGAGAGATTTAGAGAGAGAGAGAGAGAGAGAGAGAGAGAGAGAGAGAGAGAGAGAGAGAGAGAGAGTAAAGTTATCTACCTAACTGTAACATCCTGTCTTTTTACCTCTTAATAGCTTCCTCGAGCTCGTTAGAATAATGGCCGATAAATTCGACATTCGACCGAGACTGTTTCCCATGATCTACGTTTGTCGATTGAACTTCCGGTCGAGGCGGCCGGAAGCGGATGTGGGTCATACACATCAATGCCGGATCTGGACCGCTGTAGACCTAGAAACTTTTCTCTTCGCCTATCGATTCAGTTAACTCCAAACAATTTTGAAAATCTTACAAAGCTCTGGACTTTTATAGAGAATTTGACAGTCATTGAGTTCCCATTGCAATCGTGTTGATTATGATACTTCTACGGATGCCCGAATAAACACCCACTGTAAAAATCACCGAAATTTGGTGTAATGGGGTCAGACAACTAACAGGTACGAAGAGGCCGCAATAGCACAGATTTGCTTGGTATGCTGAATGTGGACCTCCAAAATTTGTATTATTTAGACTATTATCCTCATCTTTATTGTTATCTGCACAACGTATTAGCTGTTGTGACCTCTGACCTTCTTCAGGTATTTCTTGTTGGACTCTGGAACCTTGTCTTTGAACATGAGAACCTTCTTGTTGAACTTGAGAGCCTTCACAGAACTTTGAATCAAACCATTTATTCAATCCACGGTGGTTGACTGTTCTCATTCTGTTAACCATGACCGGATACAAGTGTTAAGCTGTGTTAATTATTATATTTTACTGTCGCTCTTGACCAGGATTGAACCTGCAGCCTACAGATGACTGTCAAATTGAAAGTTTATTAAAAAAAAAAAAAAAAAACAACAAAGTTTAAAAATAATTTTTTTCTAACTAAACTTTCAATTTACAAAGCTCAAAAATCTACTTAAAATTTATCAAGGACGGGAAAATTTATCAAGGGACGGGCTTAGAGCCTTAAGATCTGCCGAGGGAGCTAAGGACCTCGCAAAGGAAAGGACAGAGTGGCATCAAAAGACAAACTAAATGCTGATATCTCTCTCTCTCTCTCTCTCTCTCTCTCTCTCTATATATATATATATATATATATATATATATATATATATATATGTGTGTGTGTGTGTGTGTGTGTCTTTTTTATGTTAAAGTTGGGCGTTATTATGAAGCATCAAAAAATAAAAAAATAAAAAAATAGATGAAGGAACTTGATAATGTGGAGTTCAGGATTCACTTATTTTTTATTATTCATTCTCATAAATTTTCGGTATCGTTAGATTCCCTTCCTCGGATGAATTTCCCTTCCTGTTGAACGGATCCTTTATCTTTGATGTTATTGAAAACGGCCGCGTCTGTAAAATATTTGTAATAACGGAGTATTCCGATATCAGCGTTCAGTCCCCTCATGTGAGTTCGTAGTTTTAAGATCCATATATATATATATATATATATATATTATATATATATATATATATAAAGTGTATCATAAAAGTATCAAGATTGAAGCTTTTCTAAATGAAAATTAGAAACGAACAATGAATGGAACGTTAATTTTTTCAGAATACAAGGTGTGTCAAAAAGTACAAAAAATCTCACTACTTTTTTGAACAGCCGTGAGGGAAATTTACAAGGCAAAGAGTTAATAAAAACGATCTCGATTAATTAATGTAGTCTTTCCAATTCAAATTTCTAGTGCTCAGTCTCTGATAATACACTGCAGCTGGAGTTCTGGAGAGTGATGAGTTACCTCTTCATTAACATTACTCCCAGGTCCACTCTGGCCTGGAGTCATAGAAGGAACCCTAATATGTACAACACTTTTTTAGAGTATTTACACGTTTAAAATGATTGTGAAGATTATAAATACTAGTACAAAATAAAAACGCCCTTCAGGCGATGTAAAAATAGATTTTTGAAACATATTGCCTGAGGGGTGGGAGTAAAAAAGTCAATGTCAGGGAGTTTGTACTCTAAGTAAGTAAAATCATCAAATTCATTAAAGAGTTAAAAATTAAAACAATTTGAAATGTAAACTTTAAATATGTATTAAAATAAAACAAACTATATATAGATATATAATACCAGTCATGTATTTATTAAAACAATGAGGACTGTCTAATATTGCATGTACAAATTTTGAGTCTATTTGATTTTGGGTAATGTGACGTAAGCAGTGACGTAATTTTTGTTACAGACAAAAAACCGGAAGCGAATCTCCATTATTAATAGATATTGACTCTTAAAACAAAAATAATTATTTCTGTTATTTCCTTAGAAAGATTTGCAGGAGTTCCCGTAGCGTAGTGACTAACGTTCTGGACTGCGACATATAAGTGAGCGGTTCGAACTCCAGTCGCGCTAATTACATTCACTTTCGATCGCTTACCACTGGGAAATATAAGAAACTCTTATTCTCCCTCCAACTATGGGCTGAATAGTATCACAGTTTTTTTTTCTAAAAGGATGGTATTACATAACCCACGGAGATTGAAATGCCATTAAACAAGGAAACTGAACCGAACTTACTGAGATTTTCAAATAAAACATTCGACAAATCTTAGTTAACATATTAGAAGTAATTTGATGCATTTTGGTTAAACTTTTAATTATTTTAATTCCTCCTGCAAGATCATAAAAGTGTTATTTACTTACTCCAGCATAATTTCTAGTTCATGCATATATATATATATATATATATATATATATATATATATATATATAGATAAATCTAATGGGTCAGACGAACCTACTATTAGTTTCGCTTAATGCTCTTCAGGGCTAAGATCTTATCTTAGCCCTGAAGAGCATTAAGCGAAACTAATAGTAGGTTCGTCTGACTCATTAGATTTATCTTTATTATTTGCTCTACTTAGGTATTGAGCACTTTTTACTTATTAGCTTATTTTCCTAGCGGTTGTATGAATATATATATATCTTATATACATATATATACATATAAATTGTTTTTTCTTTTGGCCAAATACTGTACCAATAGATTACTTTTTGTTGGTACGACTATCTTGGTCTTTTCTTTTATCCAAAAATGGTTTTCTCCCCGGTTGATGTTTTGTAGTATATTTTTACAATCAAACTATTTGTTGGGTTTTTTCTCACCGCGAGGATTTACCAACACGTTTGGTATATTATATATATATATATAAGTCATCTACTGACACGTGTTTCAGCGTTTCACGCCTCTCCGGTGTGGCTAGACACAATAACTATCCATGGCTAGGGCCGAACTCCGACTGACTGTTTGCCACCCTGTATTCTTATCCCCTCGGCCACTGACAGCTGCTGTAGCGGGACTGGTGTTTAAACTATTAAATACATAGGTTTGTTTATATATTTTACGATCACAAGAGACCTAGTTTGCTAGCAAACGATCATTGCTTATATGCTTAGTAGTTGGGAAAGGTATTAATCCTACTCTCCCTCCAGCTATGGATAAATAGTAGGGCAGACTGGGCTCTTTAACACACACACACACATCCTCCCTGTCAACTGGGGCGTTAAAATGCACCGACTGCACCTCTGCAGAGGCGTAAGATTCCCCCACCTATTGGCCGTAGGTGGCGACATACAACACGAGAATACAGTTATAAAAAAATACAATCTGTAACATTTAAAAAAAAAAATTCATTTAATTAAAAATGCCATAGCAAGACGACAACTAATTCAGTTCCAGTGTTCTTCTTCTGAAGAGATTTTATCTCAAAATATTAATATTAAGAATAAATCAGAGGTTAACACACAACACCATTGTTACCTTATTATTTTTTCTTTACACCTGCATTGTGATAACGTTCAAAATCAACCTCTAAACCAATATATACACAATGATTCCAGCAAATTATAAAAAAACCCATATATATATATATATATATATATATATATATATATATATATATATATATATATGATATTAATAAAAGCAATGATCGTAAAATATATAAATAAATATACGTATTTAATAGTTTAAACACCGACAGTTGTTGTGTCTAGCCTACCAACAGCTACTCACTTTACCGCACAGGTCGTTGTGCCTCTCATACGCTCAGTTGGCGAGGGCCAGTATCGAACGCGGAACCTTGTGTCTCCTAGTCGGACGCTATACCGACTGAGAGTCTGTGTATTTCATACATTTTATTAAAATAAAACAGAGACAAATTTCTTGTAAACAAGTTTTTATTGATTGGTTTTCGTATCGAACATGATTTCTAAAATCTAGTTGAATTTTAAATAAACATTGTCTGAAATGTTCTCCCCAAGCGCTTTCAACCATCACCGGTCATTATCAAGGGTATAATCAAAATGTCATTTTTCTTTAAAATCAAGTCAAACTTTAGTTTTTTTTAATAATTGGAATATCAGAGCGTACAGAAACTATGAATAGTTCCTTTTCGATAGCGTTTGTTATGTTCGAGTTGTTAAATTTAGAC
>CM042148.1:14211084-14236084 GCA_023376005.1 Doryteuthis pealeii
GTCAATAGCATGGATTTCATTGACTCTCTCTCTCTCTCTCTCTCTCTCCCTCTCCTCCCTCTCTCTCTCTCTCTCGACATCCGTTCCAATCAGCCATCGCTCTTGGAAAGTCTTCTAGACAGCACCCAGTGTCGGCACACTGCAGGTTAATGTTTTTGCTGGTCTGCTAACACTGGTGCATTCGTGAGTAGGATTCCATTGGAGAACGTCGCTTATGAGCTCGTCTTTACTTATCGAGGTGTGCTCAGCATGTCTTGTTCGTCTAATTATTCTCTCCCCAGCTATGGGTAAATACTAGCGAAGACTGGTCTCTTTACACGATTTCATTTCATTTCCAACCTCTGATTATTTCTCATTTTGTAACTTTTACTTGGTAACCCCCCCCCCCCCCCCACGCATTCACACACTGCTTGTAACCTAACAAAGGTTACTAAATGAGAAATAATCAAATGGAGTTGGAAATGAAATGAAATCTTTATAACATTAATAAAATGAAATACTCGCCAGCGGCGTGAAGAAAGGTAAACCACTGCTAGTGGTATAAGACTACCTAGTCAGCATAATACTTCCGTATTTATGAGGATTGGGACATACCCATTTATTTTCATAGGTACGGTATATAAAACACACACACACACACACACACATATATATATATATATATATATAATATTTCTTTGAATTTTTTAGATGAGGCTTGATAATTAGTATTATTTGTATTATTTGGACTATTGTTTTCATCTTCATTGTTATCTGTACAACGTTTCGGTCGATGTGCCCTCTGGCCTTCTTCAGGTATTTCTTGTCGGACCCGGGAACATTCTCGGGTTAGGTTCAAAGTTCCGTGATGGCTCCCGATTACGACAAGAAGGTTCCCGAGTCCGAGAAGGTTCCCGTGTCCGACAAGAAATACCTGAAGAAGGCCGGAGGGCACATCGGCCGAAACGTTGTACAGATAACAATGAAGATGAGGAAAATAGTCCGATTAATACAAATAATACTAATATATATATAAGTTAGGTTAGCGTTGACATGGAGTCAACGGTGCTTGGTTACTCACAGTTTGTCGTCTATGCGTTTTTTCAAATCAAGTCATATATATATATATATATATAATAGATAAAAGGTGGCTCACCGGTGAATAACGTAACATCTTATTCAATGAACACACGTAACATCTTATTCAATGAACACACGTGTAATCGGCTGCAATTAATCGGTACCTCGATTATATCAGTGGATTTAACCCTGAAGATCCTTATGGTGAAACTTGACTAGGTTTATATTGTATCCATTTCTTTAATATATATATATATTATATATATATATATATATATATATATACATCGGGTTGTCTGATTAAAAGTTGATTATTAATTAAATGTCATTCAATTCAGCATTGAATAATTTAATTAATTTAATGAAATTATGAATTAATCATTCGATAAATTTAATATTTTAAATTTTTATGGAATTCTATTATTGATGAATCTCGTCGCTTGCTGCCGGAGACAAAGAATTAAAGGAAGAGATGACAGTGACTTCATAATATATACCACCCTGTCGGCTGGAACAGTAGAATACACTGACTGAATCTCTGTAAAGGGATAAAATTCCCATAATAGGACCACCTGTTCCCCATAGGTCGCGACCCGTGATTCTCAAAAAGACGGGATTCTGATGGCTGACAAGTCCATAATATGCAACACTACACTTTAGTCCAATATTAAAATATTAATAATTATTATAATACTTAATAAGATCCAGGTGAAAGCTCTAACCGCATCAGCGTGGATATGGCAGTCCTATATTGTGACATCAAACCGACAAAGTCTGGTGGTATTGTGAGATACTGCTGGGGCACTCTGGGTTAGTAGTAATGATGCTTCGGCCCCGAAATCATGCCTGAACCCAGAGTCATCATCTGATGAAGGCTTTGTTGGTTGCAATGCTACTGTGTAAATAGCAGTCATTGTATGAAGATTATTTATAAAATATAAACAGATCTTATAAAGTCATCATCCCAGCGCTAATTCTCAACACTTCTTGATCAATAGTATCGATAAATTTTTAATCAATTTGATCAGTGATTTTTCGCGAATTATTCATTTTTTCTCTTTATTGGCTTTCTTCTTTTTTGATGGGTTAGACGGTCGGTCGGGAAGAACCCCTGCCCGGATCAATCGGCTGGTCACCTCAAACCCTACCACCTATATCCTTTTCTCAAAAGATCCCCAAAGCTTTTTATCATAGATATGCTAGAAAGTGGCGGTTGAGGGTCTCAGTGTCCTGGGTATGATTTTAAACTGCAATTTATGGTGAAGTTCCAATTGGCTAGTTTAGGGTTATGATAATTTACTTTTTAAATTTTTGATTTAGTGAGAGTGTTGTCTGTTTTAACAGACAACAGTATGGATAATAATTCACAATCTATTTGATAAACCCCAGATGGGAGTCTAAGATAGATTTATCTTTTCTTCTTCTCATTCATTTCTCTTTTCCTTTCAGATTGCTAAATAGTTGAGGTCATAAGTAGACGGTTCTTGTAGTGATCTGCCAACTGCTTTAAACAGCAGCACACAAGTAGTCTTGGGCCAGTTCATTAACTCTCTAGATCTGTCGATCAAATATGTTTGTAGTAAGCAAAACAACTCGTATTGCATAGAAAATGGTTTAGACTGGGGGAGTACTCTTTCTTGCAATTGCTCCCAGATTTACTTTCACCAGGAGTACCTGTCAGGGCCCCATCTGTGGGTTAAGTAGAAAAATGAGCTTAAATAAATGTTTGAATAAAAATTGAGTCGAAAAAATTGAATACCCATCAAGAATGAATGAAACAAAACGTCTTCGGCATAAAATATCCCAATAAAGGTTGACATACCGTAAAACCCAACCAACCAACCAGCAACGTAGCATATAAGGAAAAAGTAGATACATGGTTACAGAAAAGCCACACCCACATTATTGGTGTGTATCTGTTGGAATATTTTGGATATATAAGATGTGCCACAATTCACCATCTAAATTTAGACTAGGCAGGGTCACGTGGTTATTCCTCCGCCAATCAACAGCCATAATGCGTGGCTAGTTGACTAATTAATCACTGATACTGACAGACGTCCATTTGCAATCATTGACGAAGGAACGGACCATATGAACTTTAGGCACCCTTTCCGCGATCTCGACTCACAAGGACACTTTTCTCATTTACACCGTCAAAATCCGGTTGTTTGTTAGGGGTTAGGGTTAGGAGTTAGGGTTAGGGTTAGAGTTAGGGGTTAGTTTTAAAAACTCTAAAAATCGTCTGTTAATAATTAACCGGATTTTGACAGTGTAAATGGAAAAATGTCCCCAAGAATCAAGATCGCAAAAGGGATATGGTCATACGGTCCGAAGGAACTTACAATACAAAGGAGCACCAAGGAACAACCAAAGGATTCTTTACCAAGGATTTCCGCTGGACAAGCGTTCTTGCTTGAAGCCTAAACGATGGCCCATAAAATCATAACAGTATCACAAATGAATGGCTGAGTTCGCCCATGCTTTTCCAGCAGTATTGTTAGTCTTGGATGGTTTGTATGATAGGAGGAAGGTGGCCGTACTGCACCTTTTTAGTGGGGTGCTACCCCCAGGACTGTTGAAAACAACACGCAGCATCCTTGTGTAGTTCTCATCTAGCTTTTTCTTTAAGTCTTTCCTTAGAGTCTGAGTGGTGGAGCAATACAGTAGAACTGACACGGCTACAGCTTGGAAGAATTATCCCAAAGAAAACTGACTTCTGGACTAGATAACCCAATAATGGTTGATATGCCGTCAAACGAACGATCAAACGAACCAACTAACTAAACCAAAGCCAAACTATTTTTCCTTTTTATTGGCTTTCTTCATTTTTGATGGCTTCTGCTGCTGGGTAAGTATAATCCAACATGACCCTCACGATTAGCACAATAAACACAACAGTGTTGCCAATAGGCACATAAACAGCTTCTCCGCGTCCCTATCACTGCGAAGACATTACTT
This sequence comes from Doryteuthis pealeii, assembly GCA_023376005.1. Lineage (NCBI taxonomy): Eukaryota > Metazoa > Mollusca > Cephalopoda > Myopsida > Loliginidae > Doryteuthis > Doryteuthis pealeii. The sequence continues at coordinate 14,215,105 of CM042148.1, forward strand.
TTGGGATTACCAATATATATATATATATATATATATATATATATATATATATAATTATATATATATAACATAAAGGTACACGGTATTAACCTACTCGAGTAGGTTAATACCGTGTACCTTTATGCTAATAAATTTGCTCTACTAACGTATTGAGCATTTTATATTTGTTATATCGCTGCCTTATCATTGTGAAACTTGAATCAACTAACCACAGTGACCATTTTCACCGGTAAGTCACTTTTTTCTACAAATACCATATATATATATATATATATATATATATGTGTGTGTGTGTGTGTGTGTGTGTGTGTGTGTGTGTGTGTAATATTATGAAAATTGAAAAAACACAAGTTTCATTAACGAATGATTTTTAATAAGCCGACGCTGTAGTGTTTCGCTTTGTTGAACAAACCTTCCTCGGGGCCTTCGTAGTTTTAAGGAAAAATAAATTATTAATGAAAACAAAAGTCTGCGATCCTCTGCTTTTGGTATGTGGCTGCTTTGTTGATATTCAAATATGTGGAAAGAAAATACATACTCTAAAACGCTGATTAACGTCGGCGTCTTGTTTTAAATCTGTGTGACGTAATTTTTCCACGAAAATCCTTGGAAAATAATTCTAATGAATGGAAAATTATTTTACGTCGGCGTCCCCATTTACACTACGTGATGTGTTTTTTAAAAAATTTTGATTAATGGAAAAATACCTTATTTAATTGAGTAATATATAAATTAAAGAGGTGGTTAGATTCCAAAATGTGTTTGGTTAATGCAGTATTAAATTGCCCGTTTTTTATGTCTCTTTTGTGCTCGTAGATTCGTTTGTTGATATTTCTAGATGTCTCACCTATATACTGTTTATTGCAACTTAAACATTGGATGGTGTATACTCCAGCATCAGACTTTGTGTGAATACGGTTGTTTTTATTGTCGATAATATTTTTTATTGTTTTTTAAGAATGTAGTCAATGGCCGCACGAACAGTTTCCCTGCGTCCCCAGCACTTTGGAGGCCTTACTTTCAGGATAGCCGTTGCATCAACTTGGAAAGAGTCCAATTTACAATTTAGATTATGCAACAACAGATCATCCAGTTAGCTGGTTGGATTTAACGGCATGTCAACTCTTGGGTTATTTTATACCGAAGATGTTTGTTTTATTCATTCTTGTAGGGTATTAAAAAAAATGTAACTCAATTTTTTAGAATATCTGTTATAAACTCAGTTTTTTTTTATCTATCTAACCTTTAGATGAAATCCTAACAGGTACTACCGACTCTGGGTCAGGTTGGATCTAGTAGTAATGGCGATGGAGTGGTACTCCATACTCCTCAGAGCTTCAAAATTGGAACTTCACCATTAGATGCAGTTTAACGTCATACTCTGTCTTACATGGGCCGGTTTAGCTCAGTCGGTAGAGCGTCGGACTAGGAACCACAAGGTTCTGGGTTCGATACTAGCCCTCGCCAACTCAGCGTATGAGTAGCACATGGATCTGTGTGGTAAAGTGAGGAGCTGAAGGGATTTGAGGCGCTCTACCGAAAAAAAATCTCCTTGGTCTAGCGCTAGTGAAAAGGGGATAGACTCCCTCGCTGATTGGCTGATACCGACTTTCGGCCACCCCGACGACTTTACTTACTTTTACTGTCTTACATAATTTATATGGTAGCATAAATTGTTGACAGACCCTGTAGTGAGAATTCAAGGGGCCAAGTGGAAAAATACAAGGGCCGTTGGTAACCTTGACCCCAGAGGCGCGAATCTCACGCGTCACGTGATTTAGTTAGTTTAGATTTAGTTTCAACCTGAGATTGACGCAGAGTAGACGTGTCACTGCGGGGTTGATTCTCCCGCGCGGCGAATAAGAATGGGCTAGAAATAAATCTTGATTAAAGAAAAAATGTCTTGTGGTTTAATTAATTGCATGACTAAAATGTTAGCCCTTGAAAGAAGCCCTTGGAAAGAAGACAGCTAGACGACTATCTATATGGTGGTTATGAGGTGCGTGGTCTAATGGTTGGAGCCTTAGGAAATGGACTCGTCGACCCGAGTTCAATTCCTGGACGAAACTGTTTGCATTTCACATGACGCTAATACCCTTGGGAAAGGTATGAATCCAATTCTCCCTCCAGCTATGGGCAAATAGCAGGGCAGACTGGGCTCTTTAATCTTGGCTAAGTGACCAGTCTAGGAGAAGGAAAACTCTGAATTCAAACCTGTTAAACTCCGCTTAAGAAATTGACCTTGTGTCGCATCCTGTTCGTGCGGAGGGGTTGGTAAATATATATATGATGGTTATGACAGTAAATTTCATTCTGTGAAGAGGCTCCCCTTCTGTATCTTTTTATAAAATTTATCTATTAGATAGGTGGTAATCGTTATGGTCTATTACAACAGATCTGTTCGAATATTATTGATATTCGATATACTTGAAGCCGTATAACAGTGTGAACACAACAGATAATTATCCTTAAATAGTTACTGAGACCATATACTTACTTTCAAAACTATTGAATAACCCATCAATGTTTGATAAGCCATAAGATATATTTATCCATTTATCATCTAGCTATCTAGCTATTGTATTATACATTCAGAAGTATAATCCGTCAAATTTCTCTTATCATTAATTATTATTCATAACAAAATTCTATAGGATTGAAACTATGTAATAAAAAAGGGAAATTAAATAAATATAAATAAGGGATGTAATTTTTATACTCTTGCAAGTAGAAGAGGAAACATGGCCAACAGAAGTGGTAAAGAAGAAATGTAGTAACAAGTCTCTCTCTCTCTCTCTCTCTCTCTCTCTCTCTCTCTCTCAATTCATCTTACTATTTCTTTTCTTTTTTTACTCTCTCTCTCTCTCTCTCTCTCTCTCTCTCTCTCTCTCTCTCAATTCCCGATCTTACTATTTCTTTTCTTTTTTTAACTAATCAACTCTCTCCCCTCTCTCTCTCTCTCTCTCTCTCAATTCCCCATCTTACTATTTCTTTTTTTTTTAACTAATCAACTCTCTCTCTCTCTCTCTCTCTCTCTCTCTCTCTCTCTTCATTCCCCATCTTACTATTTCTTTCTTTTTTTAACTAATCAACTCTCTCTCTCTCTCTCTCTCTCTCTCAATTCCCATCTTACTATTTCTTTCTTTTTTTTAACTAATCAACTCTCTCTCTCTCTCTCTCTCTCTCTCTCTCTCTCTCTCTCAATTCCCATCTTACTATTTCTTTTCTTTCAACTCTCTCTCTCTCTCTCTCTCTCTCTCTCTCTCTCTCTCTATCACCGAGTCTCCTCTCTCGATTATATACCCGATGTTGGGTATATACGGCTATACAACACCTGGGCATTCATCTATTTAATGTTGGGGGTTCAATTTCTTTTGCTATGAATCCGATTTTTATTTTCACGTGACCTGTGTTTTTACTTTGTCTCATCCTTTTTATTTCATGACTGTTTTCTTCTTTTTAAAGGAGACTTACTGTCTCTTGATCCCACCAGCGAAAATCAAAAACCTCTCTAGTATAAAGATACAAACTAATCAAAGCTATTGAAATGATAATAACAGCGTACACTAATTGTAGAGATTATAATAAGTTTAATGTTAATAATGAGCAAAGTAAAGATTTCTTAGAAATCTTTTTTGTACTGTTAATAATAAGGATGCCACGCGAAGGACGATACCTTTTTTTTAGGTTGAATTAGTGTCTAATTGAAGATGGGACAATGGAGATGAGAAGAACGCGGTAAAGAAAAGGATGAAATAAAAAGCGGGAAAAAATTAAGGAGGAGAAAAAGAGCGGGAATTTGGAAACAAATACAAAGATGGCGGAAGACGTAAAGGCAAAGAAGATGAAAAAACACGTTTCTCAAATAAAAAGTAAAAAAAAGGTGGTGGGTGAGGATTTCGATTGTATGCAGAGAGTTTGGTTGAATATTGAGGACAAGATGGCGTTAGTAAATATGGAGGCTGATAATAAGATTAAAGACCAGATCAGGAAATGAGACAATTGAAAGAAAAGACGTTAAGTGGAAATGAAAGAAATCAAAGAGTAGAAAGAAGAAAAAAATGAAGAAGGAATTTAAGTAATTGTGAAAAAAAATATATATATACGACAAAGAGAAAAGAAGGGAAAGAAGAAAGCAAATTTGGTAAAAATGAGAGAGAGAGAGAGAGAGAGAGAGAGAGAGAGAGAGAGAGAGAGAGAGAGAGAGAGGAAGAAGAAGAAGAAGAAGAAGAAGAAGAAGAAGAAGAAGAAGAAGATGCTCAAGAGATTTTCAAGCAAGAAAGAAGAAAAGAAAAAAAAAAAGAAGGAAAAGAAGATTTGGGATTTGGGAAAAAGATTTGGAGATGCTAAAAAAAAAAAAAAAAAACCCGGGAAATATCTGTGAAAAAAAGTAAGGAAATATAAAATACTGAAAAAGCAAGAATAGAAAAAAGAAGAAAAGAAAAAGAATGGAAAAAAATGCAATGAAGAAAAAGATTCTTTGTAAGATTTCTAAATTGACCAGAAAGCACGAAAAAAGAAAGCAAGCAAAATATTAACGAAGAAAAAAGGCAAAAAAAAAAAAAAAAAAAAAATGAAAGAAAGAAAGAAAGAAAAAGAAGTATAGTTATGGAATAAAAAAGGGACGAAATAAAAAACACTGGTCACAATGAAAGAAAATGCATCAATAGAAAAAGAAAAAAAGAAAAGAGAAGAAAGAAAAAGAAAAAAATCAATTAATTGTAAAAAACGAAGATGAAAAGGTTGATGTAAAGAGAATAAAAAAAGGAAATAAAAAGGAAAAAATGAGAGAGAAGAAGAAGAAGAAGAAGAAGAAGAAGAAGAAGAAGAAGAAGAACGATGAAAATAATAATAATAATAATAATAATAATAATAATAATAAATACCTGGACCTTACCAGAGAATTGAAAAAGCTGTGGAACATGAGAGTGAAAGTGATACCAATTGTAGTTGGTGCACTAGGAACGGTCCCAATAAACTTGGAAAAAGACTGGTGGATCTGGTAACCAGAGGAAGAATTGAGACCATCCAGACTACTGCACTGCTGCAATCGGCTAGAATACTCAGAAGAGTCCTGGAGACCTGAGGGGACTTGTTGTCACTCAGACTCCAGTGAAATACCATCAGCTAATGCTGATGTGAAAAACTCAAAAGAGTGAAAATAATAATAATAATAATAATACCTGGACCTTACCAGAGAATTGAAAAAACTTTGGAACATCAGAGTGAAAGTGATACCAATTGTAGTTGGTACACTAGGAACGGTCCCAATAAACTTGGAAAAAGACTGGTGGATCTGGTAACCAGAGGAAGAATTGAGACCATCCAGACTATTGCACTGCTGCAATCGGCTAGAATACCAGAAGAGTCCTGGAGACCTGAGGGGACTTGTTGTCACTCAAACTCCAGTGAAATACCATCAGCTAATGCTGATGTGAAAAACCCAAAAGGAGTGAAAATAATAATAATAATAATAATAATAATAATAATAAGAAGAAGAAGAAGAAGAAGAAGAAGAAGAAGAAGAATTAGGATATTTTCAAGCAAGAAAAAAAATGTAGAAAAAAAATGAAAGAAGAAGAAAGAAAACTATCAGTTAAGATTTCCAAAAATGATACAAAAAATGAAAGATGAAAGAAAGTAAAAAAATCAACAGAGAATAAATAACAAGAAGAAGAAAAAAATCCATGTCACAGAATTAAAAAAAAAATGAGAAGGAAAAATACGGGTCACGAGAAGAATGATAAAAAAAAGAAAGTGTATTAGCAGAAAAAGAAAGTAAAACTGAAATGAATAGAAAGAATAATTCGCAAAAAAAAAAAAAAACGTGAAAGGAAGATTATCGAGAGAAGAAGAAACATAGAGGGGAAAAGAGTAAGAAAGAGAAAGAGGAAAATGAAAAAGAAAAAAAAACTGATAGATTAAGAAAGTAAAGTAATGATAAAGAAGTAAAAAGAAATAAAGATAAGGAAAAATTATAAAAAAATAAGAGATGAGAAGAAGAAGAAGAAGAAGAAGAAGAAGAAGAAGAAGAAGAAGAAGAAGAAGAAGAAGAAGAAGAGAGATGATAGAGAAAATATGAAAAGAAAATAAGTAAAAAATACCACAATAACATGGAAGAAAAAAACAAATACAAAAGAAGAAGAACAACAACAAAAAAGAAGGGAAAAGAACACACCGAATGTAAAGAAGAAGAAGAAGAAGAAGAAGAAGATGAGGATGATGATAATATGGAAAGACTAAAAAGAACGATGATAAAAGATAAAAAAATAATGAAAATGTTAATGCAAAGAAAATCATTAGATTCGAATGAAAATTTAAAAAAATGCTTAATGAATGCGCAAAAAGAATGAAAAATAAAACAAAACAAAATAAAACAAAAAACAAAAAACAAAAAACAATAAATAATTAAAGAACTTTCTAGAATTTGACAAAAGGGCAGTTAAAAATCTGAGAATTGAAGAAAAGAAATTAGGAAAAGTGTTTTTTCTTTCTGTCTTCTCAGCTGTCATCGTTGATTTTTGATGAATTTGTCTTTCTCCAAAAACCAAACAAAATCGACGAGTCCATTTTGATTTAAAAGTAAATTGTCTCATCCGATTTCTCTTCATCTCACTTGCCTCCATATTCACTTTTTTTCACCCTAATTTCTCTTCCTCCCCCTTTTCTCCCATTTTCGACTCCTGCGTCCTGTAAGCCCTTTAATCTCTCTTCTCCGTCCCTACGGATTTTCAATTTTATTTATTCCTCCCCTCAGTCGGTAGAGCGTTCGGCTAGAAACCACTAGGTTCCTAGTTCGATACCGGCCCTCGCCAACTCAGCGTGCGAGTAGCATGGAGATCTGTGCGGTCAAGTAAGGAACTAATGGCAGGTGTGGCTCTCCACCTCTGACGCAAAAAAAAATTACCTTGGTCTAGCGCTAGTGGAAAGGGGATAGACTCCCTCGCTGATTGGCTGATACCGACTTTAGGCCACCCTGACGACTTTACTTTACTTATTACTTCCTTTTAGGGCCGGGTTAGCTCAGTCGGTAGAGCGTTCGGCTAGAAACCACAAGGTTCCTAGTTCGATACCGACCCTCGCCACCTCAGCGTATGAGTAGCACAGGGATCTGTGCGGTAAAGTAAGGAGCTGATGGTAGGTGTGGCGCTCCACCTCAGACGCAAAAAACAATCTCCTTGGTCTAGCGCTAGTGAAAACGGAATAGACTCCCTCGCTGATAGGCTGATACCGACTTTAGGCCACCCCGACGACTCCTCCTCTTCTCTCTCTCTCTCTCTCTCTCTCACTCTCCCTCTCTTCCTCTTCTTCTTTTCGTCATAATATCTTTTTCTCTTCCTCCAGCTTCCTTTTATCGCATTATTTCTTACCTTTTTCCTCTTCTCTTTTTTTTAATGTCTCCCCTTCTTTTCAACGTATTTTCTTCGTCTTTTCCCTCTGCCCCCCCTAATCATCTTGTCATCTTCCTCTTTCCTATCCAAATCTCCTCCTCCCACTTCTTTTATTCTATTTTCTTCTCCTCTTCCTCCTACTCTAAGCCACCTTCTTTGAATTATTCTTTTTTCCTCGTTTAATAACCTCCTCCTCCCACTTCTTCTTTTCATTGTATTTTCTTCTTCACGTGAATTCACGCGAGAGCTAGTTAGCTAGTCAGTTCCAGATAAGATGTTGGCAGAGGCAGATGTCCCTTGCTTAACTGGGGCTCATCACTTGCACGCGCGCTGTGTTAGTTAAGATTAGGATATTACTGGATAAAGGACAAAAAACTGTAGCAAAATATCATAAGCTTTGTGCCACTGTTGAGCCTATTTTACTAACTTTTCCAAGTTTGTATATAGTGGAATCTAACCTTATAAGCCACAGTCCCAAAGCGATTTTCGTTCAGTTCTGTCAGATGTAAAAGATGGCTCAACAATTTTTACGTAATGATTAAGATAAAATTACTTTTATAAGTTACTTTTCGCACAGAGGTTTCTTGGTTTCATAATTAATCAATTAAGTTTTAAATGAGTAAAATACGTAAAATAAAACCTACTTAGCTCCGAAATAAAAATTAGCCAATGAGATTAGTGATTTTATCTGCCATTTTATAATCAACCAATCAGAACTGCGGCTACGAAACAAGCAGACGAAACTAAAATCCTTTTACTAAAAGATAAACAAAAAGTGCTTTTTCCCTTCGAAAAAGTACAAAATCTCTATGTGCGAAAAGTAACTATACTCTTTTTGTGATTTTATCTTAATTATTACTTAACAATTATTAAGCCATCTTTTTACATCCGACGGATTTTAAAAAGTAAATCACTTTTCGCCTCTGGAACTGGAGCCTACTAGCCTTTCCTCAGGATCATATAAAGCCGCTCGGCAGCGGTGGTTTTGTAACAAACTCTTCCTTGTCGTAGATGGATTGACGACCAGAACCATCTGTACATTTATATTATAGTGGCCAACGCTTGTGCAACACGAATATCACTTTTTAAATCTTCATGATAATTAAAGAGCGGAGGAAAATTTTTCCTCAACGGCCATCTAGCACATTATTTCTGGAAGTGTTGGAATCCTTATTTTTTTGTCAGGTTATCCAACTAGGAGAAGGACAACTCTGATATAACATCTGCGATTGACGTGATTACAGTTTATCTTGCTTCAGCTTGTCACCGGATAATATATTCTAAGAAAGTAATTTGTACAGATGAACATTTTCACCTCCAATCTGGAGGCGATGAGCCAAATAAACATATATCAAATATGTAAGGGTGAATGTATACGTGTGAGAGAAAGTGAGAGAAGAATTAGAATCTATCTATCTATATATCTTTCAATATATATATATTCGCCTCTGGGATTGTAGCCTATTAGACATGGGCATTATTTACTAAGAAAACAGATAAACACTTTGAACATAGAACTTGCAAACTATCATTCGGGATCTCTTTCATGTCAACTAAACACATCCTTCCCAGTAAAAATAATTAAGAAATTAAAGGTGCATTTATAGTTTACTGTTTGTTTTGTTTGTTTTGTTTTGTTTTACGGCATATCAAACTCAGGGGTCATTTAATGCCGACAAAGTTGTGAAATAAATTCATTCTTAATGCATAATACAATTTTGTTTATAAACTCATGTTTATCTATTCAACCCATAGATAGGACCCTAACAGGTACTACCACTCCGGGTCAGAGTGGACCAGAGAGCAATGGTGATGAAGGGGTACTCCACATTCCCCAAACCTCCAGAACTGGAACCTCACCATCAGATAGAGTTTAACGTCATTCCCAGGACATGTAGACCCGCAGCCACCGCCTTCTAGCACCCATATGATGAGAAGGATTGGAGGTTGCCAATAGGGTTGGGACAATCTTAACGTGACCAGCCGACTGATCGGAGGGGACCTCTTCGACCCCCCGTCTAGCCCAAGAAAAGCCTAAAGTGGAAAATTGCAAGTCATGGACTGCTCAGCCACCTGGGTAATATCCTTAAGTATCATGGGTCGCCACCCACGGTCAACAGGTGGCCCCATTGGGGAGTCTTACCCCTCTGCAGAGGTGCAGTCGGTGCATTCTAACGCCCCAGCGACAGGGCAGTTTTTGCTCGTGTAAATCTTATTAAACTCTGGTAAATTAGTTATGTTTTGTAATTTGATTTTCAGTTAATTCATTTATTGGTTGTTTTGTTTTACGGCATATCAACCCTTTTCGGGTGATTTAATGCCGAATCAATTTATTTTGATATTAGGTTGCTTACAGTAGCTGCTGTTTGCTTAAATGGTAACCCACCTCAGTACTGAACAGGCTTATCGCTGCTTAACTTCGCGGCTATAGCAGGAACAGGTGTTTTCAACGTGACTTCTAAATGGAAATAGAATTCGGTTATAAGGGTGTGCATCAAGAAAAAAGTTTCAGAAGTCCTGCTTTATATTAAATTGTATAAAAATATAGCCAATTCTTGCCGCTTAACTATCGTAACGGTTATCGCCTCTGTCCCAGGCAAGAGACACGGCATGGTCAAATTTTTAGGCGCAGGTACTTACGCTAACGGTTGTACAGTTGAAGGCAGTGCTAAATATATCTTGATCATCTTACTTGGATGGTGTGGAGGCTCTCGTGGTGTAATGGTCACGGTGACCCGAGTTCTAATTCTGGACGAGGTTGTTTGCATTTCACATAGTGATAACACAAATGAGAAAGGTATGCTCCCACTTATTCTCCTTCCAACTACGGGTAGAATAAAAGGGCAGACTGAGGTTTTTAACATTGGTATGACAACCAGTCTAGGAGAATGAAAACTCTGAATTCAAACCAGTTGAACCCCGCTTAAAAATTGACCTTGTATCGCACCCTGTTAGTTAGTCTATTATTTACCATACACTCCGATATTTTCAGCAAAGGATGGGGGGACTGAGCAGTGAATGCTCCGATGTATCCGTGGGTGGAGACACTCTTTTTTTGAAGATATGTTTTTGCAAGTATTTAAGTTTTAATGAAATAGAATATTATATTAAATCTGAAAGACTAACAAAATAAAATAAGAACGCATATAAAAAGATTCAAATTATTTTTATGGATTTCTATGTAAATCATTAACTATTAATCCTTACTTTAAACTTATTTCAAACAGAAGGGAGGTTTATTTGAAGAATAGAAAAGTTTGAATGCTAGCTCTTTCTTTCCATCAGTCCCGACTTTTAATGCAAAATATTCTTAATTCATCTATTTAACTAAATCAAAAATTAAAATTACATTATTTCTTTTTTGGCAATGAATTTTTGCAGATAATAAAAAAATGGACACTACGCCATCGTCTTTAGTAGACGGAAGGATGCCAACCATCTATCTATGTATCTCTTTCTCTATGAAGTATCTTTATATCAGTCAGCCCAGTCGACTAGGGCAGAACCACCCTCAGTGGTACCAGCTGTTCGCCGTGAGTGACGACCCGTGATGCTTAAGGACGGAATTCTGGTGCATGAGCCGTCCATGACATGCAACACTCCACTTAGTTCCTTACTTAGGCTTGACGGGCGGTCAGAGAGCCCTCCCCCGATCAATCGGTTGGTCACGTCAAGCCCTAGCACCTATATGATTGTGTTACATACTCATACACATATACACATGTTGGGTACATACACAAGTGTTTTTTTACTGGAGAGAGGAGAGAGAGATAGACAGGTAGACAGAGAGATGCATATGCATTTTGCATTACTTACTTCTTTGGCCATTGGTGATCTTTAGTCGTTTCGATTCTTTCTCTCCACGTTGCATTCTATTTCTAGATTCTTATTGGCTGTTCGTCTTTGATGCATTCCTTCTTCTTGGTCAGTCTTTTTGCCAAGACATTCATCAAGCAAGAACTTCATATTATTTCTTTAAACTTTTATTGCTTAAACTTCTTCTTCTAACACAACTCGCGTGTGCACTTGATCCCAGCTAAGGCAGAAATACCTTCTGCCTGACGTCCAAGCTGGAACTGAGGGTTAACTCGGTCCCACGTGACTTCACGTATGTCGCGGGCTTTCTGTAATATTCCATGGAAAGTCCCGCCCGTGATATGAAAAGGAGCTATCCCTTCAGAAATATAGGGGGTTGACTATAATCTATGCATAGATTATGTAACAATTGCCCCAAACCCTATTGCCCTTATTGCAACCCCCAACCATTTTTATCATATGCTAGAATGCGGTATCTGAGGGTCTTAGAGTCCTGGGTATGGCTTTAAACTCTATCTGATGGTGAAGTTCCGGTTCTGGATCTCTGGGAATGTGGAGTACCCCTCTATCACCATCACTCACAGGTTCACCCTGACCCGGAGTGGTAGTACCTGTTAGGGTCTCATCTATAGGTTAAATAGAACAAAAAGTATTTAAAGAATTAGTTTACAAAAAAGTTGAGTACCTAACAAGAATGAATAAACTAAAACGTTTTCGGCATAAAATGACCCAATGGGTTGACATGCCGTAAAATCCAACGAACGAAAAAACGAACGAACTGTTCATATCTATCTATCTATCCATCTATCTATCTATGTCTCTTTATATCAATCTATCCACCAGGCCACGAGGGTGGGCTGTAAAGTTGATAGGCTTGAAAGTTCATATGATAACGCCATATCTGCTGCTAAAGACTTTTTTGACCAATGGAATGCAAGCACTGTAGCATTAAAGTGTGTCGACTGCAAAAAAAGCTCATCATTCATCGACATTGCAGTCACGGAAGACTATATAGTTCTTGTGCCCCTGAGGTTACACCGCCTCCTGTGACTGTTAAGTCCAATGTTCGAAAAAACATTCTCGACCACAGATGTCGCAGTTGAAGGCTGTCCCTGAAGATGTTGATGTGCTGGTGCTTTGTTGCCGCCGCTTTCTTCTGGACCTCTTGGCTTCATGGTGTTGTGCCAGGGTGACTTCAGACATGAATAGTCCTCTATGATGAAAAATAAACCTCATTTAGTCACATTCCATGAGAGTATCTTGGTAAACCTATAAACTTTTCAGCTAACCCTCGTATCTATCTATCTATCTATCTATTCATATTATCTATCTATCTATCTCTATCTCTTCCTTTTGATTATCTATCTATCTATCTATCTATCTATTATTATCTATCTATCTATCTATCTATCTATCTATCTATCCCTTTGATTATCTATCTATCTATCTATCTATCTATTCCTTTTGATTATCTATCTATCTATCTATCTATCTATTCTATTATCTATCTATCTATCTATCAATCTATCTATCTATCTCTTCCTATTATTATCTATCTATCTATCTATCTATCTATCTATTCTATTATCTATCTATCTATCTATCTATCTATCTATCTATCTATCCTATCTATCTATCTATCTATCTAATCTATCTATCTATCTATCTATCTATTCCTTTTGATTATCCATCTATCTATCTATCTATCTATCTATCTATCTATCTATCTATCTATCTATCTATCTATCTATCTATCTATCTATCTATCTATCTATCTATCTGATTATCTATCTATCTATCTATCTATCTATCTATCTATTCTATTATCTATCTATCTATCTATCTATTATCTATCTATCTATCTATCTATCTATCTATCTATCTATTCCATTATCTATCTATCTATCTATCTATCTATTCCTTTTGATTATCTATCTATCTATCTATCTATTATCTATCTATCTATCTATCTATCTATCTATCTATCTATCTATCTATGATTATCTATCTATCTATCTATCTATCTATCTATCTATTCTTTTGGTTATCTATCTATATATCTATCTATATCTATCTATATCTATCTCTTATTATCTATCTATCTATCTATCTATCTATCTATCTATCTATCTATCTATCTATCTATCTATTCCTTTTGATTATCTATCTATATATCTCTTCCTTTTGATTATCTATCTATCTATCTATCTATCTATCTACACAATTAAGTTTCCTCTTCTGTTAACGTTTTCTTCTCTAATCATTTCATTATATTTCTTTCGTTTCTTTCTTTTTATTCACTCTCTTAAGTTCTCTTTCATTTTCCTTTCTTTTTCCTCTCGTCCTCATTAACTACTACTTCTTCATTAGTCCATTAGTTTTCTTTCCTTCTTTTCCCCTTTCTTTCTTTCTTTCTTTCTTCGCAAATTATTTCTTTATTTTTTCTCCCTTTTTCTTTCTTTTTTCATTTATTCTTTCTTTCTTTATTCTCTCTTTCTTTTTAGTTATTTACTCGTTCATTCATTGTTTCTTTCTTTCCGTATTTCTTTCCTTCTTCTTAACTATTTTTCTTCACTACTCATTTCTTTCTTTCTTTCTTTCTTTTTCGTTCTTCATCACTCTTTCTTTCTTTTTCTTCCTTACCCCTTCTTTTCTTTTTCTGTCACTTTTTATTTATTTCTCTTTCTTTCTTTCTTTCTTTTTTGTTGCACATTCATTCATTCACTCACTGTCTATCTTTTATTCTTTTTTCTTTCATCGCTACCCTTTCTTTTTCCGTTACTTTTTCTTTCTTACTTTTCTCTTTCTTTCTTTCTTTCTTTCTTTCTTTCTTTATTCGTTCTTCATCTTTCTTTCTTTCTTTCTTTCTTTCTTTCTTTCTTTCTTTTTCTGTGCCCCTATATCTCAGTTTTTCACTTTCTCCAAAACTTAAAAAAAAATTTCCTCCATTCTACTCCCTACCGCTTCCGTAACTTCTCGACCTTTTGTTTTAAAAATATTTCTTCCTTCTTCTTTTTATGCAAATGAGCTACAATCTCACTTCTATCTTTATGTCTCCCCACCCTTCTCACATACCACTTCATTTTCGTATCCTCTCATCCTGCTTCTTGTTATCCTTCATTTTTTTTATTTCTCTCACACCATTCCCCTCTCACTTTCTTTTCCCTCCTATTATCATCTCTTACCTCTTTCCACTTCTTCTCACCCTCTTCCTTCATCCAATTCGTTTTCGTATCCCCTCATTCATTTTTTTATTTCTCTCACACCATTCCCCCCTCTCTCTCTTTTCCCTCCTATTATAATCTCTTACCTCTTTCCACTTTTTCTCACCCTCTCTTCCTTCCTCCAATTCGTTTTCGTATCCCCTCGTCTGTACCCTACCTCCTGCTATCCCTCTTCCTTTTTATTTATTTATTCATTTCTCTCACACCATTCCCCTCACTCTCTATTTCCCCCACATTCTCGTTCCTTACTTCTTTTCGCTTCTCCCCCTCCATCCACCACTTCGCACTTCCTCCTTCCTTCCCTAGTCAATCAGTGTACTTAACACGTGTAAGTCTGTTTGGCATGGTGACGTCGCCCAAAGTGCAAAATTAATTATGGCGAAAGCCTCCCGCTCTGCACTAATCGACATTAATTATACGTCCATGTCAAATTACGAGACTTGTAGACTCCGACAGACGCCGGGGAGCGGATGGACGCCCCACTGTCGCTTGTCTTTCGGTCACTGTCATCCTCCCTACCCCAACTGGCCAATCGCACTACTGACCTTGGGTGGTCACTAAATTCAGAGAATGGAAAACAGGACGCATGCGCAACTTAATTTCAGAGGGACGAAACTCTAGCGAACATAAATCAACTAGAAAAGGGGGAAAAAAACAAGTGAATGATATTCATTAACGTTGGCTTAGTTCGGCACGGGGGGAATCGTGATCAGTGCCAGCTTAAGGCGGCAGCTTTAGGGAGCGACAGCCCAGAGGGGCCTCCGACGGCCCGAAAGCCCACAGGGATTGAGAGTTCACCTTGTAGAAGACGGTGGATTAACTTGCTTCAATCCTTATTATTGAAAAAAAAATACAGCGGATTTACTTATGTTTAATAAGAACTCAATCAAATGGAAAGAGGAGCCTCACCAACCTGGAAACCCTTAAGAATCTGCTGTCATCAATAATGACAGAAGACTACCCCCATCCAAAAAAGGGGTGTGTCCTGGTTATGAAACTAAAGTGTATCTGATAGCGAGGCTCCAGATCTGGGGAGTGTCGTTTACCCCTTCATTGTCATTACCCCGAGGTTTATTCTGACCCGGAGAGGTATTGACTATTAGGGTCACATCTATGGGCAAAATAGATCTGTTGAAAATGATTTATCAGGACACATGGCGTAACGGATATAAAGGTTGAGTTAATACAGTTCTAAGTAACAATCATTTGTAGGTCGCAGGTTCAATTAAATAATAAAATACTTAAAATAGCTTAAAACTTGTACCCGGTCATGGGTAACGAATGAGAAAAATGTGCCCCAATGGATTTGAGGGTTCGGTTCGAAGTTCCGTGAAAGCTCCCGATTACGACAGGAAGGCTCCCGAGTTTGACAAGGAAATTACTGAGTTCGACGAGAAACACCAGAAGAAGGCCGGAGGGAACATCGACCGAAACGTTGTGTATATAACAATAATGACAATAGTTCGACAAATCTAAATGATACAAATGCTTGAAAATCATTCGCATTCCATATAACCGTATGCAAAAAAAAAAAAAAAAAAAAATCGAAAACAAAACAAAACAAAAAACAACCTCCCCCCAAAAAAACCCCAACACAAAACAAGACAAAAATATTAATATGAACATACAATGAACGCTATTCCCTAACCTCTAGGCATAGGTATAATTGCTTGCAAATTATTGGTATCATATAAGAATGCAAACAAATGATTATTATCAAATGGGAATAGTTACCTGAAACTATATAATTATGTATATATTATGCTACTGTATAGCCTCATCACTTGGACTCTAAGGATTGGAAAAAAAAAACAAACAAAATTTCTATACATAATTTTTATTTATGTCCAACAATGCAATTATCCTTCATGCAGAAATTCCACCCTTTAATCCAATACACATTTTTTTTTTAACAAGTGTTGAAACCTCGAACTTATGGGTGTTACCACATTCCAATATTAACCAATAAAAGTTTCTTATACATTCACTTCGAACTCTAAAGCATTACTAGATAGAAAGTTGTAATGCATCTGTTGTGGGGTTGCAAAGCATCATTTTACTCTTTGCTAACCATATATAGTTAATTACTAAGCTTAGTTATAACACAAGACCAGAAGTAATGGGGCACCTAATGAAAATTTAACTCCTGAGTAATGGTCTGCTAACTGAGCTTGCTTTTTGAGGTGGCTAACTAACCATATATAAGAACCTAGTTTCTAAAGAAAAATCCTATAAAAAATGTTTACAAAGCTATGATTCTTTCAACAGAAAGTTAAATTGTGGAATAGTTACCTGAAACCATATAATTATGTATATATAATGCTACTGTATAGCTGCATCACTTGGGACTCTAACGATTGGGAAAAAAAACAAACAAAAAAACAAACAAAAAAAACAAACTAGGAAACTACATCAGGATGCTGCGTACTGTTCTGAACAAATCCTAGAACCAGCAAACCGACCAAAATAGCAGCTGTACGGCTGTATCTTCTGTCACACAAACCATCCAAGATAGACGGACAAGACACGCTGGGCACTGATGGAGAAGTAAGAACGAACCCATAAGCGACGTTTTTTTTCTTGCTGGTCGGCCTACACATGGACACAGAAGAGTAGGCCGATCAGCAATGACTTACATAGATCCGTGTCGATACTGGACGCCAAGAGCGATGGCCGATAGGGACGGGTGGCTGAGAGAGAGTCATGTAAATCTGTGTTGATAGCGCTACATGATAATATATTAATATATATATATATATATAATATTATATAAATATAAACAAATGAGGAGGATATAGGAAATGGTTAGTAAACTAGACTAGCAGGTCATATTTGTGAGTTCGGTTCTCCGATTCTCATTGGGTGTTCCATACTTCCAGTCTTGTGACAAACTAAGCCGAATATACATTTATTTAAATATGTGTTCGATACTGTAAATCACCAATCAAAACACTAAATGTCGATAAATATATATATATATTTCTCATATATCAATAAATCAAAATTTACATTTCCTATTTTACAAACACACACACACACACACACACACACACACACACCACAACACACACACATATATTATATATATATATATATATATATATATATATATATATGAGAAGTAACATGATTGGGTAAATCTGACAAAATGTGATTGAAAATTGAGAAAATATGAATAAAACACAAAACAACTTCATTCAATTGATATTTCGCCTCGGTATGTACCGTTGATTTGTGTTTTATTCGTATTTCCTCAATTTTCAATCACACACACACACACACACACACACACACACACACACACACACACACACACATATATATATATATATATATATATATGTGTGTGTGTGTGTGTGTGTGTGTGTGTGTGTATTGGAAAAATGTTCTGGCGATATCGGTGGCCATTATTATTTTGATAGCCTTGGTAAAGGCAAAATGCTGGATGCCAAATTTTATAACAGGAACACATTTAATTCTGGACAATTCTAATGGTATTTATTTTTCGGAAAATACTCTGTAAAGAACTGTCTCAGCTCTTGCTAAAAAACAAATGAAGAAAGTGACATACAGGGTAGTCCAAAAGTCTTGTCAAGCCTACATATTGTTTTATCTTCCATTTTTTTGTTTTAATAATATAACATATAAGTTATGTAATTATTTTACCTATAAAATATCTTTAAAAATGGAATTATTTTCTAGAATTTAGGGTTGCATTATCTACTTTTTTTTCCCTTTATAAATAAATGTAAATCATCCTGTATAATGAAGGAAATATAGAAGAATGAAAAATATGATAAAAAGAAAAAAGAGAGAAACGAAAGAAGAAAAGAAAGAAGTAAGGAAAGAAGGAAAGAAATAAAGAAAGAAGGAAGATAATAAGAAGAGAAAAAAGAACGGAAAAGAAAGAAAAAAGTACAAGGTTTTATTCTTAGATTAAAGAGGGACAGTAGTTATATCTAAATACTCGGATTCATACTTTTGTCAATATTATTAAACAGCCTCTTCCAAGATTTGAACTCGAGCAGCCGTGTCCATTTCATACGATGATAACCATTACACGTCAAGCGCATCAAACGTATAATTCATTAAAGGACATTTATCGTTTATCCTTTAAAATCGCAATCTTCCAAATCCCTCTCTATTTCCCTCAGATGAACTCATGCTAAGTCTGGGACATAAGTAAGTAAAAAAAAGTAAAGTCTGCCGGGCGGCCTAATGTCGGTATCAGCCAGACAGCAAGGGAGTCGATCTCCTTTTCACTAGCGCTAGACCAAGGAAATTATTTTTTAACATCTGAGGTGGAGCGTCACGCCTACCATGAGCTCCTCACTTTACTGCACACATCCCTGTGCTACTCATACGCTGAGTTGGCGAAGGCCGTATCGAACCCAGAATCTTGTAGTTCCTAGTTGAACGCTCTACCGACTGAGCTAAACCGGTCCTAATAATTACTAAATGCCACAAACTTGTAATCTTGTGCCAGACTTCCTTTTTTTTTATAGTTATTCTTAGTAAATATAAACAAATCCAAAACCTGAAAATAAAAAAATGTAAAGAATGAAAAAAAAAAAAAAAAAAAGAAGAAAGAAGAAGAAAATGAAAGAAGAAGATATAAAAATTATCTATACATATATAAAGGGCAGTTGTGTGAATCTGTATGTCCGGAGGAAACTTCGAAAATAAAACAATTAACGACAAGTAAATATATATACACGTTAAATAACACCAGGGCTTGAATTTTGAGCAAAAATAATAGAGATTTGATTTATATTCGTGAAAATAATTAAAAAAATTAAATTTAAATGATAACAGCATGGATTTTTTTTCATTTAATATTTTAGATAGTAGACATTAACATTTCTTTTCAGAGTAGCTGGATCAATCCAAGGTCTATTTTTTTAAAAATGGGACATCCCTCGTGGATTCAACTCACGATTCAGTAATAATGGATCCACGGCACTAACTGTTAAAAAATTCCCCTCTACCCAGGCGATGCCGGGTAGCCGTTGCTGGTGAAAGAATAAAGGAAAAACAATGTAAGATATAATGAAATAAATAAAAAAAGAATAGAAAAAGAAACGAAGAATAAACAAAGATTGCCTGAAAGAAAAAAATTGGAAGGAGAATGACAACGTGAAATGAAGACAAATGAAAAAGAATGGAAAGAATCAAACGACACTTTTCGGGAAGAAAGATAAAATAATGGCGTCGAGAGAAAACAGCGGCAGATGTCGTTTTGATTTTTGTTGGCGAAATCTCTTTAACAAAGCATTTTGTTGTTGTTTGGTTCTAAATAGGAAGGGTTTGAGAGACAAATGAAGGATTAGAAATAATAATAACAATGAATAGAAGAAGAAGAAGAAGAAGAAGAAGAAGAAGAAGAAGAAGAAGAAGAAGAAGAAGAAGAAAAGAAGAAAGAACAACAAAGTAGAAAGATAAAGAAAATGGAAAGAAGAAGAGAAAATGGAATAAGAAGATACAAAAATTATAAGAAAGAATTAAAGAATAAAGAAATAACAGAATAGGGAGAAAACGAGAAAGAAAAAAAAGGAAAAATTTAATGAGAAGAATACAAAAAAAGAAATGTAAAGTAAAAAAAGAATGATAGGAAAAAGATTTCTGTAAATAATAATAATAATAATAATAATCTTATTATAATGGAGATTGTGTGTTTTTCTGTCTGTAACCGAAACTATATTACTACTCAAGTCACAATTCCCTTAGTTATTATACATCACATTCTCAATGATTTTATTTTTTTTATTTAAACCTCAATTATTAATAAAATTGTTACATTATTAAATACTGTTAACCATATCTACATACTAATAACATGCAATTATATTTATATATACAACAAAAACGGTTTTACAGTGTGAACGGGAAGGCTAATTTGCATATTGATATTAAAAAATGTGATTTAATAAATATGTGCTTAGTATTATTGATTTCTAACTGTTCGGTTTTATTTTAATGAATATAAGCAAAAATCTCTTTAATGAATCTTAAATGAAATCCATTAACAAGAACAAATAACTGTCATTTTATGTTTTACTTCCTCTTTTAACTAAATACTTAAATTAGAAAAAATAACAATGAAAGACAAGAGTGATCGAAGAGTAAGTTTCAGTTGTTCTATTTTTTCGATTATACTCCCTCTGTTTCAAATCATTTTATCTGCATTCTTATTTAGTTTCATTAGCCATTCTAATTTAATACGATATTTTATTTCATTAAATCTTAAATACTTGCACCCGGAGGGTGCATATATTTACTAGTAATAATAATAATAATAATAATAATAATAATAATAATAATTATAATAATAATAATAAGAAGAAGAAGAAGAAGAAGAAGAAGAGAGTAAAAGAATGAGACAAAGTAGAAAAATAAAGAAGATAGAAAAGAGAGAGGCAAACAAAGTATAGATAGAAAACGAGAAAAATAAGGAATAAAGTTAATGGGAAGAATACAAAAAGAGTAAAGTAAAGTAAAGAAAGAAAGAAAGAAAGAAAGAAAGAATGGAGGAAAAAAGAACGACGAAAA
>CM042148.1:14246084-14263584 GCA_023376005.1 Doryteuthis pealeii
TTCTTAACAATATCTTTTCCAGCTTATTTCTGTTTCTTTTCTTTTTCTTTCTTTATATGTTTCTCATTCTTTTCAAATACTTATGCTTTTCATTCTTTTAAAGTCCTTCTCCCTTTATTTTTCTTTCTTCTTTTTCTTTTTTTTTCTTTCTTTCTTTACGATGTTTTTTTTCTTTTCTTCCTTTAAATCTTTCTTTTCCATTATTTTAATTTATTTTCCTTTTCTTTCTTCAAAGTCCTTTCTTTCTTCAAAGTCCTTTCTTTCTTTCTTTCTTTCCCTTTTTCTTATATCTTTCATGTTTTTTTCTTCAAGTTTCTTTCTTCTCTTTCTTCAAAATAATTTACCATTACTTTCTGTCAATCTTTTTGCTTCTTTTTCCATGTTATTTTCCTTCTCTTTCTTCAAAGTTTCCTTCCTTTTCTTTCTTTCTTTCTTTCTTTCTTTCTATCTTTTTATATCTTTGCCATTCATTTTTCTTCCATTTCTTCAAAGGGATTTCCCTTTTCGTTATTTCTAACTTACTTTTTCATTCTTCTCAACCTCAGTTCCTTTTCTCTCCCTCTCCTCCCTCTCCCTCTTCCCCCTCTCTCTTTCTCTCTTCACAAATTCCATCAATTCACTCTCTTTCTTCTCCAATCAAATTCTCACAAGACAATAACAACAAAGATGTTGATGCTATGTAATCACGATGATAACGACGACGACGCCGATAACGCTCCAGCATAATTACCCAAACCCCGAACCACTCCCCAACCGTTGATTCGAAGTTTATTTCCGTTTGGCTGCAGGGATCGCTAATCAAAAAAGCCACTAAAAAGTCACAACTAATGCCACAGAGATTTTTACTCCGAAAATTGTTTTATATGAAATATATATATATATTATATATATATAACATATATTATTGTGTATGTGTGTGTAAATCCATATACACTATATATGTTTACATCTACATATTAATATGTATATGCATATATAAATATGTACATACATCTAATAGTCCCTTTAGGCACTCACATAAGTACAACCTTTTTATGCCCGTATTTCTGATTAAATCTTTTTAATGTATATACTATGCACACAAGCACCCCCCATATATATATATATATTATATTATATATATATATATATATATATATATATATATAGTATTATAATATTCTCGTGGGCGCCTCTTGGTCTGATAATAGCATAGGCGAGAAACTGGCAGTCACCAAACGCTTTTGGCTCAGTATCTACGCTATTCAAAATGTTACTGCACACACATATTTATACTATACCCACAGAGACACACACATTATCTTATTATAATGGAGATTCGGTGTCTGACTCTATGTAACGAAAGTACGTAAGTCTTACGTTACAATACCCTCAGGAATTACGTAAGTTTCTCAATGAATATTTAACTCATAGTGGAAATCATTAATACACAGAATAGAATAAATCTTATTTATTAACGATTTATCTATGAAAATCTGAGTTAGATTTGTCTCAAAACAGCCCATGTTATTAGTATATTTTAAAATCCTGCAATGTGATCTTATATATCACTAAGAAATAAAGGTTTACATAATTTATGGTGTGGTTAATTTGCATACTGGTTAAAAAACGGGTTTAATAGATAATTACTTCGTGTTATTGATCTCTAATACTATTGTTTTATTCTCTAACGTATTAATATCAATCCTATAAATTGTTTTATATAGAAACCAATTAAAATATGATTAAAATAAGTATAATCTTTTTATATGCTTTCTTATTTAATTTCGTTAGTTTTTCTAATTTAATATATTTCAGTACATCCAAACAGACGTCGTGTTTATTAACAAGAAAAATAGAACTTGTCAACTGGTAGATTTTGCAGCCACGGCTGATCATAGGGTAACGATGAAAGAAAACGAAAAGATCGAGAAATACCTGGACCTTGCCAGAGAATTGAAAAAAAAACCCATCAAAACTGTGGAATACCAATTGTAATTAATTTAAATAAATAAACAGCCCCCTTGTGATTATACAACTGTGTATGTTGTTTCTGAACTAATGACTAATACTACTACTAACGACTACTACCACAACTTGAACTTGGCCCTATGCAACAAGAACCAACTGAAGTCATTGTCATTTGTATACTCCCACCTCTCTTTATAGGAGTCGGAACAATCGATATTGGGGTTTTAAGGAGATAAAGTTATTTGAAATTAAATTGTTAAATTTTAACCTCAAACAATCTTATTACTTAGTTGACCGATCCTGTTTTGAACATACTCAAGAAATCTGAGAAGTGACTTAGATTGTTACTAAGCTCATATTGAACCATAGTATGTTTTTGATTTACAGTCAAATCACGTTGAAGGCACCAATTTCAGCTAGATCTCTGAAGTTTAGCAGCGACGAACCTGTTCCGTATATAAAATGGGCGGAGTGGTTCTTATAATACGTTAGAAGGCTCCGAGTAACCTTCCAAAGTTGGTCTATACATGTACATAAAATAATCCAGACAAAGATGTAAAACATAATAACAAATACAGACTTTATTGTCTGAGCACATGGACGAATAAACAATTACAACGACATACATAAGACGATACAATATAGATACAGAAACAGATACAAGAAGATAGGACTGACGTCCTAAAGATGAAAGAAAGAGTTCATGAAGAATTCACTTACTGATAGTTGGGGTGCAACTTATTACTTAAGGGACAGAGGCACCAAGCGTCTAGCCCATGTTTAGTGGTTGCTAGACCAAAAGAAAGAGAGGGAGAATTTCCCGGCTGCTGCTTAAATACCTCAACCACCTATTGGTGAAAACCTGGCGGCAAGGAAAGATAACCCTTTTGTACATATGTCCATCCCAGCAGGGGCTGACAATCGCTACAAGTACTTAGATGGGTGACTACTTAATTACAACAGGTACAGTAAGCAATCTATGGCCTGAGTGACAGACTATGCAAAGTTTAGTAAATAGCAAGTGTTACTCTAATAAGGGTAATATAGCACATAAAAAGCACAGCAGAATAGTAAATCATCATCATCATCATCATCATCATCATCATCATGTCGCGCATGCAGCACGGATACCCATGACAATCTCTCGCCAACCTTCCCTATCATTCATCGCCCCTGGAAGTTCTTCCGCGCAGCAACCATCATCCTCACATAGTTGGTCAATGTAGGTCCTTGCTGGGCGGCCCACACTAGCATACCCATGTTTTGGCTTCCACAGAAGAACGTCGTTTATGCGCTCGTCCTTGCTTCACCAACAGTGTCCTGCATGTCTAGTCCGTTTTACTAGGATGGTTTGTGAGATGGAGGACTGGTGGCCATAAAACTGCTTCCTTGTGGGGTGCTGTTTCCACGACTTGTTCAAGACTACACGCAGAATTCTTGTGCAGGTCCCATCTAGATTATTCTCACGGCTCTTTGTTAGGGTCCAATTGATGCAGCCATACAGCAGTACTGATATAACCACAGCCTGGAATAGTAAATAGTAAATAGCAATTAAGAGAACGTGTACATAAAAGTTGACTCAAAGGGAGAATATAAGTACACATGAATGATTCACTGGGAATAATGTAAACGATTACGATTTGAACAAGCGAACGAATGATATATGCCAAAAACTAGAAGCTACCCCAGCGAACGAAAAGGTAAGTAACAGAGAGTCCCTGTGGCGTTGTGGCTAACGGACTGGGCTGTGACATCGCAGTAGGCGAGTTCGAACTTGAGTCGCGCTATTACCTTCACTTTCGAACTAATATCACTGGGAAAAGTATAAAGCCCCTCATCCCCCAGCTAAATAGTTATACAACTGCTCTTCTACAAGGGGGTCTTTGGCATCATATAACCCACGAAGATTATAATAAATAAATAAAGAAACCAAATTAAAACCGTCTATTCTATGCCTAGAGGTTAGGGAATCGTTGTCATTGTGTATTTGCTTTTGTTGTATCGTTGAGGTGGTAAAAGATACAGAGAAAAATAGTGTGCTTGAGATATATTTTATTCAGCACTTATATCTGGTGCTAACAGATACTTATTACATAAAAACAAGAAGTAGAACAATTCACAAAGACAAACTTACAAGAATGAGGAGGGTCAAATGTGTGTAGTCAAACGCAGTGATTTTGTCCGAATATAAATTTCCCGTCTTTATCACTGCTACGTCGACTATTATAAGGCTATGAGCCAGTCCATCCTTAGGGGTGTTAACTCCTCTACAACAGTTTCTGAAGAGTTTTTTTTTTGCACGCAGTCCTATTGAATACGAATAAATTTTAAACAGATCTATTTCACTCATAGATGGTGCCCTAACAGGTACTGACGGTGTAAATGAAAAACATGTCCTTTCTTAATCGAGATCAAAAAGGGGTACCTAAAGGTAATATGGTCCAAAATGTCTTCAGCATAAAATAACCCAACAGGGGTTGACATTCCATAAAATTCGACCGACCAACCAACAACCAACCAACTAGCCAACCAACCAGGTTTACAATGGGGTGGTACCTTACTGTGGGTGGCTTCTAATTTATCTATTCTTAATTGCCTTTATTAGACAAAGTGCTCCTTTTCTTACCCTCCTCTTTTAGCAGTCATTCTTTTGGTGTCAGCTGGTGGGCCTTCCAGAATCTCCCAGTAAGATTCTCTTTCAGGTCACTGGGTCACATTGTCTCCTAATAGTCAACCAGTACCCCCTTTCATTTGGTGTCCTCCTGTCTGGTACAGTTGCCTGACCCAGGATAGTGAACCCAGTCACGTTGAAAGCACCAGTTCCTGCTAGGTCACCGAAGTTAAGCAGAGATGAGCCTCTTCATGAATTAGATGGGTGACTATTTGTATACAAAAATTACTGTAAGAACTTTCAAGCTTGTATGCTAGATGTAAAAAAAGCTAAGAATTTCTACATCTTGCTAGCTTAACTGAAGTTAAGCAACGTTGAGCCAGATCAATCGTTACCGTATATACTTTCGTATTACTCGCGTATCATGCGACTTTCTGAGAACTAAATTTTCGCATTAGGTTTTTGTTTGGTTTCTTTATTTCATGGCGTATCAATCTTCGTGGGTTATTTAACTCCAAAGCCATCCTTGTAGAATAACAGTACTGGTCATAAACGCTACTTTATTAACGAAAATAAGATAATAATAAACGCTATATTATTTACGAAATGGTGGCCTAAGTTGCTATTGGAGGCACCAGGGGTGGCAGTATCCCTTTAGCCACCAAAATTTAGTATCACTGCGGCTGGAGGCTGATGAGCATAGGGTATATCCTGTTCAATTGCAGGTTATACGAAGAAAATATTAAGGAGTCCCACCATACACGAGATACGAACCTGCAAATGGCCTTAATTTAGGACACAGAAATTCGCATGATATACAAGTGTATACGGTAAATAGATGACCTCTTAGAGCAGGTACTGCAAGGAAATTGAAGCCTTTGTGTCAGACCAAGGAAAATTGGCCTCATTTTCATGGTGATATATAAAAACACAACGTTTCGGTCGCTGTATCCTCCGACCTTTTCCAGGTGTTCCCTGTCTATCCTTGCATAGCAACGACTCAACCTGGGAAATTGTTTTGAATTATTTGACAGTTGATCAAACGTGGCGTCTAACAATTTTTGAATATTTTCATTCAAATAATGACGTCATTGTATTTGAACGCCCATTAATCACGAGCAGCGTCTCAATAATTCTAAAAATTTACATACCACAATAAAGACGAGGACAACAGTCCTAAAAATCAAAATCATAGACATCAAGCCTCATCCAAATAAATTAGACAAATAGTAGTATGTAGTTCACAAACCATAGCTAGAAAAATATCGCCCTTTTGGCTGAGATTGTAGAATACGCCGACTGCACTCCTGCAGAGAGGTAAATTCCCGCAAATTAGGCCATCTGTTGGCCGTGGGTGGTGATTCGTGGTGCTAAAGGATGGAATCCTGGTGACTGAGCATACCATGTGTAACACATCACATTTGCCTTTACTTGGGCTAGATAGGCGGTCGGAAAGCCCCCTTTCATCAGTCGGCTAGTCACGTCAAACCCTAGCACCTATACGATTGTTTCAACCTCTATGACAAACCCACAACCCTTTATATCATATATGTGCAAGAAGGTTGTGGATGAGG
This sequence comes from Doryteuthis pealeii, assembly GCA_023376005.1. NCBI lineage: Eukaryota > Metazoa > Mollusca > Cephalopoda > Myopsida > Loliginidae > Doryteuthis > Doryteuthis pealeii. Next base: position 14,252,220 of record CM042148.1, read on the forward strand.
ATTTTAGTGTCCTGGGTATGACGTTAAACTGTATCTAATGGTGAAGTTCCACTTTGGAGATCTGGGGAGTGTGGGATACCACTTTATCGCAATTACTCCCAGGCCCACCCTGTTCCAGAGTGGTAGGGTCCCATCTATAGGTTGAATAGATCAAAAGATGAATTTAAAAAAGGATTTTTAAAAATTGAGTTAAAATTCGGACCATATTACCTTTAGGCACCCCTTTTTGATCTCGATAAAGAAAGGACATGTTTTTCATTTACACCGTCAATATCCGGTTGTTTGTTAGGGTTATGGTTAGGGTTAGGGTTAGGGTTAGGGTAAGGGGTTAGTTTATAATTTAAAAAAAATCTAAAAATCGTCTGTTAAAACAATCGGATATTGACGGTGAAAATGAAAAACATGTCCTTTCTTAATCGAGATCAAAAAGGGGTGCCTAATGGTCATATGGTCCAAAAATTTGAATACCCACTAAGATAAATAAAACAAAATGTCTTCGGCATAAAATAACCCAAGAAGGGTCGACTTGCATTAAATCCAACCAACCAGCCAAGCAGCCAGCCAGCCAACCAGAAAAATACATTCTTCACCGAAGCTGCGTTCTGATTGGACAAGAGAAACTTAGAGGTTATTAGAAGCAGGGTAACTCGGTCTGGTAAAAGAAAGGAACAGTCAAAGGAATCGTTGCTAGAGACCAAAATAGAATCAATGATTGAATACCATTATTTGAGACCAGATTCCCACGCGAGGAAGAAAAAAAGTATACAGAACCATTTTATAAATAATATCGTTGTGTACGAGTCGAAGATAGAATTCGGAACGAAAGACTTGAACGAAACGGAGGATAGAAGAAGAAAAAAAAGGGAGTAGAAAAAGGAGTTAGGAAACCCACTGAAAGAAGAAGAGATTCGGCGAGCGAGTTTTCTGTGAAGAAAATGCTGTATTTATCGATCAGTATGCGAAAGGCATTCCCGTCCGGCAATTATGGTGAGTCTGACTCATCACGCATCCTTTCCCCGTCTCGCGCTCTCTCGCTCCTCTCTCCCCTCTCTTTGTATTTATGTATATATCAGTCTATCGATCGGTCGTTATTTATTAAGCTTGGCTTAGTATAGCACAAGGTCTAATGAAGGGAAAATAGGTTTTGTCTTTCACTAAATGGAGCGGGTCTTCTGCCTTGAAAATTTTACCAAGCATTCAATACGAGCAACTCACAATGAAGGTAAATATGCATTGATTATCTATCTATATCTATCTATCTATCTATCCTATTAATTCACAGGGAAACATTCGGGAAATGAAGGTAGAAATTGGCAATATCTGTATAGCTCAGTCGGTAGAGCGTTCGGTTCGGCTAGAAACAACAGGGTTCCTAGTTCGATACCGGCCCTCGCCAACTCAGCATACTTTAAGTTTGCACTGAAGGCACGTATATAAAAAGCGATGCAGCTCAGTCGGTAGTGCGTTCGACTAGGAATCACAAGTTCCTGGTTCGAGATCCCGGCGTATAAGTAGCACAGGGATCTGTGCGGTAAAGTAAGGCGCTGGTGGTAGGTGTGGCACTTCACCCAAGAGGCAAAAAAAAACCCAAAAACAATCTCCTTGGTCTAGCGCTAGTGAAAGGAGATAGACTCCCTCGCTGGCTGATACCGATTCTAGGCCACCTCGACGACTTGACTTACTTTATATTATATATATATATATATATATATATATATATATATATATTATATATATATAAAACTCTGAATTCAAATTCCTGTGGTCGGTCGTTGATTGGGTTTGTGGCATTCCCTTGATGCACCAATTCTTTCCTATCGACTGTGCCAAAAGTGTGGATGGTCCAACATAAGCCTTCACCACTATAAACAAAATCACTGTGTGGATGTTCATTGTATGAACACTCATACGTCGAAATCGACGGGAGAGTCCATCATATATATATATATATATATATATATATATATATATATATATATATATGATGGACTCTCCCGTCGATATATATATATATATATATATATATATATATATATTATATATTGAAGCACAGAGGAAAATAGAGGAATGATTGCAAGAATTTCAATATAAATTATTTACTAGGCTTAGATGTGGAACAAGACCAGATGTATTAGGCGCCCACTGAGAATCGAACCCATTAACATTGATCCGCTAAACCCAGCTTGTTAACCATTATACCTGGCGAGGCGCTCTATATTTGCAATATATGTATATATGTATAGTGTATGTAGGTTCATATCGATTTATCTATCTTTCTATCTGTTCTTCTATCTATCTATATATCTATCTATCTATCTAATACCTGCTATTTTCTACTCTCATTCCCCTAATTTTTCCTTGTTTCAAAAATATCCAACTGACTCGTATGTTGGGGGTAATTCTTTTTGGGATCATCAATATCTCCTGCACATCCACAATGCTTGCTCATGTTGATGCAAACTTATAGATTTATACAAGAATTTAAAAAAATCCCCAAGAGAGCTCAATGTATAATAACTAATAAATTAATTATATACAGAGCAATATTTATACTTTCAATAAGAAAGAAAAAATTAACAAACCATCATTTGACTATTATGAATTTATTTCGACCAGAACTCAGTAAATAAACCTAGTCTCATCTGATAGCCTACTACATTATAAAAAAGTAAGTCGTCGGGGCGGCCTAAAGTCGGTATCAGCCAGTCAGTCTATCCCCTTTCCAATAGCGCTAGACCATGGAGATTGTTTTTTAGCATCTGAGGTGGAGCGCCACACCTACCATCAGCTCCTTACTTTACCGCACATATCCCTGTGCTACTCATACGCTGAGTTGGCGGGGGACCGGTATCGAACTAGGAACCTTGTGGTTTCTAGCCGAATGCTTTACCGACTGAGCTAACCCGGCCCCCATTATAAATAAGAAAATAAACTAGAATAGAGTGCGGAACAAATAAAATTAGGAGAAGGAGAGTAGAAATTGGCAATGTATGTATTAACAAATATGTATGTATGTATGTATGTATGTATGTATGTAATATGCATCTATCTATCTATCTATCTATCTATCTCAGTCTTGTCTCATTGATCTGTCTGTCAGTCTATATATTTTATGTCGTTAGATCTGTTATACGTTGACATACTCTCACATCTGTGTATATTTGATATTTGGTAGTTATGAGAAAGTGCATGTATGCAAGAGTGTGGGGTGTGTAGGGGTCATTTGATGAAGAAAAGCACTTATAGTAGTGTTTGAAGGCATGAAAATCTCCTCCCTTGGATTGATTAAAGAGCTCGGTTAGAAATTATCAGGAGTTTATCAGCTTCAAAATATCAAGAACACTGGAGATTGCAACGGCCGAGATGTTCTATCTATAATAACTAAGATAAGGAACCAGCTCGTCACGAGTAGGATGCAACGCGCAAGAGTATAGCGAGGATCGAACCCTCTATAAAGTAGTAATGGATCTGTGATAATAGTTCGATTATATCAGTGAATATGTATGTATGTATGTACGTATGTATGTACATATGTATCTATCTATCTATCTATCTATCTATCTATTATTATCTATCAAGTATCTATCAAACGTTGAAGTGAGCAGTTTTTATTCCGACATTGGTCTCTAGCCTCAATGAAAATAGTTGGTTGGTTTTACAGCATGTCAACCCTTGTTGGGTTATCTAATGTCGAAATCAGTTTTTAAAGCAATTATATGGTTTCAATTAACTAATGATAATCAGTTGTAAACAATTATAGCTTAAGTATTCTTAATACTAATAGTTTATGCACTTATATGGTTTAAGTAACTATTCCTATTAAATAATAATTTATTTGCATACGATTATATGGTTTCAAGTATTCCTATCTAATGCTAATAATTAATAGACAATTATGTAGTTTCAAGTAACTATTCCTATTAAATACTATTACTTTTTAAATATGGTTAGATGGTTTCAAGTATTCCTATTTAATACTAATAATTAATACACAATTATGTGGTTTCAAGTAACTATCTATTCCTATTAAATAATAATTTATTTGCATACGGTTATATGGTTTCAAGTATTCCTATCTAATGCTAATAAGTAAAGTAAAGTCGTCGGGGTAGCCTAAAGTCGGTATCAGCCAATCAGAAAGTGAGTCTATCCCCTTTTCACTAGCGCTAGACCAAGGAGATTGTTTTGGCATCTGATGTGGAGCGCCATACCTACCATCAGCTCCTTAGTTTACTGCACAGATCCCTGTGCTACTCATACGCTGAGTTGACGAGGGCCGGTATCGAACCAAGAACCTTGAGGTTTCTAGTCGAGCACTTTACCGACTGAGCTAACCCGGCCCTACACAATTATTTGGTTTCAAATAACTATTCCTATTCAATAATAATCATTTATTTGCATACGGTTATATGGTTTCAAGTATTCCTATCTAAATCTTATTATAATGGAGATTGGTGTGTTTTTCTGTCTGTAACCGAAAACTATATTCCTACTCAAGTCACAATTTCTCTTAGTTATTGACATCACATTCTCCATGATTTTATTTTTATCTAAACCTCAATTATTAATAAAAATTGTCTTACATTATCAATACTGTTAACTATGTCTACATACTAATAACATGCAATTGTATTTATATAATACAACAAAAGTGTGTTTACAGTGTGAACGGGAAGGCTAATTTGCATATTAATATAAAAAATCAAATTAATAAATATGTGCTTAGTATTATTGATTTCTAACTGTTTGGTTTTATTTTAATGAATATAGCAAAAATCTCTTCAATGAATCTTAAATGAAATCATTAACAAGATAAAATACTGTAATTTTATTCTTTACTTCCTCTTATAACTAAATACTTAAATTAGAAAAAATAACAATGAAAGGACGAGAGTGATGGAAGAGTAAGTTTCAGTTGTTCCATTTTTTATATACTCCCTCTGTTTCAAATCTTTTTTATACCCCCTCCTGTTTCAAATCTTTTATCTGTATTCTTATTTAGTTTCATTAGCCTTTCTAATTTAATACAATATTTTATTACATTAAAACTTAAATACTTGCACCCGGAGGGTGCATATATTTGCTAGTACTAATAATTAATACACAATTTTGTGGTTTCAAGTAACTATTTCAATTAAATAATAATCACATTTTTAGATATGGTTTCAAGTATTCCTATATAATACTAATAAAGTCGTCGGGGTGGCCTAAAGTCGGTATCAGCCTATCAGTGAGGGAGTCTATCCCCTTTTCACTAGCGCTAGACCAAGGAGATTATTTGCATCTGTGGTGAAGCGCCACACCTACCATCAGCTCCTTACTTTACCGCACAGACCCCTGTGCTACTCATACGCTGTTTACAAACAGTGATAGCGCTTGAAACCACAAAGAGTGATAGTAACTTGAAATCACACAATTGTGCAAAAATATCATTATTGGATAAGAATACCCCTATCTAATAACGTTATTTTTTTGCACAAGTATGTGATTTCAAGTAACTATGTATATTCAATAATAATCATTTATTTGCACACAGTTATATGGTATGGGTAGTACTCATTACCATAGATGTGCTAGAAGATGGTAGCTGAAGGTCTTAGTGTCCTAGGTATGACGTTAAACTGCGTCTAATGGTGATGTTCCAATTCTGGGACTCTGAGGAGTGTCGATTACCCCTTCATGACCATTACTCCCAGGTCAACTCTGTTAGGGTCCCATCTATGGGTTGAATAGAAAAAATGAGTTTAAAAAAATGTATTAAAATAATTGATTTTAATCTTTTTTGAATTCCCATCAAGCATAAATAGAAAAAAACGTCTTCGGCATAAAATAATCCAACAATGGTTGACATGCCGTAAAATCCAAACCAAACAGTCATAACAATAGAAATGATATTTACTAAAGTTAGATTAATCTTAGACTTATTCCGTAACCTGGTTTGGTCGTGGGGGTTCTACTATAGGGAATATGAAATGATGGGATGAAGAGAAATAAAAAGACACAACTGTTTCGAAGTATAGATGGAGACTTTATTGATTAGACCGTTGACTCTGGACGCCAGAGTCCAGACGCTCAGAACATTTTATTTATTTATTTAATTTTGATTTAATTTCATTTAAATCCCCACAATACTCATGTAGCATGTCTCGGACAGTAATAACCAAGCGAAGCCCATCCCTCTCCGGGTCTGGTTTGAATTCAGAGTTTCCTTCACCTGGACGGTTACTATAAGAAGCTTAAAAAGTCCAGTCTACTTTACCATTTACCCATTGCTGGAAAGAGAATAGCTTAATTCATACGTTTCGCAGGTTTATTAGCGTTATGTGAAATGGAAACAGCCGAGTCCAGGATTTGAACTCGTGTCGCCGTGACTATTTCCTAACCATTACACTACGCGTGTTCATATCGTGATCTAACCTTTCGCTTCAGGGATCTGGTTAATGCAGATCAGGGCTTTTTAAAGTGGTCCATATTGACCCCCTGGGGATGAATAAGAAATTTTGGTCTGGGTGAATAAAAGCATAGGGGTCCACAGCTGGTGAATTTACTAGTTTGGATTTATAAATCCTTTTATGATTGGAGAAGAGAAATTTGCTGGATCACGTAGATTAGATATCGTACACCTGGTAGAATGCCTGATTAGGTGTGATAGCCATTAGTGATGTCCCTTTCACATACGACCCGTGCGAAACATACGGGTCATTTTAGATTTAAAGATCCGTATCTTTTCGGTGTCGTTAACACACACACACACACACACACACACACACACACACACACACACACACACATATATATATATATATATATATATATATATATATATATATCAGCAATAGCATAATCTTTACAGATCATTGCCGTCCCTCACAAACCCATAACTCCACTACCAGAACCCTTCCTTGCATGAGCCCTCAAATGACTCATCAAACCCGCTGCAGATCCACAAAGTTTGATGCAAATATGACATAGAAAGGATGTCCTTCCCGTTGAATCAGATGATAAAATTTGATGCTTATGCACCACCATATATCTCTTAATACCAGAAGCTGACTTACAGACTTTGTTACAGATAGCACAAGACACATTGTTTGTTCCTGGAATTTGCATGAATTGACCCAGGTGAGATTTCCTTACGATTGACATATCCAGCCTTAGAAAGCAGAATTCGACCAAGGGCAGACAGACAGATAGATAGATATGAACAGACTGGTATAGATAGATAGATAGATAGATAGATAGATGTATCATAAGGGTTTTTTTTTAAACTCGGGTTGTTATGTCTACTTCCTACGACAATAAACATTACGGAACCAGCGCCTCCAAGCTTAGCAGCGTACATAGCTTTAACTGAAAGGCACGCAGTATGGATCTAACTCATTACAATACGGGGCACATCGTATTGTAATGGAGATTATGTGTATGTCTGTATTAAACTATAAACAAAACTACGTCTCCATTAAAGTCACAATTCCCTTAGTTATTTACGCTATATTCTCAATTACTATTGAATGATATTTATTTAATCTTCATTAGCATCGTATCAATTTATTTGCTTATTTATTAACGATGTCTCTATTAAAGTCTAGCTGAGTTAGATTTGCCTCAAAACAGCCTACATTATTAATGCGTTTAAATTCCTCCAAGGTGTGTTATATATCACTAAGAAATAAAGCATTACATAGTCTACGATGTGGATAATTTGCATACAGGTTTAATAAATAATTACTTGGTGTTTTTGATTTCTCATATTATTATTTTATTTTCAAACGTATTAAAAGCAATCCCCGATTACCTGAGTTTAATAAGATTTACACGAGCAAAAACCACCCTGTCGGCCGGGGCGTTAGAATGCACTGACTGCACCTCTGCAGAGGTGTAAGACTCCCCCAATGGGGCCACCTGTTGGCCGTGGGTGGCGACCCGTGATGCTTAAGGATAGAACCCAGGTGGCTGAGCAGTTCATGACTTGCAATACTCCAAATACTTTTCTTGGGCTAGACGGGCGATAAACTGGCTGGTCACGTCAAGCCCTAGCACCTATATGATTTCCCAACCCTATTGCCCTTATGGCAAGCCACAATCCTTCTTATCATATACGTGCTAGAAGGCGATGGCTGAGGGTCTACATGTCCTGGGAATGACGTTAAACTCTATCTGATGGTGAGGTTCCAGTTCTGGAGGTTTGGGGAATGTGGATCACCCCTTCATCACCATTGCTCCTTGGTCCACTCTGACCCGGAGTGGTAGTACCTGTTAGGGTCCCATCTATGGGTTAAATAGAAAAACATGAGTTGATAAACAAAATTGTATTATGCATTAAGAATGAATTTATTTCAAAACTTTATCGGCATTAAATAACCCACTGAGGTTGATATGCCGTAAAACAAAACTAAAACAACACAAATAAAACAAAACAAAAGCAATCCTATGAATAATTCTGTAGAGAAATCAATTAAAATAGAATGAAAATGGGTGTAATATTTTTATCTACGTTCTTATTTAGTTTCGTTAGTCTTTCTAATTTTATATCTATATACTGATACTGGTGTTCTTTATCTTCGGACCGTTCTCATCTTGCAACACCCTCTGGTTAAAAATGAGACCGTCCAAATCGCCCAAGATGAAATGCAAAAATGTAAATACTGATTAACTGGTGTTTGTTATCCGGCAAATTCTTATTTCTCATGAGTGTCGTCCCCTCAGCTAGATAATGGACCATTCCGTTTTTATCATGATGAAAGAAAGGACATACTACACAGAAAAATATTAGGAAGAAAGAAAGAGAGTAGGGAAAGATAGAGAGATATAAAAAAATATAAGAAAGAAAAGAAAAGAGAGAGGTGCAATATATATAGAGAGGGTGAAAACGCGAAAACAATAACGCTAATTTGTTTCAATCGATGATGAAAAGAAGGAAACGAAGGAAAAAGAGTGATAGATAGATAGATAGATAGATAGAGATAGAGATAGAGAGAGATAGAGATAGAGAGATAGATACAGAAGGAGGAGAGAGAGAGAGAAAGAAAGAAAGAGAAAGAGGGAGCGAGATAGATAGATAGATAGAGAGAGAGAGATAGATAGAGAGAAGAGGGAGAGAGAGAGAGAAAGAAAGAAAGAGAGAAAGAGAAAGAGAGCGAATAGATAGATAGATATAGAGAAGAGAGCGAGAGAGGAGAGAGAGAGAGAGAAGAGAGAGAGGGGGGAGAGAGAAAGAGAAAGAGAGAGAAAGAAAGAGAGAGCGAGATAGAGAGAGAGAGAGAGAGAGAGAGAGAGAGAGAGAGAGAGAGAGAGAGAGTTAAGTCAATATTGTAATAGTTCAAATTATTGAACTATTCATTGAACTATTTAGTAATAGCTTAAATTATAATACTGTGGTATATCCACAGGTTCTGCTAGTAACATTCTGTTACATTAAAGCTTAAACACTTGGGACCGGTGGGCGCATATTTTTGCTGGTATTGACTTATTTTTAGCTTTAACCACATCGAACAAAATCCCTTGATTACAGAAAAAACAAACAAATGAATAAAATAAAAAGGACTCAGAGATGAAATCTACTTATTTCTCATTTCATTTCAACCAAGGAAGAAATACTTGATTTTTTACAGAGATAGTTCCGAATAAAAATCGACATGAAGATTGACCTTTAGATAAACCTATAGTGAAAATGTCACGAAAAACAACCTTTTTATCAATTAGCCACTGTTTCGTATAAACACGTACACACAGAGGATTTCCCGTGCAATTTATCGTATATAAAAAACTGAAAAAGGCGAGAATAGTTTTTATCTATTAATTATTCGTGTTAGGTTAACTATTTTAAAATGTTTTTTTTCTGTCTTTTTTGAAAAGAAAATCACATTTTAAATCCTCTTTAGCTAGTGAACACCCCTCTAGCATTTTTAGGTACTCTATGAAATGCGTGGATCGAAAATACAAGCTAAAAAATCTTTTTAAAATTATATAATTGTTTACGCATAATCATACAAGGTCGTATTAGAGTTTGAGAGAGATAAGAGAATATTAGATAGATAGATAGATAGATAGATATACCGGAATAGAGAAAGATTGATAGATAAATTGATAGATAGAAAAAAGGAATGGAACGAGATATACAGACAGGAAGTGTATTTTGGCAGCATTTTCTCTTTTAAACATGTTTGTTGAACTCGAGTGACGATTCCTGTCGTAAGAGTTCCTCCCACTACCAATTCCTATGCTACTGCTCGTTTTCTTTAAAAACGAGACACCACACAACATACCACCAGTTTCCAACCTGAAGATGGCAGATTGACATGCCGAAAGCGCTCGTAGACACACCTTTGGTGGATTACTACACCAGTTCCAACCCGACACGAAAAGATGGCCAGACACCTTGAAAGGATTGAACAGAAACTCGTACGACAGGAATCATCACCCGAGTTCAACCAAACACACACACACACACATATATATATATATATATATATATATATATATATATATCTTTTTTATTATAATGGAGATTGTGTGTTTTTCTGTCTGTAACCGAAACTATATTCCTACTCAAGTCACAATCTCTTAGTTATTGACATCACATTCTCCATGATTTTATTTTATCTAAACCTCAATTATTAATAAAATGTCTTACATTATTAATACTGTTAACTATGTCTACATACTGACAACATGCAATTATATTTATATATACAACAAAATAGCGGTTTACAGTGTGAACGGGAAGGCTAATTTGCATATTAATATTAAAAAATCAAATTTAATAAATATGCTTAGTATTATTGATTTCTAACTGTTTGGTTTTATTTTAATGAATATAAGAAAAAGTCTCTTCAATAAATCTTAAATGAAATCCATTAACAAGATAAAATAACTGTCATTTCATTCTTTACTTCCTCTTATAACTAAATACTTAAATTAGAAAAAAATAACAATGAAAGACGAGAGTGATGGAAGAGTAAGTTTCAGTTGTTCTATTCTTTTATTATACCCCCCCTCTGTTTCAAATCTTTTTATCTGTATTCTTATTTAGTTTCATTAGCCTTTCTAATTTAATACAATATTTAATTACATTAAGACTTAAATACTTGCACCCGGAGGGTGCATATATTTGCTAGTATATATAAATATATATATATATTAGTTATTTTTTTAAGGCAATGCGTATATCGTATAAAATTCGATAATTATTGAAAATAATCGTGACAAGCAAACTCCCCGAATAAAGTGCGCCACGTGGAACAACGTACAGCTGTTTCAACTTTATTAAGTCTCAGACTCACCATAATTGCATAATTGAGTTGGTGAGGGCCAGTATCGAACCAGGAACCTTGTGATTCCTAGACCGAACGCTCTACCGACTGAG
>CM042148.1:14276084-14281084 GCA_023376005.1 Doryteuthis pealeii
TCTATCTATCTATCTATCTATCTATCTCTATCCATCTATCTTTTGTTAGAGCTTCAGTCCCGATACTTTTTGATCACACATGGCGTATTCTATTTAGCTCTTAACTCAAATAACACACACACACACACACACACACACACACACACACACACACAGCCATATACACGAATACAAACACACACTACACAGCACACACACACACACACACACACACACAAACACATATATACACACAGTCACACCCAGGCACAAACCTACGCACGTACGCACTCCACCTCGTATATGGATGTGCATGTTCGCTTCTGCTATGATCGATTTGTATTGATACATAAACATAAATGTGCAGATTTAACATATGCAGGCATAAATGCATCAACGAAGCAAAAATAAAATATTTCAATGATTTATATCTATTTCCCAAACATGACTTTTCCCGTTGTAATATGTAATTATTATACTCTCTCTCACACTTTCTCTCACACACTTTCTCTCTCTCTCTCTCTCTCTCTCTCTATCTCACACACACACACACACACACACACACACACACACACACATATATATATATATATATATATATATATATATATATTAATGGAGATTTGCTTCTGGTTTTTTTCTGTAACAAAAACTACGTCACTGCTTACGTCATATTACCCAAATCATCATAACATAGAATAAATACACTCAAAATTTGAACATTCAGTCCTCATTGTTTTTTAAAACAAGTTTTAATAAATACATGACTGGTATTATATATCTATATATAGTTTGTTTTATTTCAATACATATTTGAAGTTCACATTTCAAATTGTTTTATCTTTTAATCCTTTAATGAATTTGCTGATTTTACTTACTTAGGGTACAAACTCGCTGACATTGAATTTTTTACTCCCATCCCTCAGGCAATATGTTTCAAAAATCTGTTTGTACATCGCCCGGGGGTGTTTTTTATTTTGCTTGTATGTATGATATAAAAGTAAAAACTAAATTCGTCGGGGCGGCCTAATGTCGATATGAGCCATACAACGAGGGAGACTATCCTCTTTTCACTAGCGCTAGACCAAAGAGATTGTTTTTTGCGTCTGAGGTGGAGCCCCACGCCTACCATCAGCTCCTTAATTTACCGCACAGATCCCTGTGCTACCCATGCGCTGAGTTGGCGAGGGCCGGTATCGAACTAGGAACCTCATGGTTTCTAGCCGAACACTCTACCAACTGAGCTAACCCAACTAGCAGCGGCTACTCGGCGTCGCCTGGGTAGAGGGTTTTTTTAAAAGTTAGTCCCGCAGATCGATTATTACTGAATCGTAATGTAAAAAATAGACCTTGCATTGATCCAACTGAAAAGAAATGTTAATGTCCATTGTCTAAAATATTAAATGAAAAAAATCCATGCTGTTATCCTTTAAATTTTATTGTTTAATTATCTTCACGAATATAAATCAAATCTGTATTATTTTTGCTCAGAAACCAAGCCCTGGTGATATTTGATGTGTATATATATTGACTTTGTCGTTAATTGTTTTATTTTCGAAGTTTCCTCCGGACATACATATACACACAACTGCCCTTTATATATGTATAGATAGAAAGTGAATGTGAAAAAGTATTAGCATATAAAGGTGCTCAATGCTAAAATAGCTGAGCAGGTTTAAAATCAGAGCTTAAATCTTCAGAGTGCTAAGCATGTTTATCTTTTTTAAATACAAGTTTCGCGTTATGACATTCCATTGCATGAGCACGCTTCACGTGATATAAACGCTGAATGAGCCACCGTTTTAATATTTTAATATTTTTGACCGTCTGAAGATTGCATGATATGCGGGATACTGCAGTTACGGAATATTAACTCCATAATATTTAATCTCTGATTATATAAATATATATATATATATATATGTGAAGAAAGGAAGTGAATCCGACGGTATGTAGTATATGAGGAAAAATGAAAAAACACAAGTTTAAATGGGTTAAGTGGCGAGTTTATTGGCTGATGCTGCAGTGTTTCGATCTATTAATTAGATCATTTCAGGGCATTTGTTGGTATATGGAAGGTGATAAGAAAGTATTTATCACAGAATAACGAGAAAAGGTTAATTTCCGCTGTCGTCCTTCGCAAAAAAAAATTATACACACACACACACAACCATACACCTAAAAAATGCACAATGTTGCCTTTTGATACACACACATACACCATCCTATACCAACGCCATAAAATAGAATATTTGACATCACATTTCAAAACCGTTCTTCTTTCAAACTTCAAAATTTTTTAAACTAAATAACACATAACTACCACTCGCTTTTCTCGTTATTCTGTGATAAATAATTAATTATCACCTTCCATATACCAACAAATGCCCTGAAGACTGGACTGGTGAATTAATGAACCCAGCGTTGAACCCAGGGGGCCATCCCCCCAGGCAACACCTGCCCCCTTGATTTAAAAGTTCAGGGCCGGTTTTATTATCTATGCTTGAGGCTTTCCCCTTGAGGGGGAATGCCGACGGAAACAAACGCATTTTTTGCAACTACCGTCCTATGAGTCTCGGCTAGTGGGTGGTCCCACATTAAAAAGACCTTGTGTCATACTCGTATACGTGGGATGCGAGGTAAATACCTATATATTTACCAACCCATCCTCACGAGTAGAATGTGACGTATGGTCAATTTCTTGAAAGGTGTTGGGTTGTCTGTCCTTTGCCTGGAAGAGTTATCTTCCCTCTGGGTTCCCGTTTTTGACCACCAAGGGTCTGTTGTATTTAAGCGCCTGTTTCAAACTCTCTCACTCTCTTGCTTCTCGGTAATTGACAACTATGGATTAGACATTTGTCTACACCCTCCCTGAGTGTGGGGGTTCTTCACCCCCCAACACACTGCCACTAGTAAGTGACTTTAGTCTATGGACTCTCCATAGCTATCCATAGCTTTTGTATCTTATCCATTTTCTATGTACGTATATTATCCACTATGTATCTTGTTTCATGTATATGTACTTCATGTCGTAAATGTCTCTCCATGTGCTTTTATTAAAGTCCATTATGTTATATTATGTCTCATTTTTAATCATTAGGGTGTTGCAAGGTGATAACGGTCATGCAATTAAAGAACACAAGTATTAATATATAGATATTTGTGGTGCCATTGTCTGTCTGTTGGACAGGGATGGAATTGAAAACAAAGCCATGTACCAAGATCAAACAAAACTCTTCTAGCGTAGAATTTTACAGGGAATCCAATGGTGGTATCTACAGGGTGTCCCAAAATAATGTATAGATTCTGCATATGTAGCCAGGTACCACTCACAAAATTCAACCCTCCAATCAGAATCATCTTCATTGATAGCATGAACAAGCGCGGGAATAAAACTATTCCATTGAGTTGCACGCTTCGAAATGTGATGAACGCTAGATTTTGGAATACCTGTGTTGGATTGTCTTCTCTTTGCCTGGAAGAGTTATCTCCCCTCTGGGTTTCAGTTTTTGTCCACCAGGGGGTTTTGGTATTTAAGCGCCTGTTTTTAACTCTCAGTCTCTTCTTCTTCTTCTTCTTCTTCTTCTTCTTCTTCTTCTTCTTCTTCTTCTTCTTCTTCTTCTTCTTCAGCACCTCACGCACATGGGTTAGACCTTTATGTCTACACCCTTCTCGCGTGGGGGCTTCCGACTCCAACGCAACGCTAATAGTTTACTTTCTTATGGACTCTCCATAACCCCTTCATTACTTCTATGTCTAGTTATATCTACCTTGTATATTTGTCGCGTACATGTATTCTATGTTATAAATGTTTGTCGGGGTTGTTTGTTTCAACCAATTATAACATTATTATAACTTTGAACCCTACAAAGGTTTGAATTGAGTTTTCCTTCTCCCATATTGATTGCCTAACCAAGGTTAAAAAGCTCTGTTCCCCCTACCCATAGCTAGAGGGAGAGTAGATGCATGCATACCTTTCACAAGGGTATAAGCGCGATGTGAAATGCAAACTGCCTCGCCTAAGTATTTGAATAGTGGTAGCCAAGTCCATTTCCTAGGACGATAACCATTAAACAACGCGTCTCCACTGAGAAATTATTATAATTTCGAATGTCGAATATTATTATTATTTCTTTTTGTTTTAATTAATTTCTCTGATTTTTTGCAATGAAGCCTGATAATTAGTATTATTAGGATTATTCGGACTATTATACTCATTTCTTTTATTAT
The DNA here is from genome assembly GCA_023376005.1 of Doryteuthis pealeii. Classification (NCBI taxonomy): domain Eukaryota; kingdom Metazoa; phylum Mollusca; class Cephalopoda; order Myopsida; family Loliginidae; genus Doryteuthis; species Doryteuthis pealeii. Next base: position 14,280,294 of record CM042148.1, read on the forward strand.
TATCTGTACAACGTTTCAGCCGATGAGCCTTTCAGCCTTCTTCAGGTATTTCTTGTCGGACTCGGGAACCATCTCGAACGTGGGAAACCTTCTTTTCCAACTCGGAAACCTTCTTTTCCAACCCAGGAACCTTCTTGTCGTAATCGGGAGCCTTCACCGAACTTTGAACCCAACCCTTTATTCGATCCACGGGGGTATCCTGTTCTCATTCCGCTAACCATAGCTGGATACAGGTCTTAAGCTCTGTTAATTATTATTCTACAGGGAGACCCCCACAAAAAAAAAAAATTGGTTTATATTTTTTGTTTTTTTGCTAGTAGTCTGCATCAGTAATAGTAAATATACAGGGTGACCCCTCCCCCTAAAAAACAGAATTTGGGTTCTGTTTTTTGGATCAACCTGTATGTTATTGTTGCCCTTGACCAGGATTGAACCTGGAGCCTAGACATAACTCATTCTTAGAATTGCCTTAACTCAATGTCTTTATCCACTAGACTATGTATCCAATTGGACATATAGCATAGTGGATAAAGGCAGCAGGTTTAATTAATTTGTTTAGCTTTGTTTTTGCAATATACTTACATTGATTCTTATCTCAGCAGGAGGTATTTTTATTCTCAGCAGAAGTGCAGATTCTAAACAGTGCACATATACTACACCCTGATCCTAGCAGACTTTACAGAATGAGGAACAAGAAAAAAGTCGTTGTATGGATGGCACAATGAGGTTTAATAATTGACGAGCTAATTGATCAGACCATTTTCATTTTGAGTTGAGTTCGATTCTGAATG
>CM042148.1:14283584-14328584 GCA_023376005.1 Doryteuthis pealeii
CTCCCCCTGTCACTTTTTCTTACATTTGCCTTCTTTCACTTTGACTTTCTTTTTTTCTTTCTTTTTTTCTTCTTCTCTCTCTCTTATCTTTCTTTTATTTTTACCCCCCCTTTCCTCTTTCTCCCATGTTTACCTTTTGCTTTCTCGCCATCTACCCCCCTCTCTCTCTCATTTTCCCCTCTATGCCTCCTGTTCTTCTTCATCTTTCTCTCCTTCTCTCATTTCCTCTGTTTCTTTCCCGATTTCCATTTCTTATTTTGCCTCTTTCTCTAATGCTCTCCTTTTCCTTTCTGTCTCTTCTATGCTCTTTCACCCACCAACTCTCTCTACTCTCCTTCATCTTTATTTCTCTCTCTCTCTCTCTCTCTCTCTATGTCTCTCTCTCTCTCATTTCCTGTCTTGATTTCCATTTCTTATTTTCACTCTTTCTCTAATGCTCTCCTTTTCCTTTCGTCATTTCTATGCTCTTTCCCCCACCAATCATCTCTACTCTTCTCCATCTTTATCTCTCTCTCTCTCTCTCCCCCTCTCTCTCTCTCTCTCTCTCATTTCCCCTCTTGATTTCCATTTTTTATTTTTACTCTTTCTCTAATGCTCTCCCTTTCCCTCTGGCTCTCCTTTTCAATCCTCTCTCATGCTCTCCTTTTCCCTTATTTTCATTTACGCTATTGCACGCTCCAACTCCTAGTCTCCTTCATCTTTATTCTCTCTCTCTCTCTCTCTCTCTCCTCTCTCTCTCTCTCTCTCTCATTTCATCCCTTGACTTCCATTACTTATTTCCCTCTTTTTCTAATGCTTTCATTTTCCTTTCTTTCTCTTTCTATGTTCTTTTCCCCACCAACTCTCTCTACTCTCCTTCATCTTTATTTCTCTCTCTCTCTCTCTCTCTCTCTCTCTCTCTCTCTCTCTCTCTCTCTCTCTCTCTTCATTTCCGCTCTATTTCCGTTTCTTATTTTCTCTCTTTCTCAAATGCTCTCCTTTTCCCCTTGATCTTTCCATCCTCTCTAATGCTCTCCTTTTCCCTTCTTTTCATCTACGTTATTGCGCCCTCCAACTCCTTCTATTCTCCTTCATCTTATTTCTCTCTCTCTCTCTTCTCTTCTCTCTCTCTCTCTCTCTCTCTCTCTCAATTCATCTCTTGATTTCTATTTCTTATTTTCACTCTTTCTCTAATGCTCTCCCTTTCCCTCTTGCTCTCCTTTCCACCCTCTCTCATGCTCTCCTTTTCCCTTCTTTTCATCTACGTTATTGCACGCTCCAAACCCCTATTCTCCTTCATCTTTATTTCTCTCTCTCTCTCTCTCTCTCTCTCTCTCTCTCTCTCATCTCATTCATCCCTTGACTTCCATTTCTTATTTTCACTCTTTTCTAATGCTCGCCTTTTCTTTCTTTCTCTTCTATGTTCTTTTACCCACCAACTCTCTCTACTCTCCTTCATCTTTAATTCTCTCTCTCTCTCTTTTCTCTCTCCTCTCTCTCTCTTCTCTCTCTCTCTCAATTCATCTCTTGATTTCTATTCTTATTTTCACTCTTTCTCTAATGCTCTCCCTTTCCCTCTTGCTCTCCTTTTCCACCCTCATGCTCTCCTTTCCCTTCTTTTCATCTACGTTATTGCACGCTGCAACTCCTATTCTGCTTCATCTTTATCTCTCTCTCTCTCTCTCTCTTTCTCTCTCTCTCCTCTCTCTCATCATTCATCCCTTGACTTCCGTTTCTTATTTTCACTCTTTTTCTAATGCTCGCCTTTTTTCTTTCTTTCTCTTCTATGTTCTTTCCCCACCAACTCTCTCTACTCTCCTTCATCTTTAATTCTCTCTCTCTCTCTCCCTCTCTCTCTCTCTCTCTCTCATTTCTGCTCTTTATTTCCGTTTCTTATTTTCACTCTTTCTCTAATGCTCTCCTTTCCCTCTTGCTCTCCTTTTCCATCCTCTCTAATGCTCTCCTTTCCCCTTCTTTTCATCTACGCTATTGCACCCTCCAACTCCTTCTATTCTCCTTCCTCTTTCTCTACCTTTTCATTTACCCTCTTTCTCTCCCGATCGTCAGTTCTTTCGTTATTTCCCTCATGCTCTTCTATTCTCTTACCCCCTCACGTTCTCAGTTCCACTTCTATCCCACTCTTCTTTTTACTTTCTCTCTTATCCCCTCCTTTTCACTTCTTTCACTTCTATGGTATCGCACCATCTAACTCTCTCTCTCTCTCTCTCTCTCTCTCTCTCTCTCCCCTCTCTCTCTCTATTCACCCTCTTTTTTTTTCTTGCTCCCTCTCTTGTTTATATTGTTATTTGCTCGTTATATGCAAGTGCGCATGCAGTAAACAATATGGCGGACAGCAAACGAACTGTAAGTGAAATGAAACAAAAATGTCCAGCGTTAAATGGAGGAGAGAAAAAAATGATGAAATATTGAATGAATCTCGAATACAGAATCAAAAGAAAAATATCAATCGAAGGAAATAGAGACGGATTTGAAAAAAAATAAATGAAAAGAAAAGAAAAGAAAAGAAAAACTATAAGAAAAATATCAACTCAAAACAAATTTAAGAATGAAATTGTCAACATTCTCTGTTGGATTATTTAAAATAAAATAAATGTTTAATTCTTGTTTTGAATACAATTTCTTCCTTGAAAGTTTTTTTAAAAATTCATCTTTATTTTATTGTATTTAATTTTATTTAATTTTATTTTATTCTATTTTATTCTATTTCATTTTATTTCATTTCATTTCATTTTATTTATTTATTTTATTTATTTTATTTTATTTTATTGTATTTAATTTTATCTTATTTCATTTCATTTCAATCTATTTTATTTTTCTGTGCCGAGTCTTTGCAGAATGGAATCAACAAGAACAGTTTAAATTGTTCATATCATTTAGCACGCTAAAAGACTGACCGCTGAGAAAAGTGGGCACTTCTTATCATCGTTTAAAAGCTTCAAATTTCTCCTTGCGAATTTGGTAAGGAGTATATCTATATATATATTACTACCCCCCCCCACCCCGCGCACGTGCCGTATGGGATACTAGGTAAATTTCTTAAGCGGCGTTTAAAAGGATTGAATTTAGAGTTTTTCATTCTCCTAGACTGGTTACCTAGCCAAGGTTAAAGTACCCCCATTTGCCCTACTATATAACCCGTAGCTGGAGGGAGAGTAGTTGAATGTATGCCTTTCCCAGGGATATTAGCGCTATATGAAATGAAAACAGCATGGTCAAGAATTTGAACTCGATTCCATTTTCTACGACTCTAATCATTACACCACGCCCAATATCTATCTATCTATCTATCTATCTCTTTCTTTCTTTCTTTCTTTCTCTCTCTCTCTCTCGCTCTCTCTCTCTCTCTCTCTCTCTCTCTCTCTCTCTCTCTCTATATATATATATATATATAGTGTGGGATTGTCACTCTTTCTGCTTTTACTGGAACAGTGTGCCAAAATGCAGTATTATTGGAAGAGTGCTCAAGAGGCATTTGAAACAACGTCACCTGAAGATTGTTTGCAATTACGCACGCATGAAACCAAAAATGGTTGTGACTTCCTTTGTCAACAAATAAATAGATATGTAAAACCTTATATATTTATTTATATATATATATATATATATATATAATATATAATATATATATATATATATATAAGATGTACGCCAAATCGTCACTTCTATTTATGAACTTTCCTCACAAAAGCACTCACTTCCGGTAAAAATTGGCCATTGAGAGACGAGGATAAAAAGCATTTAAGAGCGTTTGCAACTGTCCTCAAATAAATTACTGATTGAACTTTCTGCCGGCTAAACCGATCATTTAGACTCCAACATATTACAAGGAACACTACATAATTTGACATACACATTACAAGTAAACCTACGGGATAGGAATACTGACTGGATTCTGGAAACAACAGAACAACTGAACACCTACAATGGCGACAAGGATTCTAACATTTCTAATCTCTTGCTCAATTCCCTGTGGATCACCTTTCCCACCCAGTCATCTATGGTCTTGTATTCATATTGTGCCAGTCTACTGCATTCATTTGATATTTGATTAATCGTTTCACCTATTCACATCACCTATACTTGCTATTCTGTTGTGATTTTTATCTTTGATATAATTGGTCCGCATAGCATCATTTTGTACTGCGATTAGTTTCTCTTTTTATGTTTTCCTTTCTTAACAATTCCCAGGTCATCTCGTGTGACATTTACTTAGTTTGTCGATTGAAGTTTCCGTACAGTTGTTTTTCTTTCTATTTTTGTTTTTAAGATTTTGTTGTTTTACTATTTGTCCTTGAGTTATTTCTGCTGCTGGAAGTGTTGCAGTTTTCTTTGTATATAAGGCGTGCTGGAATCCACCACTTAAAATTATAGACTCGGCGTAGACACGCGGATTGAACCCCAGCCAATCACCAGCTCGAATACGTGGTTAGTTAACTACTTAATCACCGAGATCGACTGCCGTTCATTTGCACATTATTCGACATTGACGAACGGACGTACAACCAAAGGATCATACCCAAGACTGAGGGCACCAAGGAACAACCAAATGATCATACCCAAGACTGAGGGACATCAAGGAACAAACAAAGATCATACCCAACACTAAGATACCAAGGAGCAAGGAAAGGTTTCTTCATTAAGGATCGGGTTCTGCTTAACACAAGGGATCTCAGCTGGAGAGTGCTCTTACATGAAAACTAAGGATGGCTACAAGAATCGTAACAGGAAGACAAAATAAATTGTCTCCCTTTTTACATTGAAGTTAGGACTTTCCCACGTCACGTGTCCGTTATATATATATATTATAATATAAATTATATATATATAGAGAGAGAGAGAGAGAAGGATAGAGAGAGAGAGAGAGAGAGAAGAAAAGATAGATAGATAGATATAGATATTGGGGCGTGGTGTAAAATCTCTCTTTTTTTGGATGTTGGAAGCGACAGACGTAGTGATTTCGCTTCATCAGCATCTACACACATGGTGCCTGGTTTTATTTCCAGACCTCCTGAGAAACAGTAAGTGGTTTCCACCCCTTTGTTGTTTAAGCCTTTATTGATGTTCCTCGGACACTTTGTGACACTTTTTTGTGGTTTAGGGGGAAACTATGTCCCCTCTTTGTTTGTTGTATAATTAAATGTTATTGATTGACTTGTTCTTTTCCCTACCGGATATTCTGTGTTAGGTTACCCTCATGTGGATAACCTAATGCATTATAAGTCTGCGGGTGTTAGCTGAGATTTAGCCCCCCGCTAATTCTTATACTGTTGATATTGCTGTTACTAGCACTTTTTTTTATATATCCATCGAGTACCTGGATTATTGCATCCAAAAAACCTTAATGCTGGCGAATCTTCTCCCTTCTTTTCTTGAAACATAATCTCTTTGTGTCATCTTTAGGGTGTCAGGTCTTGTGTTACATACTCTTTCAAATAAGATATATGTTGTAGAGTATATCCGTGGACGTATACTTATATACTTAGCTTCTGTTTCTTCTCCTTAGTTGGTTTTAATATTCTGTCTGTCTATCTGTTGGTTCTGCAATCTTTAAATAAATGTATAAATAAATACATACATACATTAAGATTAAGAAAAAAAAAAAAGAACGAAAGAAAGAAAGAAAGAAGGAAGGAAGGAAGTAGACGAGATGATTAAATATCACACATAAAATGAAATGAAGAAAAAAGAACTCAAGGAGGCGTGTGGTCTAATGGTTAGAGTCGAAGGAAATGGACTCGTCGACCCGAGTTCAATTCCTGACGAGACTGTTAGCATTCCACATGTCGGTAATACCCTTGAGAAAAGTATGAATCCAATTCTCTCTCCAGCTATGGGCAAATAGCAGGACAGACTGGACTCTTTAACAATATCAACTCTCTTTTTATTCCATTGATGAGAATCAGGCTAGGAGAAGAAAACTCTGAATTCAAATCTGTTTAACTCCACTTAAGAAATTGACCTTGTGTCACATCCTACTCGTGCGGGGGGGTTGGTAAATCTCTCTCTGTCTCTCCCTCTCTCTCTTTCTGTCTGTCTGTCTGTCTGCTCTCTATATATATATATAATATCTTATTATAATGGAGATTGTGTGTCTTTCTGTCTGTAACCGAAACTACATTACTACTTAAGTCATAATTCCCTTAAGTTATTGACATCACATTCTCAATGATTTCATTTTTATTTAAACCTCAATGATTAATAAAATTGTTTTACATTATCAATACTGTTAACCATATCTACATACTAATAACATGTAATTATATTTATATATACAACAAAATAGTGGTTTACAGTGGACGGGAATGCTAATTTGCATATTGATATTAAAAATGTGATTTTAATAAATATGTGCTTAGTATTATTGATTTCTAATTGTTTGGTTTTATTTTAAAATATAAGCAAAAATCTCTTCAATGAATCTTAAATGAAATCCATTAACAAGAAAGATAACTGTCATTTTATTCTTTACTTCCTCTTTTAACTAAATACTTAAATTAGAAAAATAAGAATGAAAACGAGAGTGATAGAAGAGTAAGTTTCAGTTGTTCTATTTTCGATTATACCCTCCTCTGTTTCAAATCTTTTAACTGCATTCTATTTAGTTTCATTAGCCTTTCTAATTTAATATAATATTCTATTACATTAAAACTTAAATACATATATTTGCTAGTATATATATATATATATATATATATATATATATATATATATATATATATATATATATATATATATAAGCCTTCACCTCTGTAAACAAATAACTGTGTGGACGTTCATTGTATGAACACTCATACGTCGAAATCAACGGGAGAGTCCATCATATATATATATATATATATATATATATATAATATATATATGAAGATTTGTTTACTTTAAACCGTCCGCGGTGGCTCTCACATCACACCCTAGCGAAGTAAAAAAAGTCATTGTAATTGACTCAGATTACAATAATAATAGGTATTTATTTGAATAGAATGAGTTCTGAGGGAAATAGATAGAACTTCTAAATATCCCGTCATACAGGTAAAAAATACCAAGAAAATTTGCGAGAGTCCTGGGGAAATTTTGGTAAGCAAAGAGTTAACTTCATGTGTATTTGCTTAGAAATGATTCATAGACCTAAGGTTGCTTACAGTACCTGTTATTGCTTAAGTGGTTACAAAACTCGATATTGAACAGGCTCATTGCAACTTAACTTTGGTGATCTAGCAGGAAACGGTGCTTTCAGCGTAACATCTGTAACCTGATCGTGATTAATTCATATTCCTCAGTGTTTCCAGTTCTCTAGCAAGGTGTAGGTTCTTCTTCATTTATCTCCTTCTTCTTTATGTACCTTCTTCTTCTTCTCATTTTCTTTTTCATCTGTTTTCTTCTTCTCTCTTCTTCTTCTTCTTCTTCTTCTTCTTATTTATCGACATCTTCTTCTTCATTTATCATCTTCTTCATTTTTCCCTTCTTATGTACTTTCTTATTCTTATCATTTTCTTTTCATTTATTTCTTCTTCTTCTTCTACTTCTTCTTCTTCTTTATTTATTGTCTTTCTCTTCTTTATTTATTGTCTTCTTCATTTATCTTCTTTTCTTTCTTCTTTTCTTCTTCTTCTTCTTCTCTTCTTCTTCTTCTTCTTCTTCTTCTTCTTCTTCTTCTTCTTCTTTGTTGACTTCACTCTTCTTTCCTTTTTCTCTTTTTATTCGTCCTTTTTATTTTCCCAGCTCTCTCCTTTCTCTTTCTCTGTCGCATTCATTTCTTCTTCCTTTATTTTGTTCACTTACAACAATATTTATTCCTTTCGCTTTTTTTTCTTCGTTAATATTTCATTTTTAATTATCAAAATTTCTGCTTTTACATCGCTTGTTCTTCGTTTGTCTCTCTTATTTTTTATTGTCGTTTTTTTTTCCTTCCCCTTCATTCTATTCCTCTTTCTTCTCTTCCTTTATTCATTTAGTTTTAAACGACATATTCTAAGATTTCCTCTGAGTAGAAAGAAAGAAAGAAAGAAAGAAAGAAAGAAAAAACCCAAATAAATTAAGAACATGGATTTAAAATGTGGAAAACACAAATAACGAAGAAATATATCATTTTTATTTAAAAGCAATTCTGTGATATTTCGAAACGCGCAAAAATCTTTCCTATATTCTAATTCTCGTCTGCTTATATTTCAATGAAAGCGGTCTTGTTAGGCCCAGCAATTCGGTTCTCTGGAGAAATGATCGCCATAACTGAATCACTTTCCTATTTATTTCTCTAAGAAAGACGAAAAATATTCAAAATGGCTGCCAGGTCCATCCATATAAAGCTATTGGAGAATTAACCCTATTTGGTAACTAAAAAGAATGTACGAAATTGGAAAGATGATGATGATTTTTTTTCGAGCGTATTTTTAAATGCATCCCAATTGGGTCGCGAATATTTTTTAGCATCGCCTCCAGAAGTCTTCGAACCGAAGTGCCTCGGGGGACCCATCGTCAGCGGCTGTCTGAGAAATTGATTGCTTCTGAAATCCAATAGAACATAAAAATTGAACATCCCCCCCAAAAAACTTTTTCTTTCGCAAATAAGACCACCTCTTTTTGTGTTGGAATATTTTGTATCTAAGCTGTGCTGCAATACACCACTTAGATTTATAGACTAAGCGAGGTCACGTGGTTTAAACCGCAGCCAATCAACAGCCCCAATACATGGTTGGTTTACTACTTAGTCGATGCTGCTGACAGACGTCCATTTACAATCACAGACGAAGGACCTGCAAGACTGAGGAGCACCAAGGAACAACCAAAGGATTCTTCACTAAGGATCGCGCTCTGCTTAACACAAGGATCTCTGTTGGACAAGCGCTCTTGCTTGAAGCCTAAAGGATGGCCACAAAAATCGTAACATTTTCTTAGTCTTTCGAACATTTGAACTGTCTGCAAAATAATCAGTAAACAGTCCAGGGTTGAGGAAAAGGGGAATCAGAGTCCAGAAGTTGGGGATCAAATTTGGAAAGAATTTGTGGGCAGTAGGTAGCATAGAATTTCTGAAAGTGTCTGCACTGAAAACAGCAGCCAATCATCGTCCAGGGAATGAGCTTGGCCGAATTACATAATGGAACAACCCAGAATTGTATATAAACCACCAAACCAACACACTGATGCTCATTGCAGACACTTTGATCCATAAATGCCCTACACATGGCTATGTTCTTGCAGTTAGCACAGGACCTGAATTGGGTTACATTCTGTTCATCTTTTTCTCTGGTAACTGGACGCTATCAGCTTCAACCACAATCTTAGGGTCAAGTCACTCCGATCACCGAAGATCACAGCAAAGTTCTTGTTCGGTTCGATTTGATACTACAAAAGTTCAACAGGCAATTTGAACCAGTTTTTACACAATATTTTATATACTCTATCGACAGGACTTAAAGACAAATGATATATTTAGATCACATAAAATAAAATTTGATTTGGGTAGAACATGTTGGAATGCAGACTGCATACCAAAGTAGCACCAATTAAGCTTTGTTAGAAAAATAATGAACATTTTTGTCTCAAACTTCTATTAATTATTTAAGTGAAATTACCTTTACAACTTTACCCCATGTCCAAAATTGTGACCAGTGCATACACACTGATAACCTCCTTTTTCATTGTGACAGCCAGCATGTTGGTGACATTGGGGGTCGGAAGTGGGTCCTTTTTAGTGCACATGCTCGGAGGGATCTTCCGGTGAAGGCTCATGGGAGCTTATTTCTTTAGATTTTAATTTTTTTTATTTCAATCTTATTTTGATCCCCACAGGTACCAATCCCCTAGGCAGTCTATTTCAAATGATTGGGTTATTTCCAGATAGTACAATAAACACGAAAAAGAAAATGTAATTTAAAATGACCAGTCAAGGTTTTATCAGTCATTTTATCAATTGACAGCTGATGTTATCTTCCACCCACTCAGAAAATTCCTGGTTGAAGTCCTTGCATCTAATTGTGAAGCTCCATTTCTAGAGATCTGGGGAATGTGGAGAACCAGTTTATTCCTATTACTCCCAGGTCCACTCTGACCTGTTAGTTTTCTATCTAATGGGTCTTTCCATTCGAGTTTTTCACACATGCCTTAACCAGTGGTTCTCTGGAGACTGGGTAACAGCAAGTCTCCTCGGATCTCCAGAACTCTTCTGAGTATTCTAGCCGATCTTAACAATGCTGTAGTTTGGATGGTCTCGATTCTTCCTCTGAATTTTAGTTCACCCAGTCTCTTTTGCAGACACTTGGGGGACAGTTCCAAGGGCACCAATTACAATTTGCAGGACGATTGGAAATCTGAGGAAGAATCGATACCTTCCACCATTTCTATACTTTTGTACTTCATCTGTATAAGTTTGTATTATAATTGTCTTACGTTTTTCCCACCAATGTAAGCTGATGGTCTTTCACTGGAGTTAGACAGCAAGTTTCCTCAGATGTCCAGGACTTTTCTGAGTATTCAAGCCGAACTTAACAATTCTGTTGTTTAGATGGTCTCAATTCTTCAACTGATTTACAATTTCTCTTGTCTATTTACTAATCACACTTGAGGGCCTGCAAGGGCACCAGTTACAATTAGCATTACTGTCACCTTGATATTCCACAGATTTTAAAAATTCTATGGCAAGGTCAAGGTATTTGTCTATCTTTTCGTTTTCTTTCACCTTAACCATGTGATCTGCTGGAACTGTATTATTGCACTCCATTCGAGTTTTTCACACCCGCTTAACTGGTGGTTCACTGGAGGTTAAGTGACATCACGTCTCCTTACGTCTTCAGGACTCTTCTGGGTATTCTAGCTGATCTCAATGATGCTGTAGTCTGGATGGTGTCAATTCTTCCTTCGATTTCCAGTTCATCCAGACTCTTTTCCAGATCCTTGTGGATCGTTCCAAGGGCATCAATTCCAATTGGCACAATCTTCAGTTTCAGGTTGCACAGTTTTCTTAGTTCTCTGGCAAGGTCCAAGTATTTGTCTATCATTTCGCTTTCTTTCACTTTCACTCGGTGATCGACCGGGACAGAAAAATCCACGATATGACAAGTTCTCTTCTTGTTAATCAATACTAGGTCTGGTCTCCTGGCCGGGATTAGGTAATCCATCTCTTATTATTATTATTATTATTATTATTATAGTTTTGTGGATCTTCATATCTTATCATATCAGTATTAGCTGGTGACCTTCCCTGGAGTGCGAGTGATAGAAAGTCATCACAGTTCTCCAGGACTCTCCTCATTATTCCAGCTGATCTCAGCCTCTTGCCCTGTCCCTCGGGGATCATTCCAAGTTCACCAACAACAATTGATATCACTATCAGCTTCATGTTCCACAAATTGTTCAGTTCTCGGACAAGATCACGGTGTTTGTCTATCTTTTCACTTTCTTTTATTGTTACTCTATGGTAACTTAGAACGGCAAAAATAAACTAAATGACAAGTTCTTTTCTGTTAAAAAAAATAACACTAGGTTTTGTCTTCTAGCTTGGTCGATCCATTCGTATCTCAAAGCCCAAAATAATTTTATGGGTCTAATTTTCTAGGGCATATTTTGTGTATGTACCATTTGTAAGCATAGCCAATGTTTTGTCTGCTGGGAAATTCTTAGCGGATCACCTTTCCTACCCAGTCATACTTGTTCTTGCATTCCTTTTGTGCCAGTTTGTTGCATTCGCTTATTATGTGATTAACTGTTTCATCTCCGTTACTACATAACCTACACTTGGTATTTTCTGTGTATTATCAAGTTTTGCTTTGATATAATTAGTTCTTAGTTCTTATCATTTTGTGCTGCTATCATTGGATTTCTCTTTTTAATTCTACCTTCGTAAACATGTCCAGGACATCTCTTGTGCAATGTCCTTAGTTGGTCACTTAGAATAGCTATATTATTAGTATTATTTCATACTTGTGGGGTTTTCGGACCATATTACCATCAGGCACCCCTTTTTGATCTCGATTAAGAAAGGACATGTTTTTCATTTACACCGTCAATATCCGGTTGTTTGTTAGGGGTTAGGGTCAGGGGTTGGGGTTAGAGGTTAGGGTTAGGGGTTAGTTTTATAATTTAAAAAAATCTAAAAATCGTCTGTTAAAACAACCGGATATTGACGGTGTAAATGAATAACATGTTTTTTCTTAATCAAGATCAAAAAGGGGTGCCTAAAGTTCATATGGTCCAGTTTTTCATACCAGCGTAAGCTTATGGTCTTTCCCTGAAGTCTGATGGACAACAAGTCTCTTCAGGTCTCCAGAACACTTCTGAGTATTCTAACCGATCTAAAAATGCTGTTTCTGAATGGTCTCAATTCTTCCTCTGATTTCGAGTTCATCTAGTCTGTTTTTTTTACTTTTTAGGACCGTTCCAAGTGTACCAACTACAATTGTTATCACTTTCACCCTCATATTCCACAGTTTTGTTTTACTATTCTCTAGCAAAGCCAATGTATTTGTCTATACTGAGTGAAGGAAAAAGAAAAGATAGACAAATACTGGGACTTTGCCAGAGAACTGAAAAAAAAAAAACAATAAAAAAACAAAAACAAAAACAAACAAACAAACAAAAACAAACAAACATACAAAACAAAATGTGGAAAAGAGTTTGGTAAAGAGTCTTGATGGAAGAATCGAGATCTTCCAAACAGCAACATTGTTAAGATCAGCTAGAATACCTAAAAGAGTCCTGAAGATCTGAGAAATCTTGCTGTCACTTCAGTCAAATACTTCCTCCTAACGCTGGTGTGAAAAACTCGCAGTAATAATAATAATAATAATAATAATAATAATAATAATAATAATAATAATAATAATAATAATAATAATAATAATATTCGTCCGGCTTTTATATGCGCAACTTAATTTTAGTTATCAGAGAATTTTGGCTTCGGGACACAAAACCCGAAGAGACTTACGACAGCCAACATGGAAAAGATGAGGAAGAGAGAGAACAGAATAAAGCAAAGATGAAATAAAAAAATTAATAAATAAAGAAAAGAAAATGAAATAAAAGGTGCACGAATCTGTAAACGGAAAAATATAAATCTGAAAAGGCTGAAAGAGATAAAAAAAAAATGAACAACAGAAAAAGGAAAAAAGAAAAAAGAAAAAAAAAAAAAAAAAAAAGAAAAAGAAAAGAAAAGACAAAAAAGATGCGGTGTTGGGAGCGACAAGCGAGAGACTCGCCTGGAGCAATGGAAAATAGTAAAAAGTGAAGTGGGTGATGAATTGGAACGAAGAAAAGTGGTGAAACGAAAAAGTCCGCTGGAAGCCGGTGGCCTTAAGTAAGAGACGAACTTTAGAAAAAAAAATAAATAGAAAGAAAGAAAGAAAGAAAGAAAGAGAGAAAAAAAGGAGGGAGTAGGAAGAGGAGCAAAGATAAGCTGAATAGATAGAAGTAGGGAGTGTGTTTTCAAATCTGACTTGCGGTTGGCACATTTTTAAAAAGATGACCTAGATAAAATCAAGCAATGGCTACAATATAACGAAGCAAAAAAAAAAAGATAGATAGATAGATAGGTTGATAGATAGATAGATAGATAGGAATATACATTGGTATGAAAGTTAAAAATAAACTATAATAGATAGATATAGATAGACTAAGATTTGTACAGATTCAAACAGGAATAGAAATATATTAACGGTAGATCGATAAATCGATCGATCGATGGATAAATAAATAAATATGAAATGAAATATTAGATATTGTTCGACTGAAAGTGTATATATATATATATATATATATATATATATATATATATCTACATATATATGAAATTATGAAATATATGTGTATCAAAATATATATATATGTGTGTATATACATATATATACATATATATATATGAAGTATATATATAAGAACATGTCACACACACACACACACACACACACACACTATAATATATATATATATATATTATATATATATATATATATATATGCATGTGGGGGGAATAGTGGTATTCAGAATTAAATGGATAGGGTTATCAATCTAGACATATATATATATATATATATATATATATATATATATATATATATATATATATACTTTTATCGATTTCTATCTTCTTTTCCATTATGCTCATATATATATATATATATATATATATATAAATATAATCTACAGACATCGTGTTTGACATTTCAAGTCTCATCAGTTCCATAACCTTTCGGCCCGTCGACATATACATATGAAAAGATATATATATATATATATTATATATATATAATATATATATATATATAGATAGTAGATAGATAGATAGATAGAATAATAGATAGATAGATAGATTAAATCGTTGATATCAGAAGTAGAGCATGTATAGGTTATGTAGAGCTAAACAAATCGAGAAAATGTCAATCCCTGTATGTACATTTCAACCTATTATGTCTCATCAGCAAGATGATAGACATGGAAGACTGCTCCGTGTGTGACTCGAAATTCAAAACAAACGAAAAATCTGGGTAAAATCCAGCTGGTGTAATGGTTAGAGTCCCCGCCTGTCAGCTTGGCAGTCGAGGTATCTATCTATCTATCTATCTATATATATATATATATATATATAATATATATATATAAAGTAAGTAAAGTCGACGGGGCGGCCTTAAGTCGGTATCAGCCAGTCAGCGAGGGAGCCTATCCCCTTTTCACTAGCGCTAGACCAAGGAGATTATTTTTTAGCATCTGAGGTGGAGCGCCACACCTACCATCAGCTCCTTACTTTACCGCACAGATCCCTGTGCTACTCATACGCTGAGTTGGCGAGGACCGGTATCGAACTAGGAACCTTGTGGTTTCTAGCCGAACGCTCTACCGACTGAGCTAACCCGGTCCCAATATTGTTATATACTATGGGTTTAACACCTATTTTTTACGTGCATGTGGAATAGACTAAGAATAATTAAGTTTTCTTAAACAATTAGTTTTACAATTGTATGTAATGAATTAACTAGAAATGCCATAACAAGACGACTTCTGAAAAAGAGATTTTATCTCGAAAATTCAAGAATAAAATATAGGTTAACACACAACACCATTGTTACCTTATTATTTTTTCTTTACACCTGCATTGTGATAGCCTTCAAAATCAACCTCCAAACCAATATATACACAATGCTTCAATCAAATTATAAAACTCTCGTAATGAATTAAGTTTTTGAATCATATAAAGAGAATAGAAAGAAAATTAGTTTGGAAATATTTTAGCGACAATAGAGACAATTGTTTAAAAATTCCGATGACAATATCTACGTCAATAGAAAACTGCATAGTCATCGGAATGCCACGGGTAACAAAACCATCAGATATCTACGTCATTAGAAAACAGCTGATATTTGAAAATTCCGATATTAAATTTAACTTAATGATCACGTAAGCATTACAAAAGAAAATTATAAAAAGGGCCCTTGAGTTGAAAAGTTTCAGTTGGAGCTGACGCTCTTCCCAACAAAGTTGGAGAGAGGTCGCTATCCCAACTCGACACAGTTAGAGAGGACGCGCTCCCAACTCAACACAATTGGAGAGAGGATCCTGTCCGGAGACACAAAAACCAACTCATCAGGTTCGTCTCTCTTTTTCGTTCCGTTTTTTCTCTCTCTCCATCTCAACCATAACAAGCTCAATCACAGACTTTGTTTTAACAAAACTGCTACAATGTTGACACAGGGCCTCCACAATACTTAGGTGCGTGGGTCACACCATCCGCATGTCTGCAGACAGACTCCCCCATAAACTACTTTACGGTGAACTCACAGATGGCACGCAGAGGACAGGAGGCCACAAAAGTGGTTCAAAGACCATATTAAGACAACGCTGAAAAAAGGGACCATCACACCTTCAAGCGTGGAAGGTCTGGCTTCAGACAGACAGGGTTGGCGAAATGCCTGCCGCACAGGAGCTAAGCAGCACAATATCGAGATTAACTGGGCTGCAGAGCGGCGACGTCTTCGTTGTCATGAACCACTAAATGAAGATGGGAATTTTCCATGCAATATATGTGACCGCATCTGCAAGTCCAGAATTAGACTAACTAGCCACCAGAGGGTCCACAACTATTGAAGACATGGAGTGACGTCATCGTCGTCTGCGACGGACTTCTAACAACAACAACAACAACAACAACAACAACAAGGTATATATAATCCGTAGAGAAAGTTCTCGGCTATATAATATATATTATATATATATATATATATATATATATATAGAGAGAGAGAGAGAGAGAGAGAGAGTGAGAGACAGACAGACAGACTGAGACAAAGACAGAGATAGTTTAGAGATGATAGTTGATGATAGGTTCTTACTTTTTGACTCTTCTTGTTACTGACTCGTTGCTTACTGATTCTACTTCGGCCACCATCTTCTTTGGGCTGACTTCTATCTGCTAGGGGTTGGTTTTCTTTGTTAATTCTTCAAGACTGTCCATTGTTTTAACATTTGATTAATGACAAGACTTGGTTGTTTCATATAATAAAGCTTTATTCTCAACCCAGCCCATTTTGATTCCACCGCGGGGAGACCGAACCCGGGAGCTGACAACACGTCTACGCTCCTTGAAAGCAGGGTCAAATCTAACTAACTAACTCTCACGCGTCAAATTGCGCACTTTCTATCGGTAGGTGAAGTTGGGCTCATCTAAAATGTCAATCATAATCCCAAACGGGTATGGAAAATTACTCACCTCCGATTTTAAATCTAACGAACTTCATTCAAGATTCTAACTACTGGTACTTTCACAATTTATGACTTCTTATAAATTGTAACAATATCATATCATGCCATTTTGACGATATCTCATGACAGAATAGAATGTAATGAAATATGTGCTGTAATTTTAATGTTTATTTTTTATGAATAATAGTTTTCTTTGGCGTAATAGATTTGTAAACTTAAACTTTAAAAATCGACCAAGTGACTGCCCATAACTCGGAAAACTCGTAAGTTGGGACGGGACACTCATAAACCAAGGTACCACAATATATATGGAAGCACATGGTGTAATGGTTACCTTCGTATAAAATGGACACGACGAAACGAGTTCAATTCCCGGATGAGACTGTTTGCCCTTCATATATCGCTAATACCATTGGGAAAAGTATGAATCCAACTCTTCTTCCTCCAGCTATAGGTAAATGGTTGGGCAGACTGGGCCCCTTAAACTTGGCGAGGCAAGGAAACTCTTTATACACATCTGTGTAACTGTTTAAGAAATTGACTTTGTGTCACGGAGGGGTTGATATATATATATATATATATATATATATATATATATATCAAATAGAATGATTGGTTATTAGTGCCAGCCAATCAGGTAGAGAATTTTTACAATCGTCCAAAACAATAAAAAGTCAAACGTCTGTTAGCGTCTCAAGTTGGTGGGTGGATCAGAGTTTTGATCATCTCTGATAGGGTCAGCATGGCAAGCGAAGTCTGATGTTGAAAGACCTGAAACTTCGCAGTGACCCATACATACTACATCACTGACGACACCTACCAGTGCCCCAAATGTAGGAGCATATATTTAAAGTATATATATATATATATATATATATATATATATATAAAGGTAAAAGTATCCAATTCACTGATATGTTGGCGATAATTTTATTTGGGATCGTAAATATCTCCTGTACATCCACAATGCATGCTTCTGTTAATGCATACTTATGGATTTATACAAGGATTTTTATAAATTCCTAAGAGTGCTCAATGGACGATAATAAAACTAATTATATACAGAGGCACGTGAAGAAAATGTAGAACAAACATGCAATGTTACAATGGATGAAAATTTACTCATCGTAATGTCGATGTTCGAACATTTCGGTTTATAAACGAAACCCTTCTTCTTATAAGCCGAAATGTTCGAACCTTGACACTACAACTAGTAAATTTCCATCCATTGTAACATCTCGTGTTTGTTCTACATTATTTTACATACTGTTGGATTAATTTCCCCAGTTTATACCCATACAGAGCTATATTTGAACTTTCAATATATATATATATATATATATATATATATATATATATATATATATATATATATAGGGTGTGTCAAAAAGTATCGAGATTTTTTGTACTTTTTGACACAACTTATATTCTGAAACAAAAATAATGTTCCATTCATTCTTCATTTCTATCATGGTAAATACATCTTTAAACTTGGTACACTTTTGACAGACCTTGTATTCTGAAAAAGAATTATGAATGGGACGTTATTTTTTTTCAGAATACAAAGTATATCAAATATATAAAAAATCTCTATACTCTTTGACACACCTTATATATATATATATATATATATATATATATGAAGAAATTTGAAAAACGATGTGGTCCAAAAATAAGATGAATTTTTGGACACTTCGTTTTTCAAATTTCTTCATATTGTCGGATTTATTTCCATATTTACTCCCATAATATATTATATATATTATATATATATATATATATATATATATATATATATATATATATTGTGTAGGGTGGTGTTCCCTATTTCTAATGCAGTCAATTATAATTATCGGAAATAAAGATACTGTATTTTTTACAGGCCTCAGCGAGACTCAGTTGGCAGATCCAAAAACTGACAACACTGACGGATATCAGAAGAAAGTAATCCATTCTTTAACCTACTCTACTCTCCTGTCATTTAGACGATAGCAAAATGCCAAATGACTTCTGTTTTATATGTCGAACGAAAAGAAACCTTGGAATTGATAAGCGTTTATGTAATCTAGCATCGATTAGAATTGTAGATCAAAATGGCCGGTCTGACGAGGCGATGACAGTTCATAAAACGAACCGAACTATCGAATACAGCGATCTATTTGACTTTTTTTTTGTAAAAATTTACCCGCAAAAAATGTATAAAAATCTATTTCTCATATCTCAGTTCTTATTCCTCATTTTTAATTCGCTAGTTTTTTTTTAACATAACTTCTTCCCCATTTCTCATTCCGCATTTCTTCTTCCCATTTCTTCTTCCCCATTTTTCATTCCCTATTTCTTATTTACCATTTTTCATTCTTCATTTCTTCTTCCCATTTCTTTTTCACCATTTCTCATTCCATCTTGCTTATTTAACATCTTTCATCCTCCATTTTTTCTTCCTATTTCTTCTTCTCATTTCTTCTTCCCCATTTCTCCTTCCATCTTGCTTATTTAACATTTCTTCTTCCTATTTCTTCTTCCCATTTCTTCTTCCCCATTTCTCATTTCCTATTTCTTCTTTAACTTTTTTCTTTCTCTATTTCTTCTTCCTATTTCTTCTTCTTCCCATTTCTTCTTTCCCATTTCACATTCCCTATTTCTTCTTTACCATTTTTCATTCTCCATTCCTTCTTCTCATTTCTTCTTCCCATTTCTTCTTCCCGATTTCTCATTCCATATTTCTTTGACTTTTTTCTTTCTCTATTTCTTCTTCCTATTTCTTCTTCCCATTTCTTCTTCTCCATTTTCATTCCCTATTTCTAATTTCTTTTTTTTCATTCTCCATTTTTTCTTTCTATTTCTTCTTCTCCATTTCTCATTCCCTATTTCTCATTTTTCATTCTCCATTTCTTCTTCCTATTTCTTCTTCCGATTTCTTCTTCCATTACTCATTCCCATTTCTTATTTCTTATTTTTCATTCTCCATTTCTTCTTCTATTTCTTCTTCCGATTTCTTCTTCTCCATTTCTCATTCCTATTTTTATTTACCATTTTTCATTCTCCATTTTTCTTCCTATTTCTTCTTCCCATTTCTTTTTCCCCATTTCTCATTCCCTCTTGCTATTTAACATTTCCTTCTCATTTCTTCTTCCTATTTCTTCTTCCATTTCTTCTTCCCCATTTCTCATTCCCTTTTTTTTATTAACATTTTTCATTTTCCATTTCTTCTTCCTATTCTTATTCCCATTTCTTCTTCCCATTTCTTATTCCCTATTCTTTATTACCATTTTTCATTCTCAATTTATTCTTCCTTTTTCTTCCATTTCTTTTTCCCATTTCTCATTCCCTAATTCGCAATACTTATTTCTTTTCTCTATTTTCCCCAGTTATCTTTTCTTATTTCTCATTCCCCAATCATCATTCGCTATTTTTCCATTCCCATTATGTAATCTCCGTTTCATATTCCATTTATTATTCCCAATTTCTTATTCCCCCTGATCTTAATCGCATTTCTGTTTTTTTTTTTGTAAATATTTACCCGGAAAAAAGTTTAATTGGTTTTACATCCGATTTCTTATTCAGCGTGTTTAAGTTTCACTTTCACTTTTGACATTTCTCTTTCTTCATTTCTTATTCCATATTTCTTATACCCCACTTTTCATTCTCCTATTCTCATTCACTATTTCTTATTCCCCACTTTTCATTCTCCTATTCTCATTCACTATTTCTTATTCCCCACTTTTCATTCTCCTATTCTCGCGCGCGCGTGTGTGTTAAGTAAGGAATATTTTAGGGTTTCTACGCCAGTGATGAATTGGTTGTTTTTACGGAATATAAACCTTAGCTGCTTTATTTTTATACCAAAGTCAGTTTAACAATTATGGTCTGTAATTGTATAAGGTAGAAAATTAATTTTAAACACTCAAACAGATATATTTGACCCATAAATGGGCCCATAACTGATACAACAATTGGACTGGCTTGGTATAAGATGTAAGCAAAATCGCCACTTATACGTATAGACTTTACCCGCAGTGGAGAAGCAGCAGGAGCAAGTAACCTCCGATATAAATTGGCCAACGGGATGGAAGGAGAAAAAATCATTTAAGATCGTTCATTGTTGTTGCAGTTTTTTGTATATAAGGCGTGCTGGAATCCACCACTGAAACTTATAAACTCGGCACGGTTACGTGAATTAAGCCATAGCCCATCAATAGCTCTAATACGTGGTTAGTTAACTATTTAATCACCGATATGGAAAGCCGTTCATTTGCACGTTATTCGACATTGACGAACGGAGTAAAACCAAAGGATCATACCCAACACTAAGGGACACCAAGGAACAACCAAAGGATCATACCCAAGACTGAGGGACACTAAGGAGCAACCAAAGGATTCTTCACTAAGGATCGCGCTCTTCTTAACTCCGCTGGGGGAGTGCTCTTGTTTGAAGCCCAAGGATGGCCAACAATATCGTAACAGGTTATGGGCCCAGGAACGGAAGGATTTTCTTCGATGTCAATGAAGCCAAGTATGAACTCTGGGAAGTGAAATTACTCGGGTATTTAAGGATCCTTCAACACCCAATATAAAACACACACCATCTGACCAAAGCGAGGACTCAGATCTGGCAGAAAAGAATGCGACAATATATGCTGAATTGATCCAATGTTTAGACGATCGAAGTTTATCATTGGTAATGCGTGACGTCAAGAATAATAGGCGAAAGGCATTATGGATATTAAGGTCCCATTATTTGGCGACAGGCAAACCAAAAATTATTCCTCTCTATTCGGAATTGGCCTCTTTCAACCGAACAGACTATGAATCAGTCACGGATTATATGATAAGGACTGAAAATATCGTAAATTCAGTAAAAGAAGCAGGTGAAGTGATTAGCAATGGCTTATTAATCGCCATCGTATTGAAAGGATTGCTTTCAAAATTTTAAGCCTAAGGATGGCCACAAAAATCGTAACAATTGTCTTGATATCAGTCATTGGACTATCAATACCTTGGAAAGACGTCTGACTTATCTCTCGACTGGAGGCTTATTACAGACTTGGATTAACTGTGACTCTTCTTCTTCTTCTTCTTCTTCTTCTTCTTCTTCTTCTTCTTCTTCTTCTTCTTCTTCTTCAACAACAACAACAACAACAACAACAATAATAACAACAACAACGGCTTCACGGATTTCAACAACTACTACTTTGAGTCAGAGTGGATAGGGAAGTGAAGTCAATATTCAGCAAAGGTCGAGAACTGGAGCCTCACCGGTGGATGCAGGTTTATGACAAATCCCAGGACCGTGTTGGGGTGGGGTCTTAACCCACAGCAGGGGATGCTGCTAATGTATTCTTGGCCCCATTGACAGGACGTGATGAATTAGTAGAAAGACAGAAAGAAAGACAGACAGACAAAGAAATACAAAGGAACACACACACTCAGAGAGAGAGAGAGAGAGAGAGAGAGAGAGAGAGAGAGAGAGAGAGAGAGAGAGAGAGAGAGAGGGGGGGGAGGTCGACATTTTCAAATACGTCCTTTATATTGTTTTGCTTTGGAAAAGCGTTGCATAATGAAAGCTAAACCCCCACATTCTATGAGAAAAAGGTTTAATAGTATAATATTTACCAACCCCTTCGCATATGCAGGATGTGACACGAGTTTAATTTCTTAAGCGGAGTTTAACAGGTTTGAATTCAGAATTTTCTTTTCCTAGACCGGTTGCCATACCAAGGTAAAATAGCCCAGTCTCTCTTATTATTTGCCCATACTTAGCGGGAGAATAATTAGATTCATAGAAGAGCGGGAACAGATTATTCCATTATATAAGTACTAGGGGGGGGGGGATTGACATTTTCATTGGTGCACACTGACTGGTTTTTCGATTTAAGAAGTCGAGTTTTTGTGTAGTTTCTTTCGTAGCAAAAAATATCAAGACTAGTAGCTCGTAGCTTACAGGTTGGCAACTTGAAGATGCCGGATTTAAGTTGGGGTTGCTATCGGAGCCGATATGATGCAAAAGAATCCATAATCGACGATGAAGATAGTACATCACTGACGACCACCCATTTACGCATCCACAAAATGTACCTTATGACTAGATTCGTACCTTTCCCAAGGGTATTAGCGTATTGTGAAATGCAACTTGCATCGTACGAGATTTAAAATAGATTCGCTGAGTCTATTTCCTATGACGATAACTATTATAACACAAACACTTTTTTAAATATAATTAAAAAAGAAAAAAGAAGAATTTGTTGGTTTTAGGTTTTCAATTGGTATAGATACTAACCCAGTTTCGGTCGTGTGTTCAGGAGTTTTGCTTTTTTTAAATTTTAAGATCTGTCTTTATAGAAATAAATGTTTACAAAACATTGTTTAATCTCGTAAAAAATGGTAGAGCCTATTTTGCATATACTTCTGACCAATTTCTTTCTGTGTAGTCTTCTTCCTCCGATAGTGAATCAAGAATTCAAAACAATTCCTAGATGCTATTTCTCTGAATGTTTGAGGTGAGGCTTGATGATTAGTATTATCTGCGTTATTCGGACTATTGTCCTCATCTTCATTGTTATCTGTACAACGTTTCGGTCGATATGCCCTCTGGCCTTCTTTAGGTATTTCTTGTCGGACTCGGGAATCCTGTCGGACTCGGGAGCCTTCTGTCCAATAGGACACATGGCCTAGTGGATAAAGGAGTTAGATTAAGACAGTTCTAAGTGACAGTTATCTCTGGATTGCTGGTTCAATCCTGATCAAGGGCAGCAGTAGCATAGAATAATAATTAACACAGCTGAACGCCTATACCCCAGCTATGGACTGAAAAAGGGTTAGGTTCAAAGTTCCGTGATGGCTCCCGATTACGACAAGAAGGTTCCCGATTACGACAAGAAAGTTCCCGAGTCCGAATAGAAGTTTCCCGAGTCCGAGAAGGTTCCCGAGTCCAAGAAGATTCCCGAGTCCGACAAGAAATACCTGAAGAAGGCCGGAGGGCATATCGGCTGAAACGTTGTACAGATAACAATGAAGATGAGTACAATAGTCCGAATAACACAGATAATACTAATTCCTAGATGGTGATGAACACAGTGAAAGCAATGATACTAGGAAGTAGTTGATGTGATTCTTCAAATAATGATCTCACACAATGTTAGCACTTCGAAGTACCATCATCAGGAGTGATGTGTTCCAGTTTTTTCAAGGTATATTAATGGATGTGGAGGCTGGAAGTTGGAGAATTGATGGGAAAAGTGTTATAGGCCTATATATATATATATATATATATATATATATTCACACACTTTCCATACACATGAACACATATCAGGACACATACACTTTCATTTTCTTGAGATTTGTACATTATTGTATGTGGACCGGTAAGATATAAAGTAAATCACTTGATCCCAGGGGGCCATCCTCTCAGGAAACACTTGTCCCCTCTTCTAAAAGGGGCAAGTCCGGGTTTATTGCCCGGTGCTTGAGGCGCATCAAAAGAAGAATACCAAAGGGATTCATGTATTTTTATACTGGCTACTGCATGAGCTTCGGTTTGTGCGTTGCTCCCCACGTTAATCGGACTTTATGTTCATCTGAAATCGTGGGTGGTCAGAAAATATCAACTTACCCGGCTTCAGTCCTGTGTACAGGGGTTTCGGCTTCTGGACCGGTAAGATATAAAAATGAAATCGCTCGATCCCAGGAGACTATACCCTCGCCACCAGGAAACACCTGCTCTCTCGTCTAATAGCGCCAGGGTCGGGTTTATTGCTCGGTGTCTGAGGCGTCCCCAAAAGGGGAATGCCGTAGGGATCACGCTCTTTTTTGCACTAATCACTGCACGAGCTTCGGATTGTGTATGGCTCTCCATGTTAAAAAGCCCTTGTCTCAATCCTCTCTAGTCGGAGGTCCGGAAAATACTAACCCAATCCATGGATGTTGCACAAGTATAAGGAATCCAGCAAGGATCAAACTCGCAATTCAGCAGAAATGGATCTGAGAGACTAGCTTGGTAAACATTACACGACGATGGGATGTTTGTTTTTGTTGGGGGCCATATTTAAAGCCGACTTTGTTGCCGAGTCAGTCTAGTTGCTTTTTTTTCTTCATTTCAATGTGGACAGAAATCCAGCATACGGAGTTCAAGTCACATTGTCGACTAACTCTTCAATTTTATTTTAGTCTTTTTTTTTGTAAAATAGTTTGTTAAATGTGATGCGTTAAAAGTTGTGATAAAAAGTAGTAAAAATTATATAAAAAAAAAGAAAAAAAAAAGAAAAAAATAGCCAAAAATGAATAATGAAAATACTTTATCTAAGAAATTTAGACAACAAAATATTATTTGTTTCTTTTCATCATTTAGCTTAAAGAAAGCTGAAACTGTGCCATTGAAACTAGCAGATAAAAAAAAGAGCAGAAGACAGAGAAAATGAATTAGTCTTTCTTTTTTATTATATCGAGTTGCGGTTTCATTTTTTTTAATTGGTTTTATTGAGTAACTGTTGTCGCTGCGTAGTGGTAATTTGAGCCCTTCTCTCTCGTGTGTGGTTTAGTAGGTGCCCCACCCTATTGAGTTACTAAGCAAGCAATGCAAACAACCATTTGAAACAAAGAAAATATGAGAAGGAATAATTGAGAGAGAGAGAAAAGGAAGATAGAGAAAGAAGAAAGAGAAAGGGGGTATGTGTGTGTGTGGAGAGAGAGAGAGAGATAGAGATAGGAGAGAGAGAGAGAGAGAGTGAGAAAGAGAGAGAGAGAGAGAGAGAGAGAGAGAAGAGAGAGAGAGAGAGAGAGAGAGAAGAGAGAGAGAGAGATGTGACATAAAATGAGCTAAAGACGAAAGAGAACTATGGACAAGGAAGAAAAAGAGGAAAGAAATAAAGGTAGCGAATGAAAGAGAGAGAGAGAGAGAGAGAGAGAGAGAGAGAGAGAGAGAGAGAGGAGAGAGAGAGAGAGAGAGAGAGAGAGAGAGAATGTGACATAAAATGAGCTAAAAGACGAAAGAGAAACTAGCGACAATAGAAGAAAAGAGGAAAAAGAAATAAAGGTAGCGAATGAAAGAATGGTAGAGAGAGAGAGAGAGAGAGAGAGAGAGAGAGAGAGAGAGAGAGAGAGAGAGAGAGAGGGGGGTAGTTGGGTCTGTGTGCGTGTAATTAAGTATGGCAGATAGAGAAAAAGTAAAAAAAAGTGTAAATGAAACTGAGAAATTGAAAGAAAAAAGAAAGAAAGAAAGAATGAAAGATCAACAAAGGAAAAGAAAGATGAGTGAAAGTGATAGATAGATACAGAGATAGATAGATAGATAGAGAGAGAGAGAGAGAGAGGGGGGAGGAGAAAGAAAACATAAGAGATATGAGAAGAGGAAAAGAAAGGGAGAGGACGAGTTTCATTAAGTGTGAAACACCCCCATATATTATATATATATATATATATATATATATATATATATATATAGAGAGAGAGAGAGAGAGAGAGAGAGAGAGAGAGAGAGAGAGAGAGAGAGAAAGAGAAAGAGAAAGATAAAGATAGATAGATAGATAGATAGAGAGAGAGAGAGAGAGAGAGAGAGAGAGAGAGAGAGAAGAGAGAGAGAGAATATTATGACAGAAAATATTAGAAAAATGGAAACGGAACCCGTGAGAATGAAAGAAACAGAGAAAATAAATAAATAAATAGATAGATAAAGATAGAAAGAAAAAAAAAGAACAAGAGAATAGGAAAAATAAAAAATATACAGTTAGTCTTTGTGTGCATAATGTAGTTTTTGTTGACGATAGAGAAACTCTGTAAATAAAATGTAAATATGTAACTAAGAATATGTACAGCTATATATATATATATATTATATATATATATATATATATATATATATATATATATATATATATATATAATGATATTGTCTCTTGCACGCTATTCTGCATTTGTACCAACTTTCAAACAAATTCCAAATTCTTTTTAATAAAAATAAGTTTTGACTTTTTTTTTCTTTGCATTTAATATTTTGAATATAGGCATTAGTTTTTCTTTTCAGAGCGGTCTTACGAAATACCCGTGTTCCTTAATAAATACGACCTTTATCATATTGCAACACCCCCTGGTTAAAAATGAGACCGTCCAAATCGTCTCAGATGGAATGCAAAAATGTAAATCCTGATTATCTGGTGTTGCTTATCCACCAAATTCTTATTTTCATGAGTGTCGTCCCCTCAGCTAAGTAATGAACTATTCCATTTATATCATAAGGAAAGAAAACGAAGAAAAAGGACATGCTACACTGAAAAATATGATGAAAGAGAGAGAGAGAGAGAGAGGAGAGAGAGAGAGAGAGAGAGAGAGAGAGGGGGCGGAGGTGATAACGCTAATCTATTTCAATCGAACATAATGAAAAGATTTAAAGAAGGAAAGAAAGGAAAAAAGATTGAGAGAGAGTTAAATTAAGATTGTTATACTTTTTACATATTGAACTATTTGCAATGGCTCTTAAGTAAACATATCAAACGTTGTAATAAATAATAATACTGTGGTATATCCACAGGTCCTGCTAGTTAATAATAGTTACTTTAAACTAGAATTATATCCAAATTAAATAACCCGGCAAGTGTTGGCAAGTGTTGGCAAGTAAGAATCAATCAACTATGAAATTCCTTTTTCTTTTGTGGTTTCTAATCAGTTGATACCTACTTCACTACAGTATTTTTACGGGGACACTTGGTGTAAATATTAGCCCATGTGTTTACTAAACTTTCTATTTTTGTGGCCATTTTTTGGATTTCAAGTGAGAGCACTTTACAGTGGAGATCCTTTGTCTTAAGCAGAGTGCGATCTTTAGTGAAGAAACCTTTGGTTGTTCCTTGGTGTCCCTTAGTGTTGGGTATGATCCCTTGGTTGTTCCTATCTGATGGTGAGGTTCCAGTTCTGCAGGTTTGGGGAATGTGTAGCACCCCTTCATCGCCATTGCTCCCTGGTCCACTCTGACCCAGAGTGGTAGTGCCTATTAGGGTCCCATCTATGTGTTGAATAGAAAAACATGAGTTTATAAACAAAATTGTATTATGCATTAAGAATGAATTTATTTCACAACTTTGTCGGCATTAAATGACCCACCGAGGTTGATATGCCGTAAAACAAAACAAACCAAACCAAAAACTTGGTTGTTCCTTGGTTTCCCTTAGTATTTGGTATGATCCTTTGGTTGTTCCTTAGTGTTGGGTAAAATCATTGCCTTGAGCAAAGTCATTGGTTGTAGATCCGTTCGTCACTGTCGAATAACCTGCAAATGAATGACTTTCAATATCGGCGATTAAATAGTTAACTAACCACGTATTCCAGCTGTTGATTGGCTGGGTTTAATTCACGTGACCACACCGAGTCTATAAGTTTAAGTGGTGGTTTCCAGCACACCTTATATACTGAAATAATCCAACAAGCTTAGAATAGCACCTTTTTGTATTGGCATGCTTCCGTCTGCTAAAGACGATGGCGTAGTGTCCAAATTTTTAAAAAT
The DNA here is from genome assembly GCA_023376005.1 of Doryteuthis pealeii. NCBI lineage: Eukaryota > Metazoa > Mollusca > Cephalopoda > Myopsida > Loliginidae > Doryteuthis > Doryteuthis pealeii. The sequence goes on from CM042148.1 coordinate 14,311,753, forward strand.
CTGCATCTGGCTGAACTGCCCAATTTTCGAATGGCAGTCTCTGGTGCAGTGACTGCACACAAACAGTGATGCTTGCTCGGGGCTGCTGTTGTCTCTCCTTTCTTCTGGCTCTCTTTGCTGTGGCGGATACTTTCCTCTCTGTTTCACTCCTGTCCGTGCCTTGTTTGAGAAGGAGGCACCGTGTGTTGGTGTTGATCTGACATGCCTTCATGTCTTTCTTGCAGACGTCTTTGAAGCATTGGCGTGGTCTAGCACCAGAACAGAAATGAAGGCACACGGTGAGAATCGAAGTCGGAGGGTTAATGCACAAATGAGCTGCACTCAATTCATATCATAGTAAATATCAACAAGTTGACTTCGACTCGAAATTTCCTTGATAAAATTCAGCATTCATGTGTTTCGATGAGAGTGGGGCGGGTTTGCACAGATTTAGGTTCGGTTAATCCAGTTAGGCTTCTGTGTATAAGGGTTCGATACCACTACTAATCTCCATTACTCAGCTCTCCCTGTCACTTATTCTTCATTATCTCTGTCTCTGTCTGTCTGTCTGTCTGTCTCTCTCCCTATATATATATATATATATATATATATATATTATATATATATATATATATTCTTGCTCCCTATATCTCTCCCTACTCCCATTTTCTTTGTTCACGAGGATGAAGAATATTTTGTGTGATTTTCGACAAAACCTGGCGGATAGATTCTTCAGATAAAAGATTAGATGGTAGAATCGTCATTATTCATTTTCTTTTCTCTTCTTCTGTTTTTTTTTCTTATTTTTGTATTTTTTTTTTTTACTAATGTTTAATTTATTTTGACAAGACTTTTGGTGGAATCCAATTAAGAGAACAGTCATGTTGAGAAAGAGAGAGAGAGAGAGAGAGAGAGAGAGAGAGAGAGAGAGAGAGAGATAGGGGAGAAACTCACACACACTCTCACACACACATATGGAGTGGAGCATATATATTTATATATATATATATATATCCGTAGCTGGGTTAGCAAGACAGACCTTTCTTCCAACGGTAGAATGTTGCTCAGGTTCAAGTTGAGAGCTCGATATTCAATGTTATTGAACAGAACAATGTAATTGGTAAAGCTTAAAAACAGTCATTTTCCACTTATATATCTATATACACTGATACCTGTGGGTAGAAATAGAACTATAACCACAGAATGCCATTCTAAGCCTTTTCTTTACCATATATATATATATATATATATATATATATATATATATATATATGTAAACACGGTTTGTTTTGAATGGCTTTTTGCCGATAATTTTGGGAGAATAAGTGCTTAATTGGAGTCGTACCTAATTTTGAAAATTAATTAATTAATAATGAATTAGGCGGGAATACCTATTAAATGTATGGCTAAACAAATCGAGAAAAATCATGATGATTTTTCTCGATTTGTTTAGCCACACATTTAATAGGTATTCCCGCCTAATTCATTATTAATTAATTAATTTTCAAAATTAGGTACGACTCCAATTAAGCGCTTATATATATATATATATATATATATATATATATATATATACTATCGTTGGAAATGGTAAGACGAGTTCAAATTCTGGATGAGGCTATTTGTATTTCACATAGACATGCTACACAGAAAAAATCAAATAAGAAAGAAAGGGAAAGATAGAGAAAAAAGGTGAGCGCGCGGAAGCGATGACGCTAATCTGTTTCAATCGAACAAAATGAAAAAATGAAAATTAAATCAAGATTAGTATATTTTTTGATTATTGATCTATTTTGCAATAGCTCTGAAGTAAACATATCAAACGTTGTAATAATTCAATAATTATACTGTGGTATATCCACAGGACCCGCTAGTTACAAATAAATATAACAATTACACCTGTAATTGAGCACTTTATTTTCTTTTCTTAATTACAAAATACCTACACACACAAACACACAAACACACACACACACACACACACACACATATATATATATATATATATGTAAGTGTATTTTGGCAGCATTTCTTCTCTTATACAAGTTTTGTTGAATTGTACAGACAATTCCTGTCGGACAAGTCTTTGGTTGATCCGTTCCAATTTTCGGGCCATCCTTCTGGTGTCAGGATGTAACTGGTATAACAGTCCACCAAAGGTTTCAAAACGAGCGCTTTCGGCAATACAATTTGCCATCCTCAGGTGGGAAACGATGGTATGATTTCGTGTCTCGTTTTATATATATATATATATATATATATATATATATATATATATATATATATATATCGATAGCTTTTTAGATCATTGCCACGAGTTATTATCAATCTTGACCACGCAAACCGAAATTCTCTTCCCAAAATAGAAAAAAAATTTGGATACTGCAAGACGAATTTAAATCCTGGACGAGGCTATTTGCATTTCACATCGAACTAATATTCTTCAGAAAGGTATTCTTACTCTAATTATGGTAAAATTGTAGGACATACAGGGTTCTTTAACCTTGGTTAGGCAACCACTCTAGAAATTGACCTTGTGTCACACAATACTCGAGCAGTGGTGTTGTATTTCAAATCAGTTTTCCCAATTGAAATAAACTAAAACGCTATTAATCTGTCACAGCACTCCCAAACACACCAATTATTTGTTAAGTTTATTTAATAAGAAAAATAGAAATGAATTTTATAAAAACATAACAAAACAGAATGTAATAAATTATGTGCTGTAATGTTTTGATACTCATTTTTAATGCAGAATATTTTTCCTTGACGGAATAGATTTGGTAACTGAAATGTTTTTAGTGAACTTATTAACATAAGTGTATCTAAAGTTTGCTCGTATCTCAAATTTCAGTTCGCAACACAAAGCAAAGAATCGACCGAGTGACAGCTCGTAACACAGAAAACTTTTAAGTTGGTACGCTCGTAAGTCAACGTATCACTCTACTTAAATGCAGATTAAATCCAGATTAGTTTCAGTCATCTGCTTCACTTTTTAATGAACAGTTGAATCCCAAACTTTGCATCTTAAACTAGCTAGAATTCAACCATCGCTCATATTTCTTTAGTCTTTCCTTCTCCCAAACACTAAGGCGTCAAGTTGTTAATTTCATTACTTTCTGCGCACACCTGTAGTAGTAATATGACAATGCCAAATACATCGTTAAGCGCCCAGATATAGAACAATTTCTGAATTAATACCGGCCGATATAACATCATGGTTAGCAGGCTAGACAAGCAGGATTTGTTAGTGAGTTCGATTACCGCCAAGTGCTCCACACTTCTGAATTAATACTGACCTATACAACATGATGGTTAGCAGGCTAGACAAGCAGGATTTGTTTGTGAGTTCTATTACCGCCAAGTACCCCACACTTCTGAATTAATACTGGCCTATACAACATGATGGTTAGCAGGCTAGACAAGCAGGATTTGTTTGTGAGTTCTATTACCGCCAGGTGCTCCACACTTCTGAATTAATACTGGCCTATATAACATGATGGTTAGCAGGCTAGACAAGCAGGATTTGTTTGTGAGTTCTATTACCGCCAGGTGCTCCACACTTCCGAATTAATACTGGCCTATACAACATGATGGTTAGCAGGCTAGACAAGCAGGATTTGTTTGTGAGTTCGATTACCGCCAGGTGCTCCACACTTCTGAATTAATACTGACCTATACAACATTATGGTTAGCAGGCTAGACAAGCAGGATTTGTTTGTGAGTTCGATTACCGTCAGGTGCTCCACACATTTGAATTAATACTGACCTATACAACATGATGGTTAGCAGGCTAGACAAGCAGGATTTGTTTGTGAGTTCTATTACCGCCAGGTGCTCCACACTTTTGAATTAATACTGGCCTATACAACATGATGGTTAGCAGGCTAGACAAACAGGATTTGTTAGTGAGTTCGATTACCGCCAAGTGCTCCACACTTCTGAATTAATACTGACCTATACAACATGATGGTTAGCAGGCTAGACAAGCAGGATTTGTTTGTGAGTTCTATTACCGCCAAGTGCTCCACACTTCTGAATTAATACTGGCATATATAACATGATAGTTAGCAGGCTAGACAAGCAGGATTTGTTTGTGAGTTCGATTACCGCCAGGTGCTCCTCACTTCTGACCTTTTGCGAAACTAAGCCAAGATTAGCTATAACAAAATTCTGCCGTATGGCTGTACGCATCTGAACTAGTTTTCTACGTTACTAGAACACGGGAAACATATATATATATATATATATTTTTTTTTTTTCATTCTTTAATTTTCTTAGGTTTTATTTTTGCACCGTATTTTATTTACTGAAATGTCAGCTAGAAGACGATAGCGAGGCTGTGTTTTTCGAGCGTTTTACTTTTTTGAGGAATTTAAGGACATGCAAAGTGAAAGAAGCGGATGAAAGTACAAAATCACATTTGAAAAACGAGTGGAAATGGTAAAAAAAAAAAAAAAAAAACGAACCAAGAAAAAAAAATCACAGAAACCTTATCTTCGGTAAGAAAAGTTGATTGTGGATTTTTTTCTTATTCTAAGAAACCGTTTTTAATACATCAGTTTTCAGCTGCTGTGTTGTATAAATAAAATGCACACACACATACACACACACGCGTGCGCGTGCACGCGTGCACACACACACCACACGCATATACACGAGCACACGCATACAAATAGAAAAAACAAAACAAAAGGAGAAAAGGAAGGGCACAAGAAACACAGATAAAGTATTTTTTTCTTATTTCGGCAACTATTTATTTTCATTTTTAATCTTCTTTTTCCATTCTACATCCCTTCTTTCTTTTATCATATATATATTATTTTGTCTTTCGTTCTTTCTTTCTAATTCTTTCTTTATTTCTTTCTTTCTTTCTTTCTTATTTTCTAATTATATTTAAGGTTAAAATCTTCAAATCTTTCTTTTTATCTTTCTTTCTTTCCTTCTTTTTTTCCTTCTTTCTTTACTTCTTTCTTTCTTATCTTCAGATTCTTTCTTTCATTCTTTCTTATTTTCTAATTATATTTAAGGTTATAATCTTCAAATCTTTCTTCAAATCTTTCTTCAAATCCTTCTTTCTTTCTTTCTTTCTTTCTTTCGTTCTGATTCTAACTTTAGTTCTCAATTATCTTCAGATCTTTCTTTCTTTTTTCACATTTATTCATTATTCGGTTCTTTTAATTGTCTGATTTTATATTTGGTTCTCTCTTATCTTCAAATCATGTTCTTTCTTTCTTTCTGTCTTTTATTCTTTCTTTCTTTCTTTCTTTCTTTCTGTTATATCTTTGGTTCTCTATTATTTTCGGATCTTTCTTTTTTTCTTTCCTTTTTATAACAAATTCTGATTCTATCTTTGTTTCTCTCTTATCTTCAGATTTTTCTTTCTTTTTTTCTTTGGTTCTTTCTTATTTTCAAGTCTTTCTTTCTTTCTGTTAGTCTTTCTTTCTTATCTTCATATTCTTTCTTTCTTTCTTTTCTCTTTTTTCTTTCTTTGGTTCTTTCTTATTTTCAAGTCTTTCTTTCTTTCTGTTAGTCTTTCTTTCTTATCTTCATATTCTTCTTTCTTTCTTTCTCTCTTTTTCTTTCTTTGGTTCTTTCTTATTTCAAGCCTTTCTTTCTTTTTCTCTTTTCTTTCTTATCTTTATATTATTTTTCTTTCTTTTTCTTTCTCTTTCTTTCTCTCTTTCTTTCTTTCTTTTTTCTTTCTTTCTTTGGTCCTTCCTTATTTTCAAGGCTTTCTTTCTTCCTTTCTTTCTTTCTTTTTGTCTTTCTTTCGTATCTTCATATAATTTCTTTCTTTCTTATTTGTTCCTTTTTTCCTTCTTTGGTTCTTTCTTATTTTCAAGTCTTTCTTTCTTTTTGTCTTTCTTTCTTCTCTTCTCTTTCTTTCTTATCTTCACATTCTTTCTTTCTTTCTTTCTTTCTCATCGTCAGAATCTTTCTCTTTTCTGATTTGCAGATTCTATCATTTTTTCTTTCTTTCTTTCTATTTTTCTTTCGTTTATATATCAAAATTCTTTCATTCTTCCTATTTAATTTTGTTGTATTTACCCCTGAACTTTACATTTTTCTCTGTTTTACTATAAACCCCTTCCTTGTCTCTTTTTTTCTTTGAGACAATACTTTCTATTCTATTCTTTTTATTTATTTCCCTACGTTTTGATTTCTTTCAAAATTTAGAATTAGACTCATACATTTTCTTTTCCTCGTTTGAACACAACAAGACAAACTCGAAAGAACCAACGTCTTTATTAAATGAGTCAGGGTCCTTCTAAGCGATTAACTATTCATATTTCTCTACTTTGTGCTGTTTGGCACAAGGCCACAAAATTAGCGCAAAATGACTTCATTGATTCACCTTCCAAGAATCCTTCTATAGCAGATGTCAAATTAACATATTTACTCGTGTTTAAATCGATCGTGTATAGCCTGACCATTGATTTATGGTCATTTTTGAAGTCAAGGTTTGCTACTAGCCGTTCTCATTATATTGTCTGAATACCGTACACAATCGTGTATATATATTTACCAACCCCTCCGCAAGAGCAGGATGTGACACAAGGTCAATTTCTTAAGCGGAGTTTAACAGGTTTGAATTCAGAGTTTTCCTTCTCCTAGACCGGTTGCCTAACGAAGGTTAAAGAGCCCAGTCTTACCCATAACTGGAGGGAGAGTAGAATTCATACCTTTCCCAAGGGTATTAGCGCTAAGTGAAATGTAATTACCACGTCCAGGATTTGAACTCGGGGCAACGAGTCCATTTCCTATGACTTTAACCATTACACCACGTGCTTCCTGGCTCTTCCCAATCGTGTATAAGTCGACCTTCTGTATAGGTCGACCCTTGATTTATGCTCATGAAATCGTTAATTTATGGAATTCAATGGTGAAGCCAATGGTTGCTACTAACCCCTCTGATTGTTTGAAGACCGTACACACTCATGTATAAGTCGAATTTGTGTATTGGTTAAATCTGGATTTAAGTTTATGAAATTTAAATTAATTTTTGAAACAGACTGTTGTTACAATTCATCTCATTAAGTTTGAATTTCAAATTTAGACAATGGTTGCTCGCCTGTAGATCAATGCCAATTCGACTTATACACGAATTCATAATGTCAGTGGATCGTTTTTTGCAGACGAATGATCCATGTGATAAAAATGATTCCCATCTATACATATATAAAGGGCAGTTGTGTGAATCTGTATGTCCGAAGGAAACTTCGAAAATAAAACAATTAACGACAAAGTAAATATATATACACATTAGATATCACCAGGGTTTGGTTTTTGAGCAAAAATAATAGAGATTTGATTTATGTTCGTGAAGATAATTAAGAAGATTAAATTTAAATAATAACAGCATGGATTTTTTTTTCATTTACTATTTTAGATAGTAGACATTAACATTTCTTTTCAGAGTAGCTGGATCAATGCAAGGTCTATTTTTTTTTTACATAGGGATTTAAATGGAGCATCCCACGAGGATTCAACTAACAATTCAGTAATAATGGATCTGCGGGAATAACTTTAAAAAATTCCCCTCTACCCAGGCGACGCCGGGTAGCCGCTGCAAGTACAGTATATATTATACATTTTCTTTCTTATTTGTCGGTTGTCAGTTTTTGAAAAGTGAATTTACTATATTTGCCGATTCAGAGCATTAAAATTTAGCTTTATCATTTGAAGATAACTTGATAGATAACTTGAAGATAATTTGATAGATAACTGCTGAAAATATGAGGGGATAATTACAATAGTAGTCCATGAGAATATCCGTACTTCTATTTAGGATTTGATATTTTTTTTAAATTGAGGGTTAAAAAATTCAAGACAGTTAAAATTATCGTATACGCTCGTGTATACGTCGATCTCGTATATATATATATATATATATATATATATATATATATATATATTTACCAACCCCTCCGCAAGAGCAGGATGTGACACAAGGTCAATTTCTTAAGCGGAGTTTAACGGGTTTGAATTCAGAGTTTTCCTTCTCCTAGACCGGTTGCCTAACCAAGGTTAAAGAGCCCGGTCTGACCTACTATTTACCCCTAACTGGAGGGAGAGAAGAATTCATACCTTTCCCAAGAGTATTAGCGCTAAGTGAAATACAATTATCACGTCCAGGATTTGAACTCGTGTCGACGAGTCCATTTCCTATGACTTTAGAAATTATACCACGCGACCTCGTATATAGGTCGACCATTGATTTATGCTCATGAAATTATCAATTCATGGAATTCATTTTTGAAATTAAGGGTTGCTACTTGCCCTTCTCAATATGTTTGAATACTGTACACACTCGTGTAAAAGTCGATCTTGTGTACAGATCGACCCTTGAGTCGTGGTCACGAAATCAATAATTTATTTAAATACATTTTTGAAGTCAAGGGTTATTGCATGTTGATTCAACATCAGCTTCACAAGATTATTACTCGTGTATAGGTCGATGATAATATTTTAATAAAAGATGGCTTCTAAACTTTACCTCTATGCGGTCTATGCGGTACTGTATATTCAAATATTAAAAAGTATAATTCTAAAAACACATTTTATGTTATTTTCCATATTCAAGTATTTGCATTTATTCTACCTGTTAAGCTCCGTTCAAGAATTAACCTGGTGCGGAGGGGGTTGTTAAAGGTATACACGATATGAATCCAACTCGAAGGGCAGACTGTGCTCTTTAACCATGGTTAGGCAAGAACTTCGGATTCAAACCTATTAAACTCCATTTAAAAACTGACCTTGTGTCACATCCTACTCGTGCGGAGGGCTTGGTAAATACATACATTCTATTAGAATGTGTTTGAAGATTTTTAAGGAGTGCGTAAGTAAAATTAGTAAAGTCCTCGGTGAAGATCGAACTCAATAGCAGTATTGTGCGAGACTTGTTTTATTAACACTCTAGGGTCGATGCTTTAATGCAGCTAGGAGAGAAAGCCAAATTTAGCAATTGTTATATTCTGTTAATTGTCTCGATTAGAAGAGACAATATTCGCGGCAGAGTTCGTAGAAGAAGCAAGGTTAGCGGCAGCAGCAGCAGCAGTAGCAGAGGCAGAAGCAGCAGCAGCGAAACCAGTGACACCTGAATTCCAGCCTTTCAAAGTGAAAGTAAAAGTAGCAGTTTTAGCATCACAGAATCAGGACCGCAGCTGTTAGATTTTGAATAATTACAAAAATACACGCAGGAAGAGAATACGTCTTTGAATGTATTAAAAGCACATACACAACTCCTGTAATCCGATCTCCAGTAGTGCGGCTTTCTTTTTAGTCCGACCTGCGTTTGATTGATGAAAACGATTTATTCACGTTTATAGTCTGTCAATCCTTTCTACAGGCTGGTTGGTTGGTTGGTTGGTTGGCTGGTTGGATTTTTACGGCATGTCAACCGATGTTGGGTCATCTTATTCTGAAGACGTTTTGTTTATCCATTTTTGATGTGTATTCAATCTTTTTTTTAACTCAATTTCTTTTTATTCAATATCAAAAATTCAAAGAAATACATTTTGTAATGTTAAATAATACTTATTTTTGATAAAAAGTTGAAATATAAACGTTTTCTTTTGTTAACAATGAAATAAGCCTTTAATTTTACAAGCCTTTAATATTTGGGATGAAGTCATAAAATTATTTTGAAATAAAATTATTATGAACTTGCCCTACTTAAAGTAGGGCAAGTTATGTGGTGGTTTATTTTTGTCAATATATTCATACTGACAATATGTTTTATTGCACGAATTCTTTTGAATTAACAAAAATATATAAACATTCTGACTATGTTTTTTTTCTTTCTATTTAACACATAGATTGAACCCTAACAGGTACTACCATTCCGGGTCAGAGTGGATCTGGGAGTAATGGCGATGAAAGGGTACTCTACTCGCCTCAGAGCTTCAAAATTGGAACTTCACCATTAGATACAGTTTAATGTCATACCCAGGACATCCATTCTACAGGTAGTAATTTAGTAAAGACTCCGGAGTGTCCTATTGTCGGTATAAGACGAACAATGTGGAAGTCTATCCCTTTTCGTTTGTACTAAACCAGGGAGATTGTTTTTTGCTGAAGTGGAGCGTAACACCTTCCGTCAGCCCTCCCCCAGATGTTTGACTGCACAGATCAGAATACCCTAGATATCATACTTTTTTCTCTACTACTTTCTTATCCCTCCTTTCATTTTCATTGTGCTACTCATGCGCTTGTTTGGCGGGGAACGATGTCGAAACTGGAACCTTGTAATTCCTAAGCTAAGGCTTTTTTCGACTAAACTAAACCGATTCCGAGGTAGAAGTCCTTTACTTCGACTCTCGTTTAATTCAAACAATATTTGATCAAACTATTTTGTCCATATTTAACTTTTTTTTGTCTCTATCAGCTGATTTTACAAGTACACGCTCCCTAGTCCGAAACTTTCACTTAATTCGACCAATAGTTCATCAACACTTTTTATTCACTATTTGTATTTTTATCAATCGATTTAATAATAAATTTATGTAAAAATGCGTATTTTGTGTTAAAAATGAAATAATGTTTATTTTAAAAAGACATTCCGGCCGAGAACGAGAGCGTTGTTTGTGCCTCTCGTGCCAAACGATTAACTATTCCCTCTTTCTTTCATAAATATAGTTGCTCTGGAGGAAGACCGCTTTATTAAAAGGTCGAAACAGATATCTGTCAGCATACTAATATTATCATTTGTTTTTTCTATAAATTTTCTATCATACTGTCGGATTCATTTTCATTTATTATACACTTATATATATATATATATATATATATATATATATATATATATATATATAATATATATATATTATATATAGAGAGAGAGAGAGAGAGAGATAGATCGATAGATATGCATATATACATACATATATATATATATATATATATATATATATATATATATACATATATGTGTGTATGTGTGTATGTGTGTTTAGCGTTATGTAGCGCCACCTTTGTGACAAAAATAAAACAATAATTTAGACAAATAATAACATTATTAAGCGCCATCTTTGTTCAGGATGATAGCATTAAAAAATTGTTAGGCAGATTGGAAGAAAAAAATAAAAACTACAAAACAATAAGCATTACATTATTTTTATACAAATTTATTTGACTATATGTATATATATATATATATATATATATATATATATATATATATATATATTCAAATAAATTATATTAAATAAATATTATATGCTCCCATAAATTTGGTATGAGCTCTCTAAGGGGTGATTTAGATTAACTTTCACTACTACGCATATAAGCAATGATCGTTTGCTCACAAACTAGATCTCTCGGTGATCATAAAATATATAAACAAACCTATGTATTTAATAGTTTAAAAATACCAGCCCCGCTACAGCAACTGTCAGTGGCCGAGGGGATAAGAATGCAGGCTGGAAAACAGTCAGTCTGAGTTTGACCCTAGCCACGTATAGTTGTTGTGACTAGCCACACTGAAGAGGCATGAAATGCCGAAACACTTGTCTGTGGATGACTTATATATATATATATATATATATATAGATAGATATATAGGTATAGTAAAATATGGAAATGAATCCGAAATAAAATCAGAAAAATAACAAAGAGGTAAATTTATTTTAGATGGTGAAGTCAATGTTAAAACGTTTCGTTTTTTTTAAATCTTCATCAGGACATTAGGGTGAATAAAGTCTTGTCTAAAAAGTGATGGAAATCTTTTCTAAACGAAAGGAGGGATAAGAATATAGTAGAGAATAATGTTCTTGTTTCCATTTGTTACGTGATTGGTAATCGAAAGAATATTTAAAATGTAATGTATTTTACTAACCTCAGGAATTTTGAATTCAGAGTTATTCCTTTCCTAGACTGGTTACCTACCCAAGGTTAAAGAGCCCAGTCTGCCCTACTATTTTACCAATATCTGGGGGGAGAATATATGGATTCATACCTTTCCCAAGGGTATTAGCACTATGTAAAATGCCAACAGCTTCGTCTAGAAATTGAAATCGAACCGAGGAGTCCATTTTCCACGACTCGCACCACTAGCCCACGCGCCTCCAATATATATATATTCTTTGTTGGGGTACCAAGTTTCTTGGTACAAGGCTGATTCTAGGCTGGTCCTATTCTCTACCAGTAGTTTGTTGTAGAGTTCAGGTTCCGTATGAGAGCTCAATGTTTAATTTTTATAAACAGAGCAAATTTATTTGTGAATAAAAAGGCCTTAAATACCAGGGGTATCGTGATTATGGACCATTTCCACTTGTGGGTATCTGAGGTCAACAGAGTTTCGTCAGACCCTTTTTTTTATTCAGTCTCTGAATAAAAAAATAGGTCTGACGAAACTCTGTGGGCCTCAGATACCCACGAGTGAAAATAGTCCATAATCACGATACCCCTGGTATTTAAAGTCTTTTTTATTCACAATAATATATATATATATATATATATATATATATATATATATTTAATTTATTGTGTATCAACTTTGATCTTGTGAATTTTTTTTTGGGGGGGGGGGTATCATGAAGCATGAAAAATGAACAAGCGAAAAAAACCCACAAGAAAAAAAAAACAGAGTTTCAATACCCAGCTGTTGTTTTGTCCCTGGTTTGCTTTATTTTTTTCCAATATTTCAGATGACATTCACCCTTTATCAAGGTATTGGTTTGGTGGTTGCTTTTGAAGGCTATCACAATGCTAGTGTAAAATAAAATGAGGTGACTATCATGGTGTTCATTTACCTATGATTTATTCTTTTAATATTTCGAGATAAAGTTCCCACCACCAGAAGATTTCTGAAAGCAGGAGTCATGGAGTTGTTAACCTGTGGCTAGAATCTGTTCATTCTGTCGCATGATTGGTAATATCTTCCTCCGAATTCTTTGGGTGTTCTATTGTTTCTTTCAATGCGATTTGTTTTGATGGATCCAGTCATAAGTTTTTTCACTAGGTCAAAGGTAGATGCATACATTTCCCAAGAGTATTAGCGCTATGCGAAATGCAAACAGCCTCGTCCAGAATTTGAACTCCTGCCGACTAGTCCATTTCCGACGACAAACCATTACACCACCCACGAATCTTGTATATATATATATATATTTACCAACCCCTCCGCACGAGCAGGATGTAACACAAGGTCAATTTCTTAAGCAGAGTTTAACTGGTTTGAAATCAGAGTTTTCCTTCTCCTAGACTGGTTACCTAGCCATGGTTAAAGAGCCCAGTCATGCCCTTCTATTTACCCATAGCTGGAGGGAGAATTGGATTAATACCTTTTCCAAGGATATTAATGTGAAATGCCAACAGTTTCATCCAGGAATTGAACTCGGATCGACGAGTCCATTTCCTACGACTCTAACCATTAGACCACGTGCCTCCGTACGAATCTTGTATATATGTGTGTATGCAGTTGATGACTTACATATGTAGATAAATATATGCCACATCGATACATATCAATAGCATAATCTTTACTGATCACTGCCGTCCTTTACAATCCTATAACACCACCACCAGAACCTTTCCTCTCATGAGCCTTGAAATGACTCATCAATCCCGTTGCAGACCCATAAAGTTTTATGCAAATATGACATAGGAAGGACGCCTTTCCCATTGTATCGGGTGGATCAGATGATAAAATTTGATGTTTATACACCACCATATGTCTCTTAAGACCAAAAGCTGACTTAAAGACTTTGCACAAGACACATTGCTTTTTCCTGGAGTGTGCATGAATTGTCCCTGATGAGATTTCCTATGATTGAGATATCCAGCCTTAGAAAGCAGAACCCGACCACATGTTTGACATTTCCAACCCTCCGTGTTCTCACCAATATGAAAGGTGTATCCCTTTCGATGTTGACGCTTCAGGTTTTCATGCTCAATTTTTTCACTTTCAAAACTGGTACAGCCATCATCCACATGAATTCTCCAGTCAGTTCTCTTCAATGCTAGCTTTTCTTAGTTCCTACATACATACATGCATGCATACATACATACTCCACTGCCACGAGTAGGATGCGACACAAGGTCAATTTTTAAGTGGAGTATAACAGGCTTGTATTCAGTTTTCCTTCTCCTAGACCTCTTGCCGTTCATAGGTTAAATAGCCAAGTCTTCCCTACTATTTGCTGCGGAAAATAGTTTGATTCATACCTTTCCCAACGGTAGGGCGTCCCATCATAGTGTAATGGTTAACAATCTAGTATCGCAGATCTATTACTACTGAATTGTGAGTTCGATCATCGCTGGATGCCCCATATTTGCGACCTTGTGTCACATCCTTACCCGTGGCGAACGGGTTGGGTAAATACTTATCTATCCCAAGGATTATACTAGGGAACACAATTTTTGTTGAATTGGATCTGACACTTGTTTTTGACTATTTTTTAGCCACTGAATCCAACAATGACCTCAGTTTTTGTATATCACGTCAACTTTTTGAGCTATGGGATAACCTCGATTTTTCTCAAAAACTGTAAAAATGCAATATCTAAAAATGTTTGCTTATTTTATGGAAGGTTTTAAAAATGTATATATAATGAGAAATAATGAAACATTACACTGGGAATCACAGATTTTGTTGAGCTAGATCTGACACTTGTTTTTGACAAATTTTGGAGTCTGAATCAAAAAATTTACCCATTTTTTCTCTATTACATCAACGCTTGGTCTAAAAAAAACATTAAAATGCTGAAAGTGACAAATTTGAGCGAATTTTATGGAATATTTCAAAAATTTACAATGGAAAATGCTTGAAAAATGCTTGACTGTAATGTTTGTACAAATTCATCTTCTTCACATAAAGGATATTGTTACTGTAAATCAAGTAGTTAAGGTAAAGATTTACACAGTTTTTTTCCTAGAGTATTCAATATGTGGACAATTCCCCTTTATGCTCTATAGTCAGGCATCATATTTATATCCCATATACTTTAATACCATTCCTCAATGAATTTCAAATCTTGGTGGAATCATTCATCTTACTCATAGCTGAACACATGAAGGTTTTTCAAGAAATTAGCAAGATGGTTATGCACAAAATGGAACTTGATGCTCATGATGCAATAAAGCATTTTGTGGCTATCCAATTTCAATGTAATTCATTGCTCATGCATTTACAAGAAATTTCTAGACAAGGTAAAGGAATTGTTAAGAACCAAACATTTTTTTCGAGTTCTGATATTATCCCAATGAAATGTTCATCTTCCAGAATCTGTAGACCATCAAACACACAGGCCCTAATTTTTTTAATTGATAAGCCAGAAAATGTGGTACTTGAAACACTTGCCTTCAATTGGCAATGCTTTAATGAATTGCTTCAAGAGACCTAGTTTCATGTGCAAGGTGCGAACATAATTTTCTTTATGTCAACAAATGGCTCATGTAGAACGTTAGGATCAACAGGTTTGAGGTCAGATCTTGGAGGCCAATTCCTCTCCACCCAATGTTTTTCTCAAGCTCTACTGCCCCACACTGGAATTTCAGCTGAATGAGGCACTGGACATACAGCTGATGACTAGGATACTCAATTTTACATTTGTTTTTCTTGTTATATGGTGAAGTTTTCATTAAACAAAAGTAACAGTCTGTGCAATGATATTTTGGCTCTCACCAAATCATAGGTATACCAAATGCCAACTTATCACATGTTCCCTTGATCCACATCGATAAATTCGCAACACACTGCTTTCATATTTTATAAGGCCACCAAGACTTGTCTTAATGGACATGTTTTAAATTAAAATATGCAAAATAATCTAGCTTCACAAATGCATGTGTTTGTTCTTGAATTGGGAATCAACATAGTAATCAGATCTGAATAATTCTCCTTCCTTTTCAATGACATAATCATTGCAATCAGTTGAACAGTTCTATTAGTTTCAGACAAACAATACAATTGTGCTTATTTTCGGATTAATCTGTAGAGAAAAAGCTTGACGTAATAGAAGAAAACTGACTGCAGTTTTGAAATCAGCATGCCAATATTAGTCTAAATCAAATGAAAAATCAAACCCCACAGAAATTATGTCTGAAATTGTTCCCCAGTGTTATTTATATGCGCAATGTGATGTGCAAACAGCCTCGACCGGGATTTGAACTCGGGTCACCGCGTTCCCCTTCTACGACGATAACCATTACGCCACGAGCGCCACGCACACGCATATTGCACTGATTCAGACACTGATAAAAAGAAATCAAATTCTTACTGAAACAGATCGATAGATAGCGACAGACGTGAATAGACTTAATCGATAAATACGATGAGGGTGGGATTAAAAACCTCACGAGAGATGTGGACATATTGAAATTCATAAGATTGATAAGAACAAGCTGAGTCTGATTGATTGATCGATCTTACAGATTTGGTAAATATACAAATGTTCTATATGATATGTCGATAGAAAGATTTTGTTCGAGTAATCTGTCGTTCTAGAAGTGCTTCCCCCGTCTGTAGAATCCTGGCAAGTACTACTGTGTTTCTCCGAAAATAAGACATACCTGCAAAATAGGACCTAGAGTGATTTTGCAGTATGATTTTAATATAAAACCCTCCCCTTAAAATAAACCCTAGTTGTGAGCGGTAGACAGACGAAATAAATACTTGGGTGACGAATTCATGGAACAAAATCACAGACGTTTGTGTTGCCAATGCACTACGAGCAAGCTACCTGAATAAGAACCTGTCATTCAACGAGACCTCTATTGCTCGACATGAGAGAGTAGGGAAGAAAATTCTGCAGGAATTTTGGAATCTAGTGACTTGTAGAACAATAACATTTCAGAGAATGATGAAATTATTATTTTTTAATGAATTGTCGTTAATGAGTTTTTGAATA
>CM042148.1:14335131-14365131 GCA_023376005.1 Doryteuthis pealeii
AAGCGCAAAAATCTTTCTATATCAATCTCGTCTGCTTATATTTTCAATGAAAGCGGTCTTGTTAGGCCCAGCAAATTCGGTTTCTCTGGAGAATGATCGCCATAACTGAATCACTTTCCTATTTATTCTCTAAGAAAGACGAAAATATTTCAAAAAATGGCTGCCAGGTCCATTTCCATTATTAAAGCTTATTGGGAGAATTAACCCTTATTTCGCGTAACTAAAAAGAATGTACCGAAATTGTAAGATGATGATGATTTTATTTTTCGTGCGTATTTTTAAATGCATGCCCAATTGGGTCCGCGAATATTTTTTAGCATCGCCTTCCAGAAGTCTTTCGAACCGAATGGCCCGGGGGACCCATCGTCAGGGCTGTCTTTGAGAAATTGATTGCTTTCTGAATCAATAGAACATAAAAATTGAACATACCCCCCCAAAAAAACTTTTTTCTTTCGCAAATAAGGACCACCTTTTTTTTTGTGTTGGAATATTTGTATCTAAGCTGTGCTTGCAATACACCACTTAGTTTATTAGACTAAGCGAGGTCACGTGGTTTAAACGCCAGCCAATCAAACAGCCCCAATACATGGTTGGTTTACTACTTAGTCGATTGCTGCTGACAGACGTCCATTTACAATCACAGACGAAGGACCTGCAAGACTGAGGGAGCACAAGGAACAACCAAAGGATTCTTCCACTTAAGGATCGGCTCTACTAACACATAGGATCTCTGTTTGGACAAGCGCTCTTACTTGAAGCCTAAGGGGAATTGGCCACAAAAAATCGTAACATTTTTTAGTCCTTTTCGAAATATTTGAACTGTCTGCAAAATTAACAGTAAACAGTCCAGGGTTGAAGAAAAGGGGAATCAGAGTTCAGAAGTTGGGGATCAAATTTGGAAAGAATTTGTGGGCAGTAGGTAGTATAGGAATTTCTCAAAGTGTCTGCACTTGAAAACAGCAGGCAAATATCGTCCAGGTAATGAGCTTGGCCCGAATTACATTAATGGAACAACCCAAATTGATATAACCACCAAACCAACACACTGATGCTCATTGCAGACACTTTTGATCCATAAATGCCCTACACATGGCTATGTTCTTGCAGTTAGCACAGAGCCTTAATTGGGTTACATTTTGTTCATCTTTTTTCTCTTGGTAACTGGACCTATCAGCTTCACCACAATTCTTAGGGTCAGTCACTCCGATCACCGAAGATCACAGCAAAGTTCTTGTTCGGTTTCGATTTGATACTATTTAAAAGTTCAACAGGCAATTTTGAACCAGTTTTACACAATTATTTTATATACTCTATCGACAGGACTTAAAGACAAATGATATATTTAGATCACATAAAATAAAATTTGATTTGGGTAGAACATACCAAAGTAGCACCAATTAAGCTTTGTTAGAAAAATAATGAACATTTTTGTCTCAAACTTCTATCAATTATTTAAGTGAAATTACCGTTACAACGTTTTCCATCTCCAAAATAGTGACCAGTACATACACACTGATGACCCCCTTTTTCATTGTGACAGCCAGCATGATATTTTCCACGTACCCCACTTGTACGGGTCAGGCACAAATGCCCTATTTATGTGGGACACCCACAAGCCGAGACTCATGGGGTGGCAGGTGAAAAATTGCATCGATCCCGTCGGCACCCCTCAAGGGGGGCGCCTCAGGCACTGGGCAATAAACCCAGCCCTGCCCCTTTAAATCAAGGGGGCAGTGTTGCCTGGGGGGATGGCCCCCTGGGACGACGCTATTATTAAACAGAACGGGTCCAGCGGCCGAAGCTCACCGGACCCCCGGTCGAAACCGGGGTGGGCTGCCAGCATGTTGGTGACATTGGGGGTCGGAAGTGGGTCCTTTTTACCGCACATGCTGGGAGGGATCTTCCGGTGAAGGCTCATGGGAGTTTGCTATTTCTTTAAATTTAAAATTTTTCTAATCCCCTAGGCAGTCTATTTCAAATGATTGTGTTATTTCCAGATTGTAGTTGTACAATAAATACGAAAAAGAAAATGTAATTAAAAAAACAGTTATAGTAAACATTTCCGGAAAATGACCAGTCAAGGTTTTATCAGTCATTTTATCAATTGACAGCTGATGTTATCTTCCACCCACTCAGAAAATTCCTGATTAAAGTCCTTGCATCTAATTGTGAAGCTCCATTTCTGGAGATCTGGGGAATGTGGAGAACCATTTTATTCCTATTACTCTCAGGTCCACTCTGACCAGTTAGTTTCCTATCTAATGGGTCTTTCCATTCGAGTTTTTCACACATGTCTTAACCAGTGGTTCTCTGGAGACTGGGTAACAGCAAGTCTTCTCAGGTCTCTAGGACTCTTCTTAGTATTCTAGCCGAACAATGCTGTAGTTTGGATGGTCTCGATTCTTCCTCTGATTTCTAGTTCACTCAGACTCCATGCTGATGGTCTCGATTCTTCCTCTGATTTCTAGTTCACTCAGACTCTTTTGCAGTCACTTGGGGACAGTTCCAAGGGCACCAATTACAATTTGCAGGATGATTGGAAATCCGACGAAGAATCGAGACCTTCCACAATTTCTATCCAGTCATGCCTACTCTTGTTGGATTTTTGTGATATAAGGTGTGTGCTAGTTCCACGCCTATACTTATTGACTAGGCGAGATCATGTGGTCTATTCCTTAGCCAATCGCTGTCCATTCTGCGAGGCTGATATATTACTTAAGCGCTGATTCTTTCTCAATCTACTCACAATAATCGACGAATGAACCTATGATTCTCTACCTGAGAGGATTACCAAGGTATCCAAATCGGAGGACTCTCTACCTAGAATTAACTGGCCAATTAGGGCCCTTAAAAACTTAACACCTCTTGTACTTTATCAGTTTGTATTATAATTGTCTTACTTACGTTTTTCACACCAATGTAAGCTGATGGTCTTTCACTGGAGTTAGACAGCAAGTTTCCTCAGATGTCCAGGACTTTTCTGAGTATTCAAGCCGAACTTAACAATTCTGTTCTTTATATAGTCTCAATTCTTCAACTGATTTACAATTTCTCTTGTCTATTTACTAATCACACTTGAGGGCCGTTTCAAGGGCACTAGCTACAATTAGCATCACTGTCACCTTGATATTCCACAGATTTTAAAAATTCTATGGCAAGGTCAAGGTATTTGTCTATCTTTTCGTTTTCTTTCACCTTCACCATGTGATCTACTGGAACTGTATTATTGCACTCCATTCGAGTTTTTCACACCCGCTTAACTGGTGGTTCACTGGAGGGTGAGTGACAGCACGTCTTCTCATGTCTCCAGGACT
The DNA here is from genome assembly GCA_023376005.1 of Doryteuthis pealeii. NCBI lineage: Eukaryota > Metazoa > Mollusca > Cephalopoda > Myopsida > Loliginidae > Doryteuthis > Doryteuthis pealeii. Next base: position 14,338,446 of record CM042148.1, read on the forward strand.
CTTCTGAGTATTCTAATCGATCTCAATAATGCTGTAGTCTGGATGGTCTCAATTCTTCCTTTGATTTCCAGTTCATCCAGACTCTTTTCCAGATTTTTTTGGATCGTTCCAATGGCATCAATTACAATTGGCACAACTTTCACTTTCATGTTCCACAGTTTTCTTAGTTTTCTGGCAAGGTCCAAGTATTTGTCTATCTTTTCGCTTTCTTTCACTTTCACTCGTTGATTGGCCGGGACAGCAAAATCCACGATATGACAAGTTCTATTCTTGTTAATCAATACTAGGCCGGGATTAGGTGATCCGTCTATTATTATTATTATTATTATTATTATTATTATTATTATTATTATTATTATAGTTTTGTGGATCTTCATATAAGTATTACCTGGTGACCTGAAAGTCATCACAGTTTTCCATGACTCTCCTCATTATTCCAGCTGATCTCAGCTCTTGTCCTGTCCTCGGGGATCATTCCAAGTGCACCAACAACAATTGATATCACTGTCAGCTCTCGGGCAAGATCCAGATATTTGTTTATCTTATCACTTTCTTTTATTGTTACTCTATGTTCAGCTGGAACAGCAAAAATAAAATAAAGGACAAGTTCTTTTCTTTAAAAAAAAAATTAACACTCGGTCTCGTCTTCTAGCTTGGTCGATCCGTTCCTATCTCAAAGCCCCAAATAATTTCATGCATCTAATTTTCTAGGGTATATTTTGTGTATGTACCATTTGTAAGCATAGCCAATGTTTTGTCTGTTGGAAAATTCTTAGCGGATCACCTTTCCTACCCAGTCATACTTGTTCTTGCATTCTTTTTGTGCCAGTTTGTTGCATTCGCTTATTATGTGATTAACTACATAACCTACACTTGTTATTCTTCTGTGTATTATCAAGTTTTGCTTTGATATAATTAGTTCTTAGTTCTTATCATTTTGTGCTGCTATCATTGGATTTCTCTTTTTAATTCTACCTTTAGTAAACATGTCCAGGACATCTCTTGTGGAATGTTCTTAGTTGGCCACTTAGAATAGCTATATTATTAGTATTATTTCATACTTGTGGGTTTTTCGGACCATATTACCTTTAGGCACCCCTTTTTGATCTCGATTAAGAAAGGACATGTTTTTCATTTACACTGTCAATATCCGGTTGTTTGTTAGGGGTTAGGGTTAGGTTAGGGTTAGGGGCTAGTTTTAGGGGTTAGTTTTATAATTAAAAAAAAATCTAAAAATCGTCTGTTAAAACAACCGGATATTGACGGTGTAAATAAAAAACATGTCCTTTCTTAATCGAGATCAAAAAGGGGTGCCTAAAGTTAATATGGTCCAGTTTTTCATACCAGCGTAAGCTGATGGTCTTTCACTGGAGTATGATGGACAGCAAGTCTCCTCAGGTCTCCAGAACACTTCTGGGTATTCTAGTCGATCTAAAAATGCTGTTTCTGGATCATATTCCACAGTTTTGTTTTACTATTCTCTAGCAAAGCCAATGTATTTGTCTATACTGAGTGAAGGAGAAAGAAAAGATAGACAAATACTGGGACTTTGCCAGAGAACTGAAAAAAAAACAATAAAAAAACAAAAAACAAAAACAAATAAACAAACAAAGACAAACAAACATACAAAACAAAATGTGGAAAAGAGTTTGGATGGAAGAATCGAGACCTTCCAAACAGCAACATTGTTAAGATCGGCTAGAATACCTAAAAGAGTCCTGAAGATCTGAGAAATCTTGCTGCCACTCAGTCTTCAGTCAAATACCACCTCCTAACGCTGGTGTGAAAAACTCGCAATAATAATAATAATAATAATAATAATAATAATAATAATAATATTCGTCCGGCTTTTATATGCGCAACTTAATTTTAGTTATCAGAGAATTTTGGCTTCGGGACACAAAACCCGAAGAGACTTACGACAGGCAACATGGAAAAGATGAGGAAGAGAGAGAACAGAATAAAGCAAAGATGAAATAAAAAAATTAATAAATAAAGAAAAGAAAATGAAATAAAAGGTGCACGAATCTGTAAACGGAAGAAATATAATCTGAAAAGGCTGAAAGAGATAAAAAAAAATGAAACAGAAAAAAGGAAAAAAGAAAAAGAAAAAGAAAAAGAAAAGAAAAGACAAAAAAGATGCGGTGTTGGGAGCGACGAGCGAGAGACTCGCCTGGAGCAATGGAAAATAGTAAAAAGTGAAGTGGGTGATGAATTGGAACGAAGAAAAGTGGTGAAACGAAAAGTCCGCTGGAAGCCGGTGGCCTTAAGTAGAGACGAACTTTAGAAAAAAAAAATAGAAAAAGAAAAGAAAGAAGAAAGAAAGAAAAAAGGAGGGAGTAGGAAGAGGAGCAAAGATAAGCTGAATAGATAGAAGTAGGGAGTGTGTTTTCAAATCTGACTTGCGGTTGGCACATTTTTAAAAGAGTGACCTAGATAAAAATCAAGCAATGGCTACAATATAACGAAGCAAAAAAAAAAAAAATAGATTAGATAGATAGGTGATAGATAGATAGATAGATAGGATATACATGGGTATGAAAGTTAAAAATAAACTATAATAGATAGATATAGATAGACTAAAATTTTTACAGATTCAAACAGGAATAGAAATATATTAACGGTAGATCGATAAATCGATCGATCGATGGATAAATAAATAAATATGAAATGAAATATTAGATATTGTTCGACTGAAAGTGTATATATATATATATATATATATATATATATATATATGATAAATATATATATAAATATTTATATTATATCTACATATATATGAAATATATGTGTATCAAAATATATATATGTGTGTATATACATAAATATATATGTATATATATATATATATGAAGTATATTATATAGAACATGTCACACACCACACACACACACACACACACACACTATATAATATATATATATATATAATATATATATATATATGCGTGTGGAGGGAATAGTGATATTCAGAATTAAATGGACAGGGTTATCAATCTAGACATATATATATATATGAGCATAATGGAAAAGAAGATAGAAATCGATAAAAGTATATATATATATATATATATTATTATATTATATATATATATATATTATATATTATATATATATATATATATATATATATATATATATATATATATATAATATATATATATTATATATATATATATATATATATATATATATATAATATATATATATATATATATATATAATAAAATCTACAGACATGGGTGTTTGACATTTCACGTCTCAACAGTGTGGCAAGACACAGCAACTACCTCTGAGCAGAGCGAAACCTGGTTGACATTTCATCAGTACGGTTCCATAACCTTTCGGCGACGACATATACATATGAAAAGAATATATATATATATATATATATATATTGTCATCCACAGACACGTGTTTCGCCTTATCAAGTCTCTTCAGTGTGGCTAGACATTTGTAACTACCTACAACCGGGATTGAAATCCGATCGGTTCAGTGTCAGACAAGACATCTTAACCGCCAGACTGTCATCACTTACAGAATGCGAAAGGGATTTTAACTGTTTTAATACACACATCGCTTTGAATGTAAAGGCCGCCACAGAGTGCCCCATCCCTTATATAGGAGAGCGTTGCATTTATAGATAGATAGATAGATAGATTAAGATCAGAAGAATAGCATATATAGGTTATGTAGAAACAAAGATGCAATGGTTAACCACACAATACGCGAATGCAACAAACTGACACAAAAGGAATACACATCTAGAGACAACTGGGTGTGGAAAGGTTATCCACTGGGAATTGTGCAAAGGATTAAAATATGATCTTACTGACAAATGTCATGTTCTAACCAGAATTTGTTTTAGGAAATGAGATCCATACAACTCTTGGGCTTTGAGATACAAACGGATCACCAAATCCCGACAAGGAGATCAGAACTGGTGCTAGTTAACAAAAAAGAAATAACTTGCCATTTTGTGGATTTTACCGTTACGGTAGACCACAGAGTAAAAATGAAAGACAATGAAAAGGCAATCAAATACCTGGATCTTGCCAATGGGCCGAAAAGCTCGTGGAGCATCAAGATGACGGTGATATTGTTATATACTATAGGTTTAACATTTATATTTTTACGTGCATGTAGAATAGAATAAGAATAATTCAGTTTTCTTAAACAATTTGTTTTACAATTGTATGTAATGAATTAACTTGAAATGCCATGACAAGACGACTTCAGTTCCAGTGATCTTCTGAAAAAGAGATTTTATCTCGAAAATTCAAGAATAAAATACAGGTTAACACACAACACCATTGTTACCTTATTATTTTTTTCTTTACACCTGCATTGTGATAGCCTTCAAAACTAACCTCCAGACCAATATATACACAATGCTTCAATCAAATTATAAAACTCTCTTGATGAATTAAGTTTTTGAATCATGTAAAGAGAATATAAAGAAAATTAGTTTGGAAATATTTTAGCGACAATAGAGACAATTGTTTAAAAATTTCGATGACAATATCTACGTCAAAAGAAAACTGCATTGTCATCGGAATGCCACGGGTAACAAAATCATCCGATATCTACGTCATTAGAAAACAGCTGATATTTGAAAATTCCGATATTAAATTTAACTTAATAATCACGTAAGCATTACAAAAGAAAATTATAAAAAGGGCCCTTGAGTTGAAAAGTTTCAGTTGGAGCTGACGCTCTTCTCGACAAAGTTGGAGAGAGGTCGCTATCCCAACTCGACACAGTTAGAGAGGACGCGCTCCCAACTCAACACAATTGGAGAGAGGATCCTGTCCGGAAACACAAAAAACAACTCATCAGGTTCGTCTCTCTTTTTCGTTCCTTTTTTTCTCTCTCTCCATCTCAACCATAACAAGCTCAATCACAGACTTTGTTTTAACAAAACTGCGACAATGTTGACACAGGGCCTCCACAATACTTAGGTTCGTGGGTCACACCATCCGCATGCCTGCAGACAGACTTCCCCATAAACTACTTTACGGTGAACTCAATGATGGCACGCAGAGGACAGGAGGCCACAAAAGTGGTTCAAAGACCATATTAAGACAACGCTGAAAAAATGGACCATCACACCTTCAAGCGTGGAAGATCTGGCATCCGACAGACAGGGTTGGCGAGATGCCTGCCGCACAGGAGCTAAGCAGCTCAATATCGAGATTAACAGGGCTGCAGAGCGGCGACGTCTTCGTCGTCATGAACCACTAAATGAAGATGGGAATTTTCCATACAATATATGTGACTGCATCTGAAAGTCCAGAATTAGACTAACTAGCCACCAGAGGATCCACAACTGTTGAAGACATGGAGTTAGGTTGCGTCGTCTGCGACGGACTTCTAACAACAACAACAAGGTGTATATAAACCGTAGAAAAAGCCCTCGGCTATATATATATATATATATATATATATATATATATATATATGATGGATCCTCCCGTCGATTTCGACGTATGAGTGTTCAAACAATGAACATCCACACAGTGATTTGTTTATAGTCGTAAAGGTTTGTGTTGGACCATCTACACTTTTTGGCACAGTCGATAAGAAAGAATTTGTGTATCAAGGGATAACTCTGAATCCCAAATTCCTGAGGTCGGTCGTTGATATATATATATATATATATATATATATATATATATATATATATATATATATGTAATACGATATTATATATTTTCTTTTTTTGAAGGCAAAATAATGCAGATTCATGTTGAAAAACATATAAACATATTTATTCTTGTGCTCTTAATTTTCGGATAAAATCCATCTTCAGAGAGTTCATTATAGAGTTGAAAATATTCCTTCTGTGTTTTTTAAAGTCAACTTGGTTCTAATTACGTTGAGCTTGATGGAGATTTGAAATTCGGAAGAGATTGTAAACTTCCGTTAAGATTTCAATATATATATATATATATATATATATATATATATATATATATATAGAGAGAGAGAGAGAGAGAGAGAGAGAGAAAGACAGACAGACAGACAGAGACAAAGACAGAGATAGATTAGAGATGATAGTTGATGATAGGTTCTTACTTTTTAACTCTTCTTGTTACTGACTCGTTGCTTACTGATTCTACTTCGGCCACCATCTTCTTTGGGCTGACTTCTATCTGCTAGGGGTTGGTTTTCTTTGTTAATTCTTCTTACGGGGCTAGACGAGTAAATGTCCATCCATTGTAACATCTCATGTTTGTTCTACATTTTTTTTACATACTGTCGGATTAAATTCCTCAGTTTACACCCAGACAGAGCTATATTTCAACTTTCAATATATATATATATATATATTATATATATATATATATATATATATATATATACTTTGGTGCGGAACCAAGTTTCTTGGTACAAGGTGATTCTAGGTGGGTCCTAATTCTCTACCAGTAGTTTGTTGTAGAGTTCAGGTTCTGTATGAGAGCTCAATGTTTAATTATTGTAAACAGAGCAAAGTTATTTGGGAATAAAAAGGCCTTAAATACCATGGGTATCGTGGTTATGGACCATTTCCACTCGCGAGTATGCCCACAAGCTTCTTCAGACCACTGGTCTGACCACGATACCCATGGTATTTAAGGCCTTTTATTTCCAAATATAATATATATATATATAATATATATATATATATATATATATATATATATATATAGGGTGTGTCAAAAAGTATCGAGATTTTTTGTACTTTTTTGACACACCTTGTATTCTGAAAAAAATTTATGAATGGAACGTTATTTTTTTTAGAATACAAAGTATATCAAAAATACAAAACAATCTCGATACTCTTTGACATACCTTATATATATATATATATATATATATATATATATATATATATATATATATGAAGAAATTTGAAAAACGATGTGTTCCAAAATAAGATGAATTTTGGAACACTTCGTTTTTCAAATTTCTTCATATTGTCGGATTATTTCCATATTTACTTCCATATATATATATATATATATATATATATATATATATATATATATATATTGACGTTCCCTCTTTCTAGTGCAGTCAATTATAATTATCGGAAAATAAAGATACTGTATTTTTTACAGGCCTCAGCCGAGACTCAGTTGGCAGATCCAAAAACTGACAACACTGACGGATATCAGAAGAAAGTAATCCATTCTTTAACCTACTCTACTCTCCTGTCATTTAGACGATAGCAAAATGCCAAATGACTTCTGTTTATATGTCGAACGAAAAGAAACCTTGGAATTGATAAGCGTTTATGTAATCTAGCATCGATTAGAATTGTAGATCAAAATGGCCGGTCTGACGAGGCGATGACAGTTCATAAAACGATCCGATCTATCGAATACAGCGATCTATTTGACTTTTTTTTTGTAAAAATTTACCCGCAAAAAAAATGTATAAAAATCTATTTCTCATATCTCAGTTCTTATTCCATATTTTTAATTCGCTAGTTTTTTTTAACATTACTTCTTCCCCGTTTCTCATTCTCTATTTCTTCTTCCCATTTCTTCTTCCCCTATTTCTTATTTACCATTTTTCATTCTTTATTTCTTCTTCTTATTTCTTCTTCCCATTTCTTTTTCACCATTTCTCATTCCATCTTGCTTATTTAACATTTTTCATCCTCCATTTTTTTTTCCTATTTCTTCTTCTCATTTCTTCTTCCTCATTTCTCATTCCATCTTGCTTATTTAACATTTCTTCTTCCTATTCCTTCTTCCCATTTCTTCTTCCCCATTTCTCATTCCCTATTTCTTCTTTAACTTTTTTCTTTCTTTATTTCTTCTTCCTATCTCTTCTTCCCATTTCTTCTTTCCTATTTCACATTCCCTATTTCTTCTTTACCATTTTTCATTCTCCATTCCTTCTTCTCATTTCTTCTTCCCATTTCTTCTTCCCAATTTCTCATTCCCTATTTCTTTTGACTTTTTCTTTCTCTATTTCTTCTTCCTATTTTCTTCTTCCCATTTCTCTTCTCCATTTTCATTCCCTATTTCTAATTTCTTTTTTTTTCATTCTCCATTTCTTCTTTCTATTTCTTCTTCCCATTTCTCATTCCCTATTTCTTATTTTTATTTTTCATTCTCCATTTCTTTTTCCTATTTCTTCTTCCGATTTCTTCTTTCCCCATTTCTCATTCCCCATTTCTTATTTATTATTTTTCATTCTCCATTTCTTCTTTCTATTTCTTCTTCCGATTTCTTCTTCTCCATTTCTCATTCCCTATTTCTTATTTACCATTTTTCATTCTCCATTTTTCTTCCTATTTCTTCTTCCCATTTCTTTTTCCCCATTTCTCATTCCCTCTTGCTTATTTAACATTTTCCTTCTCTATTTCTTCTTCCCATTTCTTCTTCCCATTTCTTCTTCCCCATTTCTCATTCCCTATTTTTTATTTAACATTTTTCATTTTCCATTTCTTCTTCCTATTTCTTCTTCCCATTTCTTCTTCCCCATTTCTTATTCCCTATTTCTTTATTACCATTTTTCATTCTCAATTTATTCTTTCTTTTTCTTCCCATTTCTTTTTCCCCATTTCTCATTCCCTAATTCGCAATACTTATTTCTTATTCTCTATTTTCCCCAGTTATCTTTTCTTATTTCTCATTCCCCAATCATCATTCGCTATTTTTCATTCCCATTATGTAATATCCGTTTCATATTCCATTTATTATTCCCAATTTCTTATTCCCCCCTGATCTTAATCGCATTTCTGTTTTTTTTTTTTGTAAATATCTACCCGAAAAAAAGTTTAATTGTTTTTACATCCGATTTCTTATTCAGCGTGTTTAAGTTTCACTTTCACTTTTGACATTTCTCTTTCTTCATTTCTTATTCCATATTTCTTATACCCCACTTTTCATTCTCCTATTCTCATTCACTATTTCTTATTCCCCACTTTTCATTCTCCTATTCTCATTCACTATTTCTTATTCCCCACTTTTCATTCTCCTATTCTCGCGCGCGTGTGTGTTAAGTAAGGAATATTTTAGGGTTTCTACGCCAGTGATGAATTGGTTGTTTTTACGGAATATAAACTCTTGCTGCTTTATTTTTATACCAAATTCAGTTTAACAATTATGGTCTGTAATTGTATAATTATGGGTCAAATATATCTGTTTGAGTGTTTAAAATTAATTTTCTACAATTAATTTTAAACACTCAAACAGATATATTTGACCCATAAATGGGCCCATAACTGATACAACAATTGGACTGGCTTGGTATAAGATGTAAGCAAAATCGCCACTTATACGTATAGACTTTACCCGCAGTGGAGAAGCAGCAGGAGCAAGTAACCTCCGATATAAATTGGCTAACGGGATGGAAGGACAAAAAAGCATTTAAGATCGTTCATTTTTGTTGCAGTTTTTTGTATATAAGGCGTGCTGGAACCCACCACTTAAACTTATAGACTCGGCACGGTCACGTGAATTAAACCACAGCCCATCAATAGCCCTAATACGTGGTTAGTTAACTATTTAATCACCGATATGGAAAGCCGTTCATTTGCACGTTATTCGATATTGACGAACGGACCTACAACCAAAGGATCGTACCTACCACTAAGGGACACCGAAGAACAATCAAAGCACCATACCCAAGAGTGATGGACACTAAGGAGCAACCAAAGGATTCTTCACTAAGGATCGCGCTCTTCTTAACACAAGGAATCTCCGCTGGGGAGTGCTCTCGCTTGAAGCCTAAGGATGGCCAACAATATCGTAACAGGTTATGGGCCCAGGAACGCAAGGATTTTCTTCGATGTCAATGAAGCCAAGTATGAAGTTTGGGAAGTGAATTTACTCGGGTATTTAAGGATTCTTCAACTACACAATATGATACACGCACCATCTGACCAAAGCAAGGACCCAGATTTGGCAGAAAAGAATGCGACAATATATGCTGAATTGATCCAATGTTTAGACGATCGAAGTTTATCATTGGTAATGCGTGACGTCAAGAATAATAGGCGAAAGGCATTATGGATATTAAGGTCCCATTATTTGGCGACAGGCAAACCAAAAATTATTCCTCTCTATTCGGAATTGGCCTCTTTCAACCGAACAGACTATGAATCAGTCACGGATTATATGATAAGGACTGAAAATATCGTAAATTCAGTAAAAGAGCAGGTGAAGTGATTAGCAATGGCTTATTAATCGCCATCGTATTGAAAGGATTGCCATCAAATTTTAAGCCTAAGGATGGCCACAAAAATCGTAACAATTGTCTTGATATCAGTCATTGGACTATCAATACCTAGGAAAGACGTCTGACTTATCTCTCGACTGGAGGCTTATTACAGATTTGGATTAACTGTGATTCTTCTTCTTCTTCTTCTTCTTCTTCTTCTTCTTCTTCTTCTTCTTCTTCTTCTTCTTCTTCAACAACAACAACAACAACAACAAACAATAACAACAACAACAACGGCTTCACGGATTTCAACAACTACTACTTTGAGTCAGAGTGGATAGGGAAGTGAAGTCAATATTCAGCAAAGGTCGAGAACTGGAGCCTCACCAGTGGATGCAGGTTTATGACAAATCCCAGGACCGTGTTGGGGTGGGGTCTTAACCCACAGCAGGGGATGCTGCTAATGTATTCTTGGCCCCATTGACAGGACGTGATGAATTAGTAGAAAGAAAGAAAGAAAGACAGACAGACAGACAGACAAAGAAATACAAAGGACACACACACTCAGAGAGAGAGAGAGAGAGAGAGAGAGAGAGAGAGAGGAGAGAGAGAGAGAGAGAGAGGGAGGAGATGTCGACATTTTCAAATACGTCCTTTATATTTGTTTGCTTTGGAAAAGCGTTGCATAATGAAAGCTAAACCCCCACATTCTATGAAAAAAGGTTTAATAGTATATATATTTACCAACCCCTTCGCATATGCAGGATGTGACACGAGTTTTAATTTCTTAAGCGGAGTTTAACAGGTTTGAATTCAGAATTTTTCTTTTCCTAGACCGGTTGCCATACCAAGGTAAAATAGCCCAGTCCTCTTTATTATTTGCCCATACTTAGCGGGAGAATAATTAGATTCATAGAAGAGCGGGAACAGATTATTCCATTATATAAGTACTAGGGGGGGGGATTGACATTTTCATTGGCGTACACTGACTGGTTTTTCGATTTAAGAGGTCGAGTTTTTGTGTAGTTTCTTTCGTAGCAAAAAATATCAAAACTAGTAGCTCGTAGCTTACAGGTTGGCAACTTGAAGATGCCGGATTTAAGTTGGGGTTGCTATCGGAGCCGATATGATGCAAAAGAACCCATAATCGACGATGAAGATAGTACATCACTGACGACCACCCATTTACGCATCCACAAAATGTACCTTATGACTAGATTCGTACCTTTCCCAAGGGTATTAGCGTATTGTGAAATGCAACTTGCATCGTACGAGATGTGAAATAGATTCACTGAGTCTATTTCCTATGACGATAACTATTATAACACAAACACTTTTTTTAATATAATTAAAAAAGAAAAAAGAAGAATTTGTTGGTTTTAGGTTTTCAATTGGTATAGATACTAACCCAGTTTCGGTCGTGTGTTCAGGAGTTTTGCTTTTTTAAAATTTTAAGATCTGTCTCTGTAGAAATAAATGTTTACAAAACATTGTTTAATCTCGTAAAAAATGGTAGAGCCTATTTTGCATATACTTCTGACCAATTTCTTTCTGTGTAGTCTTCTTCCTCCGATAGTGAATCAAGAATTCAAAACAATTCCTAGATGCTATTTCTCTGAATGTTTGAGGTGAGGCTTGATGATTAGTATTATCTGCGTTATTCGGACTATTGTCCTCATCTTCATTGTTATCTGTACAACGTTTCGGTCGATATGCCCTCCGGCCTTCTTCATGTATTTCTTGTCGGACTCGGGAATCTTGTCGGACTCGGGAACCTTCTATCCAATAGGACACATGGCCTAGTGGATAAAGGAGTTAGATTAAGACAGTTCTAAGTGACAGTTATCTCTGGATTGCTGGTTCAATCCTGATCAAGGGCAGCAGTAGCATAGAATAATAATTAACACAGCTTAACGCCCCTACCCCAGCTATGGTTAGCGGAATGAGAACAGGATATCCCCGTGGATTGAATAAAGGGTTAGGTTCAAAGTTCCGTGATGGCTCCCGATTATGACAAGAAAGTTCCCGAATCCTAAAAGAAGGTTCCTGAGTCCGAGAAGGTTCCCGAGTCCGACAAGAAATGCCTGAAGAAGGCCGGAGGGCATATCGCCCGAAACGTTGTACAGATAACAATGAAGATGAGGACAATAGTCCGAAAAACGCAGATAATACTAATTCCTAGATGGTGATGAACACAGTGAAAGCAATGATACTAGGAGGTAGTTGATGAGATTCTTCAAACAATGATCTCACATAATGTTATTGACAGGAAAATCAAAGGAAAAAGTGACATTTTCCATTAACATTATTTTAAATTTCCATCTTGTGGATGGAAGGATTCCAGTGATAAGTGTTTAACATAGGTCTTGTAGGCCAGCAAATATTCCACATTAGTGGGAAAGGAAATTCCAGCAGACACTAATATTAAAAAGATGCTTTAATTAGTGGAATTTATGAACTAGAATTGGTTAATCAAAAATAAAATTTAAAAAATTAGTTCAGTTTATCATGCTTCATATATATATATATATATATATATTATATATATATATATATATATATAAGGTTTTTATAGTTTGTTTCCTAAATTTTCGGGATAAAATCCCATTTTCAGAGGTTTCGGAGTTACGTGTTTTTTTTCTGGTGACCAAATATTTTTTTGTATTAAAATAAATAAAAAAACAGCCTCCGAAACCTCTGAAGATGGGATTTTATCCCGAAAATTTAGGAAACAGGTAAATAAACATCAATCTCATCACCTATTGTTTTTCCATTGCATTGTCAATAGCCTTCTAATTTCTATTTTATTTTCTTATATATATATATATATATATATATATATATATTCACACACGTTCCATACATTTTCATTTTCTTGACATTTGTCCATTATTGTATATGGACCCAGTAAGATAAAAAATAGTTCAGTTTACCATGCATCATATATATATATATATATATATATATATATATATATATATATATATGTGTGGAATTAAACAAAAGGCAGATCTCCTGTTTAACGATTTTATTGGTGATCTTTTCAAGCTTTCTGGCCAACTTTTTATATTTGGATGGAATTCGTGGATTAGTCCACCGAAGTTCATATCCCAAGTACTTTCGGCACTTCGAAGTGCCATCATCAGGTGTGATGGGTTCCAGTTTTTTCAAGATATATTAATGGATGTGGAGGCTGGAAGTAGGAGAATTGATAGGAAAAGTGTTATAATCAGCTTAATATATATATATATATATATATATATATATATATATTCACACACTTTCCATACACATGAACACATATCAGGACACATACACTTTCATTTTCTTGAGATTTGTACATTATTGTATGTGGACCGGTAAGATATAAAGTAAATCACTTGATCCCAGGGGGCCATCCTCACAGGAAACACTTGTCCCCTCTTCTAAAAAGGGCAAGTCCGGGTTTATTGCCCGGTGCTTGAGGCGCTGCAAAAGAAGAATACCAAAGGGATTCATGCATTTTAATACTGGCCACTGCATGAGCTTCGGTTTGTGCGTTGCTCCCACGTTAATCGGACTTTATGTTCATCGGAGGTCAGAAAATATCAACTTACCCGGCTTCAGTCCTGTGTACAGGGGTTTCGGCTTCTGGACCGGTAAGATATAAAAATGAAATCGCTCGATTCCAGGGGATTATCCCCCGCCACCAGGAAACACCTGCTCTCTCGTCTAATAGCGCCAGGGTTGGGTTTATTGCTCGGTGTCTGAGACGCCCCAAAAGGGGAATGTCGTAGGAATCACGCTCTTTTTTTTGCACTAATCACGGCACGAGCTTCGGAGTGTGTATGGCTCTCCATGTTAAAAAGCCCTTGTCTCAATCCCACTCTAGCTGGAGGTCCGGAAAATACTAACCCAATCCAATGGATGTGGCACAAGTATAAGGAATCCAGCAAGGGTCAGGCTCACAATTCAGCAGAAATGGATCTGAGAGACTAGCTTGCTAAACATTACACCCGCGATGGGATGTTTGTTTTTGTTGGGGGCCATATTTAAAGTCGACTTTGTTGCCGAGTCAGTCTAGTTGTTCTTTTCTTCATTCCAATGTGGCCAGAGATCTGGCATACGGAGTTCAAGTCACGTTGTCGACTAACTCTTCAATTTTAGTCTTTTTTTTTTTTTGTAAAATAGTTTGTTAAATGTGATGCGTTAAAAGTTGTGATAAAAAGTAGTAAAAATTATATAAAATAAAAAAATAAAAAAAATAAAAAAATAGCCAAAAATGAATAATGAAAATACTTTATCTAAGAAATTTAGACAACAAAATATTATTTGTTTCTTTTCATCATTTAGGAGAAAGCTGAAACTGTGCCATTGAAACTAGCAGATAAAAAAAAAAGAGCACAAGACAGAGAAAATGAATTAGTCTTTCTTTTTTATTATATCGAGTTGCGGTTTCATTTTTTTTAATTGGTTTTATTGAGTAACTGTTGTCGCTGTGTAGTGGTAATTTGAGCCCTTCTCTCTCGTGTGTGGTTTAGTAGGTGCCCCACCCTATTGAGTTACTAAGCAAGCAAAGCAAACAACCATTTGAAACAAAGAAAATGTGAGAAGGAATAATTGAGAGAGAGAGATAAAAGGAAGATAGAGAGAGAGAGAGAGAGAGAGAGAGAGAGAGAGAGAGAGAGAAGAGAGAGAGAGAGAGAGAAAAAGGAAAGATAGAGAAAGAAGAAAGAGAGAAGGGGTATGTGTGTGTGTGTGTATGTGGAGAGAGAGAGAGAGAGTGAGAGAGAGAAAGAGAGAGAGAGAGAGGGGGAGAGAGAGAGAAGGTGACATAAAATGAGCTAAAGACGAAAAAGAAACCAGCGACAATGGAAGAAAAGAGGAAAATAAATAAAGGTAGCGAATGAAAGAATGGTAGAGAGAGAGAGAGAGAGGAGAGAAGAGAGAGAGAGAGAGAGAGAGAGAGAGAGAGAGAGAGAGAGAGAGTTGGGTCTGTGTGCGTGTAATTAAGTTGGCAGATAGAGAAAAAGTAAAAAAAAAAGTGTAAATGAAACTGAGAAATTGAAAGAAAAAAAAGAAAGAAAGAAAGAATGAAAGATCAACAAAGGAAAAGAAAGATGAGTGAAAGTGATAGATAGATACAGAGATAGATAGATAGATAGAGAGAGAGAGAGAGAGAGAGAGAGAGAGAGAGAGAGAGGGGGAGAAAGAAAACATAAGAGATATGAGAAGAGGGAAAAGAAAGGGAGAGGACGAGTTTCATTAAGTGTGAAACACCCCCATATATATATATAGAGAGAGAGAGAGAGGGAGAGAAAGAGAGAGAGAAGAGAGAGAGAGAGAGAAAGAGAGAGAGAGAGAGAGAGAGAGAGAGAGAGAGAGAGAGAGAATATTATGACAGAAAATATTAGAAAAATGGAAACGGAACCCGTGAGAATGAAAGAAACAGAGAAAAATAAATAAATAAATAAATAGATAGATAAAGAAAGAAAGAAAGAAAGAAAGAAAGAAAGAACAAGAGAATAGGAGAAATAAAAAATATACAGTTAGTCTTTGTGTGCATAATTGTAGTTTGTTGTGACCGATAGAGAAACTCTGTAAATAAAAATGTAAATATGCAACTAAGAATATGTACAGCTATATATATATATAATATAATATATATATATATATATATTATATATATATATATATGATATTGCTCTTGCACGCTATTCTGCATTTTGTACCAACTTTCAAACAAATTCCAAATTCTTTTTAATAAAAATAAGTTTTGACTTTTTTTTCTTGCATTTAATATTTTGAATAGAGGCATTAGTTTTTCTTTTCAGGGCGGTCTGACCAAATACCCGTGTTCCTTAATAGATACGACCTTTATCATCTTGCAACACCCCCTGGTTAAAAATGAGACCGTCCAAATCGTCTCAGATGGAATGCAAAAATGTAAATCCTGATTATCTGGTGTTGCTTATCCACCAAATTCTTATTTTCATGAGTGTCCTCACCTCAGCTAAATAATGAACTATTCCATTTATATAATAAGGAAAGAAAACGAAGAAAAAGGACATGCTACACTGAAAAATATGATGAGAGAGAGAGAGAGAGAGAGAGAGAGAGAGAGAGAGAGAGAGAGAGAGAGAGAGAGAGAGAGAGAGAGAGGGGGCGGGGGCGGAGGTGATAACGCTAATCTATTTCAATCGAACATAATGAAAAGATGAAAAGAAGGAAGGAAAGGAAAAAAGATTGAGAGAGAGTTAAATTAAGATTGTTATACTTTTTACATATTGAACTATTTGCAATGGCTCTTAAGTAAACACATCAAACGTTGTAATAAATAATCATACTGTGGTATATCCACAGGTCCTGCTAGTTAATAATAGTTGCTTTAAACTAGAATTGTATCAAAATGAAATAACCCGGCAAGTGTTGGCAAGTGTTGGCAAGTAAGAATCAATCAACTATGAAATTCCTTTTTCTTTTGTGGTTTCTAATCAGCTGATACCCACTTCACTACAGTATTTTTACGGGACATTTGGTGTAAATATTAGCCCGTGGGTTTACTAAACTTTCGATTTTTGTGGCCATTTTTTGGATTTCAAGTGAGAGCACTTTACAGTGGAGATCCTTTGTCTTAAGCAGAGTGCGATCTTTAGTGAAGAAACCTTTGGTTGTTCCTTGGTGTCCCTTAGTGTTGGGTATGATCCCCTGGTTGTTCCTATCTGATGGTGAGGTTCCAGTTCTGGAGGTTTGGGGATGTGTAGCCCCTTTCATCACCATTGCTCCCTGGTCCACTCTGACCCGGAGTGGTAGTACCTGTTAGGGTCCCATCTATGGGTTGAATAGAAAAACATGAGTTTATAAACAAAATTGTATTATGCATTAAGAAAGAATTTATTTCACAACTTTGTCGGCATTAAATAACCCACCGAGGTTGATATGCCGTTAAACAAAACAAACCAAACCAAAAACTTGGTTGTTCCTTGGTTTCCCTTAGTATTTGGTATGATCCTTTGGTTGTTCCTTAGTGTTGGGTAAAATCATTGCCTTGAGCAAAGTCATTGGTTGTAGGTCCGTTCGTCACTGTCAAATAACGTGCAAATGAACGGCTTTCAATATCGGCGATTAAATAGTTAATTAACCATGTATTCCAGCTGTTGATTGGCTGGGTTTAATTCACGTGACCACACCGAGTCTATAAGTTTAACTGGTGGTTTCCAGCACACCTTATATACTGAAATAATCCAACAAGCTTAGTTTAGCGCCTTTTTGTATTGGCATCCTTCCGTCTGCTAAAGACGATGGCGTAGTGTCCAAATTTTTAAAAATCTGCATCTATGCGAGCGGCTGAACTGTCCAATTTTCGAATGGCAGTCTCTGGTGCAGTGACTGCACACAAACAGTGATGCTTGCTCGGGGCTGCTGTTGTCTCTCCTTTCTTCTGGCTCTCTTTGCTGTGGCGGCTAATTTCCTCTCTGTTTCACTCCTGTCCGTGCCTTGTTTGAGAAGGAGGCACCGTGTGTTGGTGTTGATCTGACATGCCTTCATGTCTTTCTTGCAGACGTCTTTGAAGCATTGGCGTGGTCTAGCCCCAGAACAGAAATGAAGGCACACGGTGAGAATCGAAGTCGGAGGGTTGATGCACAAATGAGCTGCACTCAATTCGTATCATAATAAATATCAACAAGTTGACTTCGACTCGAAATTTCCTTGATAAAATTCAGCATTGATGTGTTTCGATGAGAGTGGGGCGGGTTTGCACAGATTTAGGTTCGGTTAATCCAGTTAGGCTTCTGTGTATAAGGGTTCGATACCACTACTAATCTCTATTACTCAGCTCTCCCTGTCACTTATTCTTCATTATCTCTGTCTGTCTCTGTCTGTCTGTCTGTCTGTCTCTCTCTCTCTCTATATATATATATTCTTGCTCCCTATATCTCTCCCTACTCCCATTTCCTTTGTTCACGAGGATTGAAGAATATTTTGTGTGATTTTCGACAAAACCTGGCGGATAGATTCTTCAGATAAAAGATTAGATGGTAGAATCGTCATTATTCATTTTCTTTTCTCTTCTTCTGTTTGTTTTTCTTATTTTTTTATTTTTATTTTTTTTACTAATGTTTAATTTATTTTGACAAGACTTTTGGTGGAATCCAATTAAGAGAACAGTCTTGTTGAGAGAGAGAGAGAGAGAGAGAGAGAGAGAGAGAGAGAGAGAGAGAGAGAGAGAGAGAGAAACTCACACACACACACATACACTCTCACACACACATATGGAGTGGAGCATATATATATATATATATATATATATATTATATATATATATATATATCCGTAGCTGGGTTAGCAAGACAGACCTTTCTTCCAACGGTAGAATGTTGCTCAGGTTCAAGTTGAGAGCTCGATATTCAATGTTATTGAACAGAGCAATATAATTGGTAAAGCTTAAAAAACGGTCATTTTCGACTTATATATCTATATACACTGATACATGTGGGTAGATATAGAACTATAACCACAGAATGACCGATTTGTAAGCCTTTTCCTTACCATATATATATATATATATATATATATATATATATTATATATATATATATATATATATACTGTCGTTGGAAATGGAAATGGTAAATTTTGGATGAGGCTATTTGTATTTCACATAGACATGCTACACAGAAAAAAATCAAATAAGAAAGAAAGGGAAAGATAGAGAGAAAAGGTGAGCGCGCGGAAGCGATGACGCTAATCTGTTTCAATCGAACAAAATTAAAAAATGAAAAGAAGGAAAGAAAGAAAACAAAGAGTGAGAATAAACATTAAATCAAGATTAGCATACTTTTTGATTATTGACCTATTTGCAATAGCTCTGAAGTAAACATATCAAACGTTGTAATAATTCGATAGTTATACTGTGCTATATCCACAGGACCCGTTACAAATAAATATAACAATTACACCTGTAATGAGCACTTATTTTATTTTCTTAATTACAAAATACCTACACACACACACACATTATATATATATATATATATATATATATATATATATAAGTGTATTTTGGCAGCATTTTTTCTCATACAAGTTTTGTTGAACTGTACAGACAATTCCTGTCGGACAAGTCTTTGGTTGATCCGTTCCATCTTTCTGGTGTCAGGGTGTAACTGGTATAACAGTCCACCAAAGGTTTCAAAACGAGCGCTTTCGGCAATACAATTTGCACATCCTCAGGTGGGAAACGATGGTATGATTTCGTGTCTCGTTTTATATATATATATATATATATATATATATATATATATATATATATATATATATATATATATCGATAGCTTTTTAGATCATTGCCACGAGTTATTATCAATCTTGACCACGCAAACCGAAATTCTTTTCCCAAAATAGAAAAAAAATTTGGATACTGCAAGACGAATTTAAATCCTGGACGAGGCTATTTGCATTTCACATCGAACTAATATTCTTCAGAAAGGTATTCTTACTCTAATTATGGTAAAATTGTAGGACATACAGGGTTCTTTAACCTTGGTTAGGCAACCACTCTAGAAATTGACCTTGTGTCACACAATACTCGAGCAGTGGTGCTGTATTTCAAATCAATTTTCCCAATTGAAATAAACTAAAACGCTATTAATCCGTCACAGCAACCCTAAACACCCCAATTATTTGTTACGTCTATTTAATAAGAAAAATAGAAATGACTTTTATAAAAAGCATAACTAAATAGAATGTAATACAATGCTGTAATGTTTTGATACTCATTTTTAATGCAGAATATTTTTCCTTGACGTAATAGATTTGGTAACTGAAATGTTTTTAGTGAACTTATTAACATAAGCGTATCTAAAGTTTGCTCGTATCTCAATTTTCAGTTCGCCACACAAAGCAAAGAATCGACCGAGTGACAACTCGTAACTCAGAAAACTTTTAAGTTGGTACGCTCGTAAGCCAACGTTCACGGCACTTAGATGCGCTATCCAGATAAATTTCAGACATCTGCTTCACTTTTTAATGAACAGTTGAATCCCAAACTTTACATTGTCAACTAGCTAGAATTCAACCATCGGTCATATTTCTTTAGTCTTTCCTTCTCCCAACCACTAAGGTGTCAAGTTGTTGATTTCATTACTTTCTGCGCACAACTGTTGTAGTAATATAACAATGCCAAATATATCGTTGAGCGCCCAGATATAGAACAATTTCTGAATTAATAACAGCCGATACAACATCATGGTTAGCAGGCTAGACAAGCAGGATTTGTTAGTGAGTTCGATTACCGCCAGGTACTCCACACTTCTGAATTAATACTGGCTTATACAACATGATGGTTAGCAGGCTAGACAAGCACGATTTGTTTGTGAGTTCGATTACCGCCAGGTGCTCCACACTTCTGAATTAATACTGGCTTATACAACATGATGGTTAGCAGGCTAGACAAGCACGATTTGTTTGTGAGTTCGATTACCGCCAGGTGCTCCACACTTCTGAATTAATACTGGCCTATACAACATGATGGTTAGCAGGCTAGACAAGCAGGATTTGTTTGTGAGTTCGATTACCGCCAGGTGCTCCTCACTTTTGACCTTTTGCGAAACTAAGCCAAGATTAGCTATAACAAAATTCTGCCGAATGGCTGTACGCATCTGAACTAGTTTTCTACGTTACTAGAACACGGGAAACATATATATTATATAATATATATATTTTTTTTTCATTCTTTAATTTTCTTAGGTTTTATTTTGCACTGTATTTTATTTACTGAAATGTCAGCTAGAAGACGATAGCGAGGCTGTGTTTTTCGAGCGTTTTACTTTTTGAGGAATTTAAGGACATGCAAAGTGAAAAAAAGCGGATGAAAGTACAAAATCACATTTGAAAAACGAGTGGAAATGGTAAAAAAAAAAAAAAAAAAAAAAACGAACCAAGAAAAAAAATCACAGAAACCTTATCTTCGGTAAGAAAAGTTGATTGTGGATTTTTTTCTTATTCTAAGAAACCGTTTTTAATACATCAGTTTTCAGCTGCTGTGTTGTATAAATAAAATGCACACACACATACACACACGCGTGCGCGTGCACGCGTGCACACACACACACCACACGCATATACACGAGCACACGCATACAAATAGAAAAAACAAAACAAAAGGAGAAAAGGAAGGGCACAAGAAACACAGATAAAGTATTTTTTTTCTTATTTCGGCAACTATTTATTTTCATTTTTAATCTTCTTTTTCCATTCTACATCCCTTCTTTCTTTTATCATATATATTTTTTGTCTTTCGTTCTTTCTTTCTAATTCTTTCTTTCTTTCTTTCTTTCTTATTTTCAGATTCTTTCTTTTATTCTTTCTTATTTTCTAATTATATTTAAGGTTATAATCTTCAAATCTTTCTTCAAATATTTCTTTCTTTCTTTCTTATCTTCAGATTCTTTCTTTTATTCTTTCTTATTTTTTAATTATATTTTAGGTTCTAATCTTCAAATCTTTCTTTCTTTCTTTCTTTCTTTCTTTCCCTCTTTCCTTCTTTCTTTCTTTCTTTCTTTCTGATTCTAACTTTAGTTCTCACTTATCTTCAGATATTTCTTTCTTTTTTCACATTTATTCATTCTACCTTTCTTTTAATTGTCTGATTTTATATTTGGTTCTCTCTTATCTTCAAATCATGCTATCTCTTTCTTTCTTTCTTTCTTTCTTTCTTTCTTTCTTTCTTTCTTATCTTCAGATTCTTTCTTTTATTCTTTCTTATTTTTTAATTATATTTTAGGTTCTAATCTTTCTTTCTTTCTTTCTTTCTTTCTTTCTTTCTTTCTTATTTTCTGATTATATCTTTGGTCTCTATTATTTTCTGATCTTTCTTTTTTCTTTCCTTTTTATAACAAATTCTGATTCTATCTTTGTTTCCCTCTTATCTTCAAATGTTTCTTTTTTTTTTCTTTGGTTCATTCCTATTTCCAAGTCTTTCTTTCTTTCTGTTAGTCTTTCTTTCTTATCTTCATATTCTTCTTTCTTTCTTTCTCTCTTTTTTCCTTCTTTGGTACTTTCTTATTTTCAAGTCTTTCTTTCTTTCTTTCTTTCTTTCTTTCTTTCTGTTAGTCTTTCTTTCTTATCTTCATATTCTTCTTTCTTTCTTTCTCTCTTTTTTCCTTCTTTAGTTCTTTCTTATTTTTAAGTCTTTCTTTCTTTCGTTCTTTCTGTTAGTCTTTCATTCTTAACTTCATATTCTTCTTTCTTTATTTCTCACTTTTTTCTTTCTTTGGTACTTTCTTATTTCCAAGTCTTTCTTTCTTTCTTTCTTTCTTTTTATCTTTCTTTCTTATCTTTATGTTCTTTTTCTTTCTTTCTTTCTTTCTTTCTTTCTTTCTTTTTTCTTTCTCTCTCTCTTTCTTTCTTTTTGTTTCTTTCTTTGGTCCTTTCTTATTTTCAAGTCTTTATTTCTTTTGTCTTTCTTTCTTATCTTTTCTTTCTTTCTTATCTTCATATACTTTCTTTCTTCCTTTCCTTCGTTCATTTTGTCTTTTTTAAAAATCTTCATATTCTTTCTTTTTTCTTTCTTTCTTTCTTTTTTCTTTCTTTTTTCTTTCTATTCTTCTTTCCTTTTTTCTTTCTTTCTTTCTTCCTTTATTTATTTATTTATTTATTTCTATTCTTCTTTCTTTCTTTCTTTCTTTCTCATCATCAGATTCTTCTTCCTCTTTTCTGATTTGCAGATTCTATCATTTTTTCTTTCTTACTTTCTATTTTTCTTTCGTTTATATATCAAAATTCTTTCATTCTTCCTATTTAATTTTGTTGTATTTACCCCTGAACTTTACATTTTTCTCTGTTTTACTATAAACCCCTTCCTTGTCTCTTTTTTTCATTTAGACTTAATTCTTTCTATTCTATTCTTTTTATTTATTTCCCTACGTTTTGATTTCTTTCAAAATTTAGAATTAGACTCATACATTTTCTTTTCCTCGTTTGAACACAACAAGACAAACTCGAAAGAACCAACGTCTTTATTAAATGAGTCAGGGTCCTTCTAAGCGATTAACTATTCATATTTCTCTACTTTGTGCTGTTTGGCACAAGGCCACAAAATTAGCGCAAAATGACTTCATTGATTCACCTTCCAAGAATCCTTCTATAACAGATGTCAAATTAACATATTTACTCGTGTTTAAATCGATCGTGTATAGCCTGACCATTGATTTATGGTCACGAAATTTTCAATTTATGGAAATCATTTTTGAAGTCAAGGTTTGCTACTAGCCGTTCTCATTATATTGTCTGAATACCGTACACAATCGTGTATATATATTTACCAACCCCTCCACAAGAGCAGGATGTGACACAAGGTCAATTTCTTAAGCGGAGTTTAACAGGTTTGAATTCAGAGTTTTCATTCTCCTAGACCGGTTGCCTAACGAAGGTTAAAGAGCCCAGTCTTAGCCATAACTGGAGGGAGAGTAGAATTCATACCTTTCCCAAGGGTATTAGCGCTAAGTGAAATGTAATTACCACGTCCAGGATTTGAACTCGGGGCGACGAGTCCATTTTCCTATGACTTTAACCATTACACCACGTGCTTCCTGGCTCTTCCCAATCGTGTATAAGTCGACCTTCTGTTATAGTCGACCCTTGATTTATGCTCATGAAATCGTTAATTTATGAATTCAATGGTGAAGCCAATGGTTACTACTAACCCCTCTGATTGTTTGAAGACCGTACACACTCATGTATAAGTCGAATTTGTGTATTGGTTAAATCTGGATTTAAGTTTATGAAATTTAAATTAATTTTTGAAACCGACTGTTGTTACAATTCATCTCATTAAGTTTGAATTTCAAATTTAGACAATGGTTGCTCGCCTGTAGATCAATGCCAATTCGACTTATACACGAATACATAATGTCAGTGGATCGTTTTTTGCAGACGAATGATCCATGTGATAAAAATGATTCCCATCTATACATATATAAAGGGCAGTTGTGTGAATCTGTATGTCCGAAGGAAACTTCGAAAATAAAACAATTAACGACAAAGTAAATATATATACACATTAAATATCACCAGGGTTTGGTTTTTGAGCAAAAATAATAGAGATTTGATTTATATTCGTGAAGATAATTAAAAGATTAAATTTAAATAATAACAGCATGGATTGTTTTTTCATTTAATATTTTAGATAGTAGATATTAACATTTCTTTTCAGAGTAGCTGGATCAATGCAAGGTCTATTTTTTTTATATAGGGATTTAAATGGAGCATCCCACGAGGATTCAACTCACGATTCAGTTATAATGGGTCTGTGGGAATAACTTTAAAAATCCCCCTCTACCCAGGCGACGCCGGGTAGCCGCTGCTAGTACAGTATATATTATACATTTTCTTTCTTATTTGTCGGTTGTCAGTTTTTGAAAAATGAATTTACTATATTTGCCGATTATGAGCATTAAAATTTAGCTTCATCATTTGAAGATAACTTGATAGATAACTTGAAGATAATTTGATAGATAACTGCTGAAAATATGAGGGGATAATTACAACAGTAGTCCATGAGAATATCCGTACTTCTATTTAGGATTTGATATTTTTTTTAAATTGAGGGTTAAAAAATTCAAGACAGTTAAAATTATCGTATACGCTCGTGTATACGTCGATCTCGTATATATATATATATATATTTACCAACCCCTCCGCACGAGCAGGATGTGACACAATGTCAATTTCTTAAGCGGAGTTTAACAGGTTTGAATTAAGAGTTTTCCTTCTCCTAGACTGGTTACCTAACCAAGGTTAAGGAGCCCGGTCTGACCTACTATTTACCCATAACTGGAGGGAGAGTAGAATTCATACCTTTCCCAAGGGTATTAGCGCTAAGTGAAATACAATTATCACGTCCAGGATTTGAACTCGAGTCGACGAGTCCATTTCCCATGACTTTAACCATTACACCACGCGATCTCGTATATAGGTCGACCCTTGATTTATGCTCATGAAATCATTAATTCATGGAATTCATTTTTGAACTTTTTGGTGCTACCTGCCCTTCTCATTATGTTTGAATACTGTACACACTCGTGTAAAAGTCGATCTTGTGTATAGGTCGACCCTTGAGTCGTGGTCACGAAATCAATAATTTATTTGAATACATTTTTGAAGTCAAGGGTTATTGAATGTTGATTCAACTTCAGCTTCATAAGATTATTACTCGTGTATAGGTCGATACCAATATTTTAATAAAAGATGGCTTCTAAACTTTACCTCTCTGCGGTCTATACGGTACTGTATATTCAAATATTAAAAAGTATAATTTTAAAAACATATTTTATGTTATTTTCCATATTCAAGAATTTGCATTTGTTTTACCTGTTTAAGAATTAACCTTGTGCAGACATTTTTAAGGTATACATGATATGAATCCAACTAATAGGACAGACTGTGCTCTTTAACCATGGTTAGGCAAGAACTTCGGATTCAAACCTATTAAACTCCATTTAAAAACTGACCTTGTGTCACATCCTACTCGTGCGGAGGGCTTGGTAAATACATACGTTCTATTAGAATGTGTTTGAAGATTTTTAAGGAGTGCGTAAGTAAAATTAGTAAAGTCCTCGGTGAGGATCGAACTCAATAGCAGTATTGGGCGACACTTGTTTTATTAACACTCTAGGGTCGATGCTTTAATGCAGCTAGGAGAGAAAGCCAAATTTAGCAATTGTTATATTCTGTTAATTGTCTCGATTAGAAGAGACAATATTCGCGGCAGTGTTCGTAGAAGATGCAAGGTTAGCGGCAGCAGCAGCAGCAGCAGTAGCAGAAGCAGAAGCAGCAGCAGCGAAACCAGTGACACCTGAATTCCAGCCTTTCAAAGTGAAAGTAAAAGTAGCAGTTTTAGCATCACAGAATCAGGACCGCAGCTGTTAGATTTTGAATAATTACAAAAATACACGCAGGAAGAGAATACGTCTTTGAATGTATTAAAAGCACATATACAACTCCTGTAATCCGATCTCCAGTAGTGCGGCTTTCTTTTTAGTCCGACCAGCGTTTGATTGATGAAAACGATTTATTCACGTTTATTGTCTGTCAATCCATTCTACAGGCTGGTTGGTTGGTTGGTTGGTTGGCTGGTTGGATTTTTACGGCATGTCAACCGATGTTGGGTCATCTTATTCTGAAGACGTTTTGTTTATCCATTTTTGATGTGTATTCAATCTTTTTTTTAACTCAATTTCTTTTTATTTAATATCAAAAATTCAAAGAAATACATTTTGTAATGTTAAATAATACTTATTTTTGATAAAAAGTTGAAATATAAACGTTTTCTTTTGTTAACAATGAAATAAGCCTTTAATTTTACAAGCCTTTAATATTTGGGATGAAGTCATAAAATTATTTAGAAACTTTAAGTAGGGCAAGTTATGTGGTGGTTTATTTTTGTCAATATATTCATACTGATAATATGTTTTATTGCACGAATTCTTTTGAATTAACAAAAATATATAAACATTCTGACTATGTTTTTTTTCTTTCTATTT
>CM042148.1:14370131-14372631 GCA_023376005.1 Doryteuthis pealeii
GATATCCTCGATTTTTCTCAAAAACTGTAAAAATGTTTGCTTATTTTATGGAAGGTTTTAAAAATGTATATATAATGGGAAATAATGAAACATTACACTGGGCATCACAAATTTTGTTGAGCTAGATCTGACACTTGTTTTTGACAAACTTTTGGACCCTGGATCCAAAGATTTTCCGATTTTTTCTCTATTACATCAACTTTTTAAGTAAAAGGATACCCGCGCTTGGTCTCAAAAAACATTAAAATGCTTAAAGTGACAAATTTGAGCGAATTTTATAGAATATTTCAAAAATTTACAATGGAAAATGATAGAAAAATTGACTGTAATGTTTGTACAAATTCATCTTGTTCACACATAGGGTATTGTTACTGTAAATTAAGTTGTGTATAAGTAGTTATGGTAAAAATTTACACAGTTTTTTTTCCTAGAGTGTTCTATATGTGGACAATTCCCCTTTATGCTCTATAGTCAGCCATCATATTTACATCCCATATACTTTGATACCATTCCTCCATGAATTTCAAATATTGGTGGAATCATTCATCTTGCTCCTAGCTGAACACATCGAGGTTTTTCAAGAAGTTAGCAAGATGGCTATGCAGAAAATGGAACTTGATGCTCATGTTGCAATCAAGCATTTTTTGGCTATTCAATTTCAATGCAATTCATTGCTCATGCATTTCCAAGAAATTTCTAGACAAAGTAAAGGAATTGTTTAGAACCAAACATTTTTTCGAGTTCTAACATTATCCCAATGAAATGTTTATCTTTGATAACTTCCAGAATCTGTACACAATCAAACACACAGGGCTTGATTTTTTTAATTGATAGGCCAGGAAATGTCAGAATGTGGTACTTGAAACACTTGCCTTTAATAGGCAATGCTTTAATGAATTGCTTCAAGAGACCTAGTTTCATGTGTAAGGTGCGAACATAATTTTCTTTATGTCAACAAATGGATCATGTAGAACGTTGGGATCAACAGGTTTGAGGTCAGATCTTGGAGGCCAATTCCTCTCCACACAATGCTTTTCTCAAGCTCTACTGTCCCACACTGGGATTTCAGTTGAATGAGGTACTGGACGTATAGCTGATGGTAGACTAGGATACTCAATTTTACATTAGTTTTTCTTGTAAATGGTGAAGTTTTCATTAAACAAAAGTAACAGTCTGTGCAATGATATTTTGGCTCTCACCAAATCATAGGTATACCAAATGCCAACTTATCACATGTTTCCTTGATCCACATCCATAAATTCGCAACACACTGCTTTTAAATCTTGTAAGGGATCCAAAACTTGTCTTAATGGACATGTTTTAAATCAAAATATGCAAAATAATCTAACTTCACAAATGCATCTGTGTTTGTTCTTGGACTGGGAATGAACATAGTAACCAGATCTGAATAATTCTCCTTCCTTTTCAATACAATAATGAATGCAATCAGTTGAACAGTTCTATTAGTTTCAGACAAACAATACAATTGTGCTTATTTTTGGATTAATCTGTAGAGAAAAAACTTGACGTAATAGAAGAAAACTGACTGCAGTTTTGAAATTAGCATGCCAATATTAGTCTAAATCAAATGAAAAATCAAACCCCACAGAAATTATGTCTGAAATTGTTCCCCAGTGTTATTTATATGCGCAATGTGATGTGCAAAACAGCCTCGACCGGGATTGAACTCGGGTCACCGCGTTCCCCTTTCTACGACGATACCATTACGCCACGAGCGCCACGCACACGCATATTGCACTGATTCAGACACTGATAAAAAGAAATCAAATTCTTACTGAAACAGATCGATAGATAGCGACAGACGTGAATAGACTTAATCGATAAATACGATGAGGGTGGGATTAAAAACCTCACGAGAGATGTGGACATATTGAAATTCATAAGATTGATAAGAACAAGCTGAGTCTGATTGATTGATCGATCTTACAGATTTGGTAAATATACAAATGTTCTATATGATATGTCGATAGAAAGATTTTGTTCGAGTAATCTGTCGTTCTAGAAGTGCTTCCCCCGTCTGTAGAATCATGGCAAGTACTACTGTGTTTCTCCGAAAATAAGACATACCTGCAAAATAGGACCTAGCGTGATTTTGCAGAATGATTTTAATATAAAACCCTCCCCTTAAAATAAGCCCTAGTTGTGAGCGGCAGACAGACGAAATAAATACTTGGGTGGCGAATTCATGGACCAAAATCACAGACGGTTATGTTGCCAATGCACTACGAGCAAGCTACCTGAATAAGAACCTGTCATTCAACGAGACCTCTATTGCTCGACATGAGAGAGTAGGGAAGAAAATTCTGCAGGAATTTTGGAATCTAGTGACTTGTAGAACATTTCAGAGAATGATGAAATTATTATTTTTTAATGATTTGTCGTTAATGAGTTTTTGAATAAAAGAACATGTTAATGGTAAATAAATGTAGATTGTTTGGTAATTTTCAACTTTAGTTGGCTAAATTCCTAGCATAAAATT
>CM042148.1:14382631-14412631 GCA_023376005.1 Doryteuthis pealeii
ATACATATATATATTTATATATATATATATATATATACATATACATACATATATATATGGATATATACATATACATGCCTACATACATATACATACATATACATATAAGCATATATATATATACATGCATACATTTATATACATACATATACGTATATATACATATATATGCATATATACATATACATGCATACATTATATACATACATATACGTATATATACATATATATACATATATATGCATATATACATATACATGAATACATTTATATACATACATATACATATATACATATATATACATACATATATATATACATATATATATATATATATATACATATACATAATACATACATACACATACATATACATACAATTATATACATTTATATATATATATGCCTGCTTTCTCTTTTATCTACCTGCATAGAATGACATAAAATGCATATATTATGTCGGAACAAATAAATAATGGAGATAAATGAATTAACAGCAAGAAATAAAAATATGACAAGACTTCAGAGAAAGATAAAAATGACGAAACCAAGAAATTCCATGGCAAAAAAAAAAAAGAAGCAAAAGAAAAAAAAAAAAAAAGAAAAAAAAAAGAAAAGAAAAATTGACGATACGTAAGAGAATGAATTCTGGGAAACAAAGCCAAAAATCGACAGAAAATGTCGATAATTTTCATAAAGAATCATAAAATAAATAGCATCCATGAAGCAGAAGAATTTCAAACGAATTATAAAGAAATCTGTTGTGTGTGTCTTTTTTCAGCATCTATTTCGTCCTAATTTTAATTCTTTTATAAGAATAAAAAAAAAGGGGAGGAGGGAGGAAATAAATGGATTGAGGTGGGGAGATAAAAGCCGAATGATAAAGATGAAGAAAAAAAAAAGAAGAATATTTTATTTTCAGAGATGGAAGCTTGTGGGAGAAAAAAAAAAAACCAAAAAGAAGATGGAAGCATGCGAAAAAGAAAACGCGCTCGGATGGAGGAAGGAATGCAAATGGCTGATAGAGAAAAATACGAAAAGAGAAACGAGAAGAAAAGGAAAAGGAAAAAAAAATTGGATTTTTAAAAAGGAGCGAGGGAAAGTAAGTGAATTGTAAAAAGACTAACTCGTCTCCATTGTGAAAAATATAAGTATTGGATAGATGTAAAGCTGAGAAAAATGCCTCAAAATGGAGGATGCAGAACTGCAATGTCGAAAGAAAACGGGAACGAGACGAGATGAATGCAGAACGAGATGAGAATTATTGAGAAAAAGAGATATTGGCGAAAAGAGGAAAAAATATTGGAAGATAATGTCAGGAAGGCTGAAAAATAATGAAGGAATATGAATAAGAAAGAGGAAGAAGGAAGAAAAATATTCAGTGAATAAGAATTAAGGTTACAAAAAAAAGAGTTGCCGTCAAGATAGTGATGGAAGAAAAATGCATGGATCTGAAGATTGGAATGAATGAGTAGAAAGAATCAGTTAAGTGTATAGATAAAACGGATGCTGTATGGCAGGAAACGAATGAAATATGAAAGTAAGAAGAAAAGAAAGAAAAAAAAACGGAGATGAACAGAAAATAATAGAGGAAAGAGAAAATAGATATTACGGTCCAAACAGATGAATAAATTAGATATTTTTTGAATGAAATGGAAGAGATGACTCAAATCGTGAAGAAGAAAAGGAAAAAGATAAAAATAAAGAAACAGATAAAATATGAGAAAAGGTAAATAAGAAGGAAAAATAATCGAGGAAGAAGGGAAGGAAAGAAAATATAGAAAAAAAAAGAATAAAGGGAAAAGAGACAAGAATAAAGGAAAATTGGAAAGAATGAAGGAGAAGGAAAAAGAGAAGAAAAAGAAGAAAAGAATGAAGACAAAAGAGAAAGAAATAAGAAAAAAAAACCGAAGAAAATATGAAAAGGACTGAAAAGAGAAAACGTATAAAGAAGAATCAAAAGAAGGAAAGCAATGAAGAATATAAAAAGAATGAAAGGAATAATGAAGAAAACGAATGAAAGGAGTGAAAAAGGATAAAAAGAAGGAAAGGAATAAAGAAGAATCCAAAGAATGAAAGGAATTAAGAAAAATCTAAAGAATGAACGGAAGGAAGAAAAATAAAAGAAGTTAATGAATGAAGAAGAATCGAAAAAAAAAGAAAGAAATTCAAAGCTAAAGAAAGAAAAGAATGAAGAAAAACTAAAAGAAGGAAAAAGAATCGAGAAAAGGAAAGAAAAGCAAAGAACCAAAAGAACCAAAAGGATGAAGAAGAAACGAAAGAAGGAAAGAAATGAAGAATTAAAAGGATGAATGGAAGGAAGAAGAATCGAATTAAGGAAAGAATAAAAGGAATAAGGTCAAACGAAGAAAATATAAAAAGGATTGAAACGAATGAAAGGAATGAAGAAGAATCAAAAGAATGAAAGGAATAAGGAAAAATTAAGATAAGGAATGAAACGCTAATATCATTGGGAAATGTATGAATTCAACTATTGTTCCTCCAACTATGGGAAGTATAAGGACAGACTGGACTCTTTAAACTTTCTGGTCTCTGAGAGGGATAAATCTGAATTCAAACCTATTAAACTCCGCTTAAAAATTATCCTTGTCTCACACCCTACTAGTGTGGATGGGTTGGGTAAATATATAAGTACATACACAAAATATATTTGTTTCTCAAAGGTAACTTTAAAGAGGCACTCGTTGTGTAACGGTTATTGTTGTTGGAAATGGAGTCAGCAAGACCAGTTCAAAGCTGTTTGCTGTTCGAGGCTGTTTGCATTTCCTAGTGCTAATACCCCTGGGAATAGTATGCATCAACTATTCTCCGTCCAGCTATGTGTAAATAGTAGAGCAGACTGGGATCTTTAACCTTGGTTAGGCAACCAATCTAGGAGAAAGAAAACTTTGAATTCAAACCTGTTAAACTCCGCTAAAGAAATAGACCTTGTGTCACATCCTACTCGTGCGGGGGAGTTTGTAAGTATGTAATTTGAATGCTGACATTCCATTCTCCAATGATACTTATTTCACATTCTTAGGTAGGTAATAGATGGAAGAGTAGAGTCTTAAAAAGAGTGGGGTGCGGATGGAGAAGGTCGGAATGTAAATGTTTTGTTGGTCTCTGTTAAGTTTCTGGCCACCATCCTTGGCCAGTTAAAAAGGACTTAAAGTAAGTAAGTCCTGAACTATAGAATCCTTTGGTAAGTGAATAAGTCCTGAGTTATGGAATTCTACGTAGTGTCAAAGGTCCAGTGATATAATCCTATGTTCCGTCGTCCACGAAGGTTCAAAGCAATGAGTGTAGTTAAGATCCGAACAGCCTGTATAAATATTATAACAGCAGCAGAGTACTGCCAGTGATTGGCCAAGAAGTTGGTCACATGATTATCGCCGAGTTATAAGTAGGAGCGGGCGTCCAGCACACACCTTATATCAGAAAAAGTCAACACTCTCTTTGCCATTTTTGTATTATTAATTTTTTTCAGACTGTTGTCCTCATCTTTATTGTTATAAATACAACGTTTCGGCTGATGTGACCTCCGGCCTTCTTTAGGTGCTTCTGGTCGAACTCGGGAACCTTCACGTCGAAAACGGGACCTTTCATGTCGGAATACATAGCATTCCCGATTTCGATAAAAATACCCGAAGAAGATCTGAGGGCACATCGGTCGAAATGTGAACAGGAAAATATGGCCTCTATGAAGGAAAGAGAAAATAGATATTAACAATAAAGACGAGGACAACTGTCAGAAAAAATCTAAATAATACAAATTATCAAACCTCATCAAAAAATTGAGACAAATTTGCTATTCATGTTGTAATATGTGCACATAAAAGCGAACATGCGTTGTGTAATGGTTATCGTCGTTGAAAATGAACACGGCGAGACGAGTTCAAATCCTAGATGAGGCTGTTTGCATTTCACATAGCGCTAATATCCTTGGTAAAGGTCTGAATTCAATTATTCTCTTTCTAGCTATGGGTAAATAGTAGAGTAGACTGGGCTTTTTAACCTTGGTTACGCGACCCGTATACGAGAAAGAAAACTCTGAATTCAAACCTGCTAAAGTCCACTTAAGAAATTGACCTTGTGTCACATCCTATTCATGTGAAGGGTTGTGAATATGAATACACATAAAAATTTGATTATCATGAGATAGAAAAAATTCGTAGCGTCATTATTCAGCCAGGAAACAGTTTTGCCTGTCTCTCTATGGCTACAATTCGGCTAAAGAGTATATTTGATAAATGAATACAGAAAGAAAAAGAAAAAATATTGATTCCAGAGACCATATGACCTTTAGGCACCCCTTTTTCGATCTCGTTTCTTCAGGACATTTTTTTAATTTACACCGTCAAAATCCGGTTGTTTGTTAACATATGATTTTTTAGAGCTTTTTTAAATCATAAAACTAACCCCTAACCCTAACCCTAACCCCTAACCCTGAACCCTAACCCAAACCCCTAACAAACAACTGGATTTTGATGGTGTAAATGAAAAAAATGTTCTGATGAAACGAGATCGAAAAAGGGGTACCTAAAGGTCATATGGTCTGATTCCAGTATCGATTTAATTAAGTCTTCGATCAATTTTCATTATCTTTAATTTAAAAAAAAAGCGATGATGTTATATGAACCGAACTAACTTATTATCTGAAATTATCTTGTCTAGAGAAAACGTCACATGTACACTACCACCTATAAGCACGTACTTAAACACATTTCTTTTAGATAAAACAATTTTGTTTTAAAGCACAAAGGTACCAGGATTATATATAATATTATTTCGTAGAACATCATCTAATTGTTATATACCTTATACCCTCGTTGGGTATATACATCGAGAGAGTTCTTGTGTGTGTGTGTGTGTGTGTGTGTGTGTGTGTGTGTGTGAGAGAGAGAGAGAGAGAGAGAGAGAGAGAGAGAGAGAGAGAGAGAGAGTTAAGACTGTGACTTACTTGCTCTTTGTCTAGTGGTTGTTTCATCTTTTTTCTTTTGGCTGGTTGTCATATTGTCGTCTCTTCTATCTTCTAACTATGTTCTTGTCTTCTTCTAACTATGGGCTTCTTGTTAAGTCATCCATTAAGACTTTGTTTTTCTTTGATCAAAGATTTTATTACCGTATTGCCCTGATTCACCGCGCGGTCTGAGTTACAACCCCAGTAGAACACGTATGTTCTGCTTCATCTCTGGTTGAAAACTGATTACCTAACTCTATCACGTGACTCGCCTGGGTCAGTTGGGGCCATGACTGGTATTTTTCCATCCCCTGATCTGAAAAACAATGGCCCCTTAGAATTCTCGCTACTGGGCTTGTCAAAACCCCACGCCACCACGCAATTATGCAACATAATCAAAACGGATATTATCAACTCTTTGCATACCAAATTTTCCCCACGGCTGTACTAAATTTTCTTGGTATTTTTTTTAATCTATAAGATGGAATATTTCAAAGTTCACAATCTATTAATTTCAGAAGGCGTTCTATTCAAACGAAGTCGTATTACAATTTGATTTTTCAGTGTAAACAAGTGTAATGTGCGAGAGCCGCTGCCAGCGGATTACGGTAGGATAGCAGTGGTGGGAATGCCTCTGTGAGCGGTTTAAAGTAGGAAAAGAGTTAAGTATTATTTATTGTAAAACCTGACAGATTTGGAACCCTGTAACTAAAAATGAAATTGCAAATATGTATTTACTAACATATCCTGGACGTGGTAATTGCATTTCACTTAGCGCCAATACCCTTGGGAAAGGTATGAATCCTACTCTCCCTCCAGCTATGGATAAATAGTAGGGCAGACTGGACTCTTTAACCTTGGTTAGGCAACCTGTCTAGGAGAAGGAAAACTCTGAATTTAAACTGTTGAACCCCGCTTAAGAAATTGACCTTGTGTCACATCCTGCTCGTGCGGAGGGTTGGTAAATATATATATGTATTTACTAACCCCTCTGCAGGATGTGACACAAGTAAATTCGGCGGAGTGGCCTATCGGTATCAACTGAACAGCAAGGGAGTCTCTCCCCTTTCGCTAGTGCTAGACCAGGAAGATTGTTTTTGCATCTGAGGTGGAGACACACCTACCATCAGCCCCCGCTTTACCGCACATATCAGTGCTGAGCTGGCGAGGGCCGGTATCGAACCCAGGACATTGAGGTTCTTAGGCGGATGCTTTATCGACGGGTAGCTTGATAGGGCTGGATTAACATCTGTTTTCAATCCTGCCCCACAACCGATGACCCCTGAAAATTATTCCCTGCTCTAGTTCTTTCTTACCTCACTTTCTCCTTCCCTCCATATGAATATTCATGTGTATTTTCCTTCAGCCAATGACGTGCTGATATAGAATTTGAATTTATAATCGACCTTCTAGTAGACTGGGCACCTCATGTAGTGTAATGATTAGCATGTGTCCATGCCTCGTAAAATTCTTTTGACTGTTCTTTTGACCGTCGGATTCACTTCCTTTTCTTCACACACACACACACACACACACACACACACACACACACACACACATATATATATATATTATATATATTTGAGGTGAGAAGAAATGGGTTAATGTCTTCCCGAATTGCATTATTGCGAAGTGAATGCTAACAGCTTCGTTACGAATATGAAATTGTTTTTTTTTTCCCGCGTTAATAATTGTTGCATCAACCATACTCTCCCGGACACACGAGACAAGCGTTTTTTCAACATATGTGTCGCGACAAAAAATTTTGCCGCAAGAAAAATAATTCATTTTGTTAAGTTTTGTTTAATGTTGAAAAAATAAATGAAGTTAAAAAAAAAAGAAGAAAATGTCCGGTCAGATATAATTTAACTGCCTTTAAGCCCGGAGGTAAAAAAAAAAAAAATAAATAAAAATAAAAAGAAGAAAGAAAAAGAAAAAGAATTATTTTGAATGGCGTCAATTTAGCCAAAAGCAACGAAGCAGACGTTAAACACGAATATTTTCCTCTTTGTCTTTCTATGTAGTTTCGTTTCGTTATACAATTCCAGTCCAATTTTTGTCTTTCGTTAAAATATTGATGGTGGAGATAGCACTTTGAATTTTCTTCGTAGAAAATTAGAACTAGCAGATTTTTGCCAAAAAATATGTGAAAAGTACTATTAAAACGTTTGACATTAAAACGGCAATACAGAGTATAAACTTTGTGATATATCCGGGTTAAGGGATATATTCTGAAGTTGGTATTTGGTATATTATCGCAGTAGTCGTTGGTATGTCGAATAGCACTACGTCTGCCGAGCAGTCGTGGTGTAGTCTAGCGAGTAAGTGTAGGTCTCGGTATAGGGGTATTTACATGTGTCCCCTTTCACAAGATATGGCACAAGGCCGTTTTATGTGGGCACCACCCACAAGCCGAGGCTCATGGGTGGTAGGTAGAAAAATTGCGTCGATCCCGTCGGCATTCCCCCTCAAGAGGTGCGCCTCAGGCGCTGGGCAATAAACCCAGCCCTGCCCCTTTAAATCGAGGGCGCAGGTATTGCCTGGGGGACAGCCCCCTGGGATCGACGCTATTAACCAACTCAACCTGTCCAGTAGCCGAAACACACTAGGTCTCCGTATAGGTTTTATTTTCCCAGTACCCCACTCGTACCGGGTCAGGCACGAAGGCCCTATTTATGTGGACCACCCACAAGCCGAGACTCATGGGTGGCAGGTGGAAAAATTGCGTCGATCCCGTCGGCATTCCCCCTCAAGGGGCGCCTCAGGCGCTGGGCAATAAACCCAGCCTGCCCCTTTAAGTCAAGGGGCAGGTATTGCCTGGGGATGGCCCTCTGGGATCGACGCTATTAATTTACCATCTCACCGGTGCAGTGGCCGAAACACACTAGGTCTCCGTATAGGTTTATTTTCCCAGTACCCCACTCGTACCGGGTCAGGCACGAAGGCCCTATTTATGTGGACCACCCACAAGCCGAGACTCATGGGTGGCGGTAGAAAAAATTGCGTCGATCCCGTCGGCATTCCCCCTCAAGAGGGCGTCTCAGGCGCTGGGCAATAAACCCAGCCTGCCCTTAAGTCAAGGGGGCAGGTATTGCCTGGAGGGATGGCCCTCTGGGATCGACGCTATTAATTTACCATCTCACCGGTCCAGTGGCCGAAACACGCTAGGTCTCCGTATAGGTGCCTGTACCAACACAGTGTCGACTATTTATACATGACACTGTATAACACAGTATGATACAGATTATAGTGAGGGGGTACCAAGGTATTTACATATTCATTATATCACTTTATAAACTCACAAATGATTGGTCAATGTTCCAAGTCGGGATTCTTTTTTATTCATACATACCTATGTGATACTTGCTCAGCATTTTTGCATCACTGCTGTCTGTTATACATTTGCTTACGTTAAAAGCGTTTTTAGATCTTATATGACGTTTTATATTTCATCTAGCGATGAATTTACCAATTTTAATCACACACATATATATATATATATATATATATATATATATATATATATATATATATATATATATGTAATATGAGCACTTTTTATTTGTTATATTGCTGTCTTACCTTTCTGAATTTTGCATCAAATAACCATTGTACCATCTTCACCGGTAAGTCACCTTTTCCAAAATAACACACACACACACACACACACACACACACACATATATATATATATATATATATAATATATATATTAAGAAATTTGAAAAACGAGTGTTCCAAAAATAAGATGAATTTAAAATTCATCTTACTTTTGGAACACTTGTTTTTTCAAATTTCTTAATATTGTCGGATTTATTTCCATATTTACTCCCATATATATATATATATATATATATATATATATGAAGAAAAAGTGGAAGTGAATCCGAAAGTATGTAATATTGTAAAAACTTGAAAAAACACAAGTTTATAAACGAATAATTTTTTATTTCGCCTACGCTGCAGTGTTTCGGTCTGTTTCGATAGACCTTCATCAGGGCTTTCATTGGCATAAGGAAAAATAAATTATTGCTGAAAATAAAAAGTCTTCGAGCCTCTGTATTTGTTGTGTTGGCCATAGTAATGGATCTGCGAGACTAGCTTAATGTCTAGCCCTTAAACTTCAGATGTATGAGAGCTGAAGGACATGAATAAAATTTATACCGATGATAAAGACGATTAATAAAAATACAGACATGGTTTTCACAGGTTTTCATTACAATAAGCTGCACTGGTTTTGGATTGAAATTTCTGGAACATCTTAATTGAAGTAACAAAAATGTAAATCCAGATTATCTGGTGTTGCTTATCGTCGAATTCTTATTTCTTATGAGAGTCGTCAATTCAGCTGAATAATGGACCATTTACTTTTTATCAAAATGAAAGAAAGGGAAAGGAAAGGACATGCGATACAGAAAAATATAGTAAAAAAGAAAGAAAGACTGGAAGTAAGAGAGTAGGGGAAAGATATAGAGGAAGTGAGCACGCGGATAAACTCCTGGCCGAAACACGTGTCAATGAAATAAAATCTATTTCATCCATTCAGCATTTTCTTTCCTTTGTTTATTTTTCCTTCAACACACACACACACACACACACACACACATACATACATACATATATATATAATTATATATATTATATATATAAAATGCAGAAATTCCATGAAAACGCGCATTTCGGCCTAAAACACGACGAGGAGCCGAAGATTAATGCTGTGACGTAATATCATTATTTATTTATTTATTTATTATTCTTTTATTTCTTTAATTTTCTTTAAGTTGCACATGACTTTCACAATCAAAGTCATGCCACATTTCGAACGATTACCATGATCGTATTTCGGATGAATTACGTCACACAATTTCGAAAGAAAGTTAACGGCTAAAAAACGCCAAATCTGTTCACTTCATTTAATTACTTTTTTGCCCTCATATACAACATTTCATTTTTTTCTCCAGACCGTCTCATATACCTTGAAAAAGGGTGAATGTTCACCCGAAATATCGGAATTGATCAAAACAGGAACAGAACAACAATTGAATATTAAAATTCTGATTTTTGTTCCGTTTTTCTTGTTTTTGTTCTTTTTTCCAATGCTTCAAAAGACCAAACAAACAACGTTCACAAGAACATAACATACAAAATATATATATATATATATATATATATATATATATAATATATATGAGAAAAAATGAGTAAAGAAAGAAATGTAAATGGATAAAATGAATTTAATCGATATCACATTAATCGATATCACTCACACATGTGTTTCGGTCAGTTTATGTGCGTGAAAATATTTCGCACACATAGAAGAATCGACCTTCATCAGAGTGAACATTTATTTGACAGATGAAGGTCGATTCTTCTATGTGTGCGAAATATTTTCACGCACATAAACTGACCGAAACACATGTGTAAGTGATATCGATTAATGTGATATCGATTAAATTCATTTTATCCATTTACATTTCTTTTCTTTACTCATTTTTTCCTCATATTGTCGGATTCAATTCCTTTTCCATTTTTACACACACACACACACATATATATATATATATGGAAATACGATGAGGAAATTAATCCGACAATATGTGAACAATATTTTAACATTTCCTCTCTGCCTATTCACGTTCTACATGCGTCATCTTATGATCTTCATATTCCGTATTTTCACATGCAATTATCACGTCATCAGCTTTCGTGTATAAACGCACATATAACAAATAAAAAATAACGGTAAATAACATTATATTCACACATTAACCATACACTGAACGTTTTTAATTTTTCTCCCTTACAAAATTTATTTTGCATTGTCCTGATGATGTTTTATCATAAACCGAAATACTTAAGTATAGACATATAACATTTTTCCTTTGATCGTAACATCTTGTGTCTGTTATATTTTTGAAAACATTTTCTTCACACACACACACACACACACACACCACACACAACACACACACAATATATATATATATATATATATATATAAATATATATAATTTAATTAACCATGACAAGCAATTTCGGCGAATACCATGTTCGACGTGAGGAACACTGTACAGCTGTTTCGACCTAATTTTGGTCTCATCAGCAGTGTATACCTATCAGCAGTGTATGAGACCAAAATTAGGTCGAAACAGCTGTACAGTGTTCCTCACGTCGCACATGGTATTCGCCGAATTTGCTTGTCATGATTAATTAAATTATATAAAATAAAATTTCTCTCCATAAAAATAAAATTACACACACACACACAACACACACACACACACATATATATATATATATATATATATATATATATATATATATATAACATATTGACAAATCTAGTTATATGTAAATGAGTTGAAAACATGAAATATCTGGCTAAGTGAAAGCGAAGAAACCGTGCCGTATCGCTTTTCGTATTTCTCTGAACCGTGTTATTTCGAGATTTGCCTGTATCGCATTTCGTCAATGGCTTCCTCTTTGGAAATTTCACAGAATTATCTCCTGTCGCTTCTGCTGCGATAATGTCAACTCCGAGGAAACAATGGCCGTCATTAGCAGACAGGTTGTTTCCAGGTACGAGGAAGAAATGAATTGACGAGACGTCGACAAAATAGCTTGCCTCTGCGGACATAGGACTG
This sequence comes from Doryteuthis pealeii, assembly GCA_023376005.1. Taxonomy (NCBI): domain Eukaryota; kingdom Metazoa; phylum Mollusca; class Cephalopoda; order Myopsida; family Loliginidae; genus Doryteuthis; species Doryteuthis pealeii. Next base: position 14,394,239 of record CM042148.1, read on the forward strand.
CTTTCCTTATCACCAGGAGGAGAGAGAGAGAGAGAGAGAGAGAGAGAGAGAGAGAGAGAGAGAGAGAGAAAGGGGAGGAGTGTGTTTACCAAATATGGCATCATTTAAATGAGATTTCTTTGCGGTAATCAGCACACAAGACAAGCAGGAATGGATATCTGTCTGGTAATTGATAATTAGGTAGGCGCCAAGGGCTGTCCTTTGAAAAATGCTCGAGATATCTTAGAAGTGTCTTTGAAAGTGACTTGTTCGTTTTAACCTAAGCAACAGCACGTACTGTAAACAACCTGAGTCCTTTGTTTATCAAAAATGACTTGATTCGGCATCAAATAGCCCGAAAAGTGTTGATATGCCGTAGAACTGTTGTATTGGAATATTCCCCATTCTCTCTCTCTCTCTCTCTCTCTCTCTCATGTGGGTTTGAGTTTGAGTTTTTTTAACGGCATATCAACCTCTGTGGATCATTTAACACCAAAAAAGGTTATTTTGGATTTCAGTCTTTAAAGTAGTGGTTCTATGGATCACCCATGTGGTCTGACTATATATATAGTGAGCACAGCATTGTACTGGGCTGGATTCGAGGATTAGTAGCCTACCTCACTATTCCTTGTCTGTCTTATTGTATCTCTCTGCAATAAAACCCTCATAAATCTACGAACGTGTTGATTGGATCCCTTTTAAGAACACAAATGTTTGATTGATTAATTTAACGGCATTTCAACCCACCTGAAGTTATTTTATACCTAGAGATGGTGCAAGGTCCTACAAAAAAATAACAAAAAAAACCCCCAACAAAAAACCAAGCAAACCAAACCAGTAGCACAAATAGCTTAACAGATATAAGGGTTGAATTAATACAGTTCTAAGTGACAATAATCTGGAGATTGCAGGTTCAATCCTGAATACAGGCGAAAATAACATAGAATACTTAATATATCTTAACACTTGTAGCCGGTCATATTAATGGAAATAGAATAATCTATCCCAATGGATTAAATAAACGGTTCGGTTCAAAGTTTCCCAATTACGACAGGAAGGCCCTCAATTTCGAAAAAAATAAAGCATCTGAAGAAGTTCGTAGAGCACATCGGCCAACACGTTGTGTATGCATCAATAAGGATGGTTTTGTTTTGTTTGCATTATTTAAGCTTTTCGGATTGCTTTCCTCATCTTTATTGTTATACGCACAAGGTTTCGGTGTTTCCAAACAAATAAACAAAATAGATTTAGCATTAAATAACCCACAAGTGTTGATATGTCATTAAACAAAGTAACCAAGTCAATACATGTATTTACCAACTCCTGTGCATGAGTTGGATGTGGCACAAGGTCAATCTTTAAAGTGAATTTAATAGGCTTGAATTTAGAGTTATCCGTATTTTGAGGTGGTTTTACCTACTGATTGTAAAAATACATGACCTTTGACCCAGTCAGCCATGCCTCGTTTAGGTTACGCTATATTACAAATCACTAGCAAAATAAAGAAACGCTATCTGGGCGACGTAAAATAAATATTGCCTGAGGGGATGGGAGTTGAAAATTTAATATCAGAGAGTTTGTATCATAGGTAAAGTCAAATAATCAAATTTATTAAAGGAGTAAAAAAAAAAAATGAAATGGAAACTTAGTTCTGATAACTTTAAATATATATTAAAATAAAACAAACTATATATAGATAGATAATACCAGGTATGTATTTATTAAAACTTGTTTAAAAAACCAATGAGGACTGTCTAACATTGCATGCTCAAATTTTGAGTGTATTTATTCTATGTTATGACGATTTTAGGTAGTGTGACGTAAGCAGTGACGTAGTTTTTGTTACAGACAAAAACCGGAAGCGAATCTCCATTATTAATAGAAGAAGATATATACAAATAAAAATAATATATATAGAAACTAAAAGGCGGGATTTGGCATTAAATAACCCACAAGAGTTGATATGTCAGCAAAACAAAGTAACCAAATCCATATATTTATTTACCAACCTTTGCGCACGAGTAGGATAAGACACAGGGTCAATTGCTTAGGTTTAACAGGTTTGAATTCAGAGTGTTCCTTTTCCTAGACTGATCACCTAACCAAGGTTAAAGTGCATAGTCCAACCTTCTTGCTGGAGGTAGAGTAGTGGGAATGCATACATTTCCCAATAGTAGCAACTTTATATAAAATGCAAACAGTTTCACGCAGGATTTGAACTCGTATCACCTAGTCCATTTACTTCGATAATAACCATTACATAAAGCGCCTCTTACATATAGAATGGTAATGAGAAGGATGAATTTATAAACATTTTTCTGTCTTTTTCCAAGGTTCTTTTTTCTAGTCTACCAAAAGCATGATTTATTTGTTTTGTTTTGTTTTGTTTTACGGCATCTCAACCTCAGTGGGTCATTTAATGCCTACAAAGTTCTAAAATAAATTCATTCATAATGGATAATCAATTTTGTCTAGAAACACATGTTTTTCTATTTAATACATAGATTGGGCCTAACAGATACTACCACTCCGGATCAGATTGAATCAGGGAGCAATGGTGATGAACTGGTGCTCCACATTCCCCAAACCTCCAAAACTGGAACCTCACCATCAGATAGAGTTTAACGTCATTCCCAGGACATGTAGACCCTCAGCCACCGCCTTCTGGCACCCATATGATAAAAAAGGCTGGGAATTCCCATAAAGGCAATAGGGTTGGGGCAATCATATAGGTGCTAGGGCTTGACATGACCAGTCGATTGATCGGAGGGAGTCCTCTTCGACCGCCCGTCTAGCTTGATTTGTATTTTTTAATTTATTATGTATCTGCCTATCGGGCCTGGCCACATATATTGTAATGTGACTTAGATAAAATGAAGTCCTGGATTGCTTCGAGCTTTTTAAAAAGAATGGAAAGTAGGTGATACTCCTGTTGAAGTACAGATCGATAATGTTCGTTCCATGGTCTTTGTAAAGCAGGACAATACTTACTGGAGAGGATGGGGCTGGGGTTGGCAGCGAATCAGTAAATCAGTGACTGGAGCTGAATCATTCATGAACAGAAGCACTCTGACCAGTTGCACTGGAGTCTTGATGGGCTCCTAAATTACTTCAGGTTGAACAGGTTGCAGCGGTTCTCAAATTTCTTCAATTATCTAGGTAGATTGTGAAAAGTTTCTGCTCAATGGTGGATTGAAAATTGTTCTTAATAGTAAGTAAAGTCGTCGGGTTGGCCTAAAGTCGGTATCAGCCAATCAGCGAGGGAGTCTATCCCCTTTTCAATAGCGCTAGACCAAGGAGATTATTTTTAGCATCTGAAGTGGAGCGCCACACCTACCATCAGCTCCTCTCTTTACCGCACAGATCCCTGTGCTACTCATACGTTGAGTTGGCGAGGGCCGGTATCGAACCTGGAACCTTGTGATTCCTAGCCGTACACTCTACCGACTGAGCTAAGTCGGCCCTCTTAATACAGACTGCTTTAACTCTTGTCTACTTACAACAACTCCCTGCTTTAACTCTTGTCTACTTACAACAACTCCCTGTTCCAAATTTTCTTCGTATTTTACCTGTACGATGGGATATTTCACCTCAGAACTTATATTAAAATAAAGCCCTATTATTGTAATCTGAATCCTTCTACTCCATTATAATAATGAACTAAACATCAGTTTTTGTACTTTGCTTGCGTAGAAACGATTTCAGGTGAGAGAGCGGCTGTGAGCAGTTTAAAGTAGACGAAGTTAACCTGGGTTTGTGTCTGGTTAAATGCAAATGAGAGAGAGAGAGAGAGAGAGAGAGAGAGAGAGAGAGAGAGAGAGTTTGATTAGTTAAAAAAGAAAAGAAATAGACTGATAGGGAATTGAGAGAGAGAGAGAGAGAGAGAGAGAGAGAGAGAGAGATTGATTAGTTAAAAAAGAAAAAGAATAGGAAAATGAGGAATTGAGAGAGAGAGAGAGAGAGAGAGAGAGAGAGAGAGAGAGAGAGAGAGAGAGAGAGAGAGAGTTGATTAGTTAAAAAAAGAAAATAAATAGGTCACTAAAACATTTCAGTTTCTAAATTTATTACGCCAAAGAAAAATACTAGCTTATGGTAGGTCTTGCGCTCCAACTCAAATGTAAAAACAATCTCCCTGGTCTAGCGCAAATGAAAAGAGGATAGACTCCCTCGCTGTCCGGTTGATACTGACAATAGACCACTCCCCCGATTTACTACTTACTGCAGCACATAATTCATTACATTCTATTTTACATTTTGTGTTTTTATAAAATACAGTGCTATTTATTTCTCTGAATGTTTGAGATGAGGCTTGATGATTAGTATTATCTGCGTTATTCGGAATATTGTCCTCGTCTTCATTGTTATCTGCACAACGTTTCGGCCGATATACCCTCCGGCCTTCTTTAGGTATTTCTTGTCGGATTCGGGAACCTTCTCGGACTCGGGAACCTTCTTTTCGGACTCGGGAACCTTCTTGTCGTAATCAGGAGCCATCACAGAACTTTGAACCCTTTATTCAGTCCACGGGGGTATCCTGTTCTCAATCCGCTAACCATAGCTGGGGTAGTGGTGTTCAGCTGTGTTGATTATTATTCTATGTTACTGCTGCCCTTGATCAGGATTGAACTTGCTATCTAAAGATAACTGTCACTTAGAAGTGTCTTAACCTAACTCCTTTATCCATTAGGCCATGTGTCCAATTGGACAACAGTGCTATTTTATTATTAAATGAAAACGTAACCAAAAAAAAAAAAAAAATAGTGTTTTTTGGAGGGAGTAGTGCTTGAATGGATTAATGGTATTTCCGTTTATTTCAATGGGAAAAACTGATTTGATATACGATGAAAATTGTGTTATGAGCGGGAGGAATTAAACTCGTAAGTCAAAGTACCAATGTAGTTGACTCTTGATAGTATTTTTTGCACCCGAATATTGAACACGAATAATATTTAAACAGGTCTATTCGACCGATAGCTCAGTCGGTAGAGCGTTCGACTAGGAACCACAAGGTTCCGGGTTCGACACCGGCCCTCGCCAACTCAGCCTATGAGTAGCACAGTACAGTAAAGTGAAGAGCTGATGGTAAGTGTGGCGCTCCACCTCAGACGCCAAAACAATCCCTTTGGTCTAGTGCCACTGAAAAGGAGATAGACTCCCTCGTTGTCTGACTGATACCGACTTTAGGGCACGACGAATTTTAAATTTGTCCCGTAGATGGGATCTTAACAGTTACTACTACTCCCGGGTCAGAGTAAATATGGAGCCTCACCATCAGATGTAAAGTAAAAAAGTAAAGTCGTCGGGGCGGTCTAAAGTCGGTATCAGCCAATCAGCGAGGGGGTCTATCCCCTTTTCACTAGCGCTAGACCAAGGAGATTGTTTTTCCATCGGAGGTGGAGCACCACAGCTCCTTACTTTACCGCACAGATACCTGTGCTATTCATACGCTGAGTTGGCGAGGGCCGGAATCGAACTAGGAACCTTGTGGTTTCTAGCCGAACGCTCTACCGACTGGGCTAAAGGTGAAACAGTTCAGTTACGTAATTGTTGTGATGAGTTAGCTCATCTCACTGACAAGTTGAAGCGACAATTCTTCCAGGCTGTGGTCGTGTCAGTGCTGCTATATGGCGGCACTACTTGGACCTTAACGAGGCGCCTTGAGAACAAGCTGGATGGGAGTTGCACCAGAATGCTGCGCGCGGTCCTGAACAAGTCGTGGAAGCAGAAACCCCACAAGGAAGGACACCTGCCCCTCATCTCACATACCACCCGACCAAGACGGACAAAACATGCTGGACACTGCTGGAGAAGCAAGGACGAGCTCATAAGCGACGTTCTCCTATGGAAGCCAACACATGGACATGCCAGTGTGGGCTGCTCTGCATGGAGCACAAGGAAGCAGTTGTATGGACACCTGCCTCCCATCTCACATACCATCCGATGAGACGGACAAGGCATGCTGGACACTGCTGGAGAAGCAAGGGCGAGCTCATAAGCGACGTTCTCCTATGGAAGCCAACACATGGACATGCCAGTGTGGGCTGCTCTGCATGGAGCACAAGGAAGCAGTTGTATGGACACCTGCCTCCCATCTCACATACCATCCGAGTGAGACGGACAAGGCATGCTGGACACTGCTGGAGAAGCAAGGACGAGCTCATAAGCGACGTTCTCCTATGGAAGCCAACGCATCGACATGCCAGTGTGGGCTGCTCTGCATGGAGCTACATTGACCAACTCTGCGAGGATGCAGGATGCTGTGCAGAGGACCTCCCTGGAACGATGAATGATAGAGAGGGTTGGCGAGAGATTGTCATGGATATCCGTGCTACTAGCACGACATGATGATGATGATGATGATGATGTTAGAAATTATGATAGTTTATTTATGAGTTCAGTAGGTGCTGAATATTTTGCAACCTACATTTTTGTGTTATTCGTTTTACTCGATATATATTGAAACAAACAAAAAGGGAAGAAAAAAATCCCGATGAATAATAAACAGAGGAAAAATGTGCAATGTGTTGAATTATAGAAGGGAGAAAAGGACACACATACACACACACACACACACACACACACACACACATATATATATATATATATATATATACAAACATACAAAAGTGAGAACTCACCTACACATATACACATCTATATATATGTGTATATATTCACACCACAGCCATATATATATATATATATATATATATATATATATATATATATATATATGTACGTATGAATGTGTGTAGATGTGAGCATATTTGATGATAGATGTGTGTATGTACACATGCGTGCGTGTGTCGGTATACACACACACACACACACACACACATATATATATATATATACAAACATACAAAAGTGAGAACTCACATACACATATACACACCCACATATATATGTATATATTCACACCACAGCCATATATATATATATATGTGTGTGTGTGTGTGTGTGTGTATGTATATATATATAAATATAAGGGTGTGGTGTGAATATATACATATATATGTGGGTGAGTTCTCACTTTTGTATGTAGGTATATATATATATATATATATATGTGTGTGTGTGTGTGTGTGTGTATACCGACACACGCACGCATGTGTACATACACACATCTATCATCAAATATGCTCACATCTACACACATCCATACACGTAGCACCTGCACAGATATATTGCCTTTTTTCTGATCACGTTGTTGTTTTTCCTGAAAGAGTTTTTGAAAAGTGTTTATTTTCATTGTTAGGCAAAGAAAAGAAGAAAAAAAATCGAAATATATCGTTGTGTCTGAAAATCTACCTTATATTAAATGATTCCAGTTTTGTTTTTTTATTATTTATTTTTTTTGAAAATCTGCAAACATATCACTAAGAAAATAAAGCCAATATTGAACCCCCGAATATATATATATATATATATATATATATATATATATATATATATAATAAAGTAATCCACAGAACGTGTTTCGAAGTATCACTTCTCATCAGTGTGCTTATACATTAACAACTACCCCTGGCCGGGTTTGAGACCCGAATGAACTTTCGTTCACCAATCCTCTTACCCGTACGGCCAGAGGCAGCTGTCAAATATAGGAGAATATTTAATAGCTACATTTCTAAGCGGAAATGAATTCACTAGAGGCCTCAAACATCTGTAAACAAAGCGAGGTTTAGCTACACGCCAGAACGGTGAACTTGCAATTAAATCCCTATTTAAAGTACTCGACCAAAGTGGGAGTATATATATAATAAATAAGTAATCCACAGACACGTGTTTCGAGGTATCACCTCTCATCAGTGTGGTTATACATTAACAACTACCCCTGACCGGGTTTGAGACCCGAATAAACTTTCGTTCGCCAATCCTCTTACCCGTATGGGAGAATAAGTGCTTAATTGAAGTCATATCTAATTGAGATTTAATTAGTTGATAATTAATAAATTAGGCGAGCATATCTGTTCAAATGTAAAGGCGTAAACAAATCGAGAAAAAGCCCGTTTGTTTACTTTCATATATATATATATATATATATATATATATATATATATATATATGAAAGTAAACAAACAATATGATTATACTCCTCTTCTAAATATTTTTTGTTGTATATTCTAAGGGCTTTAAGGAAAAAGCCTATTATTATTCCACTCTTTATCTTATTGTTGTGATGTGAATGAAAATGAATGTAGTCGTTTTTGTTAGTATTTTTGTGGTAGATCTTAAATTCTAAATTGTTGTTATTGTTTATAATAAGTGAGTCTAAGAATGGTAGTGTATGGTTTTGCTCAAGTTCATAAGTGAACTTAATGGAGAGTTCAACATCATTTAATTTGTCAATGATATCAGTTGAATTTCAGTTTTTTGTGTAAATGAATAATGTCATCGATGTAGCGGAAAAAAGTCAGAGTTGTTGGGTAGAATATATTTCAATGGACCGGATTCTAAAAATTCCAAGAATAAACATGCTAACACCCCACTTAAAGGTGAATCAATCGGTAAGCCAAATTTTTGTTTATATAAAATGTCGTTATATTGAAAGAAACAGTTTTTAGTATAAAGTTTGCAAATTTGGATTATCTTGTTAAGAGATAACATTAATACTCCTTTACCATCACCAGTAAACAAGATAGAATTGAAGAACGAATGGAACGTTATTTTTTTCAGAATACAAGGTGTGTAAAAAATACAAAAAATCTCGATACTTTTTGACACACCCTGTATATAATTATATATATATATTATATGTATATACATAGTAATCGACATACGGTACTTTTTCGACGTATCACGTCTCTTCCACGCGTCAACCCGGGATCGACACACACACACACACACACACATATATATGTATATATGTTTTGGTTAAACACACCTACTTACTCCTACCGCTGTTTGTTTAAAAAGAACCACTAACACATCTCACTACTCTAGACCTGACGATAGCACTAAGTAGACTCGAAAGTCCCCGTGAAAGAACCTTCCGCGGATTCATTCATCAATTCCACCCAGACATAAAAAAGCTGGTCTGAAAATTAGAAAAGATCGAAAAGAAGCTCGTTAGACATGAAATATGTGTTACGTTCAACCATACATGTATAAAGGAAAATGCTGCCAAAATATACTTATATATATATATATATATATATATATATATATATATATATATATATATATATGAAGAAAGGAAGTGAATCCGACTGTATGTAGTATATTAAGAAAAATGAAAAAAAAACAGGTTTAAATGGGTAAAGTGGTGAGCTTATTGGCCGACGCTGCAGTGTTTCGATCTATTAATTAGATCATCTTCAGGGAATTTGTTGGTATATGGAAGGTGATTAGAAAATTTTTTTCACAGAATAACGAGAAAAGCGAGTGATAGTCCTTGTTATTCAGTCTGTTTAAAAAATTTTGAGGTTTGAAAAAAGGTAAGATGGTTTGAAAAATGACGTCAAATATTCTATTTTATGGCGTGAGTATGGGATGGTGTATATATATATATTAGATCTTCACATTGTCGATCTTCAGGTTAGTTAACATTCAACACATCTTGAATATTAACTCACCCGAGGATCTACAACGTTAAAATATGTGTACTAAGTTTTCATCCTGTATTAGTATTATCCTATTTTATACTCGGAACTACGTAGTCTGGGCGGGTTCATATGGAGGATGAACTGTTGCACAAGCAGCAAATCCCCCTCTCCACACCACTGCTGTGATCCAAAGGAAAGGCAAGGAACCAATGCAGTTTGGTAACGTTAGTGTCACAGAAGTTGCTGGGTAGCACTGGATTTCAGCATCACACCACTTTAGGGACTCCTGCTCCTGATTTGTTTCCGAAGTTTACTCTCTTAACCTTTGTTATGTTTCTGACCGCCATCCTTGGCCAGTTGTAAAGGACTTAAAGTAAGTAAGTAAGTTCTAAGCTATAGAATCCTTTGGTAAGTGAATAAGTTCTGAGTTATGGAATCCTACGTAGTGTCAAAGGTCCAGTGATATAATCCTATGTTCCGTCGTCCACGAAGGTTCAAAGCAATATGCGTAGGTATGACCAGAACAGCCGGTATAAATAACAGTATCAGCAGCTGCGTACTGCCAGTGATTGGCCAAGAATATGGTCACATGATTATCGCCGAGTCTATAAATAAGAGTGGGCATTTAACACGCGCCTTATATGAAAAAATTTCAACACCCCCCCTTTTTTTTATATAAGGTGGGTAAATCCATTCCGAAATATTAAATCATTTAATTCAGGAATATAAAGTTACAATTTACAATCATTTCATTAAGAAATTTTAAAATGTATAGTAATAGTATTTTTTGTTCTATTACTTCTAAACCTAATTTTACTAATCCTATTTTGTTAAAATAAAATTAATTATTGTTATTATTTTGCTATTCCGAATCTAATTCTTAACCTTAATACTACCAACATTACTGTCAAAATTAGTATTGTCCCCTTTTTTTTTTAATTTTTAAATTTTTAAATTTATTTATTTTTGTTGTTGTGTTAATTCGAAAAATACAATACAATACAATGTAATACAAGTTAGTGAGTTAGTATTTGGTTGGACAGGTTTAATGTCATGTCCAGGACATTCATTTTCGCGGGGGTCTTACCCCTCTGCATGGATACAGTCGGCCTATTCTACAGCCCAAGTCTCCTTGGGGAGATTTTATATCAGACCTTTCCTTGTCTTAGATGGGTTGCCAACCAAGGCTAATGATTTGGTGTTCCTCCTTTTCATCTTTTGAATCTAACGATTGTACAATAAGCCGCACAGGCTACGCAGTTCCAAAAAAGAAACAAATTTGGACACTACCCCATCGTCTCTCGTAGACGGAAAGATGCCAAATTTTATACTTGAAAACTATTGTGATAATTCTCTGCATTTTGTTATTGTCTAAAAGAACTACAATGGCTAACTCTTTGAGTCCCAAATTCCCCCACCCCGCGGCTATAACAAATTTTCTTGGCATTTTTTCCCTGTATAATGGAATATTTTAAAGTTCACTCTCTATTCCCCCTCAAGACTCATTCTATTCAAATAAGGTCCGAGTAATCTGAGTCCTTCTGTGAATTTATAATGAAAACGCGTGAAAACCGCTGCAAGAGGTTTACGGTTGGTTCGTAGTGGTGAATGTGCCGCTGTGAGCCGCTTAAAGTAGGCAAAAAGGATTAAAAACCCTTTTAGGATTAAATTTTGACCATGATACTTATAAAAAGGTTAGTTTTCTTCTCAACCAAATATATTTTACTGTGGAACATTATGAAATCAAAACGGATATCATTAAGTATTATGCATTATCAAATTCTACAGGATTGATACCATGTAACTACAAATTATTTGAATACTTGGAATAGTTAATGAAGCTTTAATCTTTTTTTGTGTTGATTATTATTAGATACTTGAAATGACATAATTATTAGTAATATATAGGTATACTTGAAACCATACATGTGTGCATATTATTTGTATTAGATAGTATAGAAATTTATTGGGTGGTTAGCATCCAACTATGTTGTGAGCATAGTATGCTGTTGGTCTAAACAACAGCAACTAAGAACTACTCGCTGGTGCCCAAAACAGCTGGTATTTATGGAACTCAGGAATACTCCATTCATGTGTTTGGGTGATTCCATTCCTTGAGTCTTGATTGGCTGCTTGGTTTCTATGATGTTGTGATGCTTCATAAATATTCTGGGATTCTGCAGTAGGCTTGCAACAAGGTTAGATCCGTATTAAGTAACTGCTTCCTTGTTGCTTTGTCTTACCAATTCGACAGTAATTGGAACTTAGTGCATATATTATATACTTAATACTATATAACATTGTGCAAACAGATGATTAATAGAGATGAATAATTGTTTAAAGATTATTAGTATTCGATGGGTATATTGGATGCTATACAACTGTATATATATATATATATATATATATATATATATATATATATATATATATATATATATAACTATTTGTATTACTTGAAGCTGCAGTTGTTCGCAAATGATTATTATCATTACTTGAAATCATCATCATCATCATCATCATCCTTAAGCCTTGCTGGCGGCACGGATCCCCATGACTCTCTCGCCACCAATTCCTATCGCTCATGTGCCCTGTGTATGACGTCAAACTGCATCTAAAGGTGAAGTTCCAATTCTGGAGCTATGGGTTAAATAGAAAGAAAAAAAAGTAAAAAATGTGTTTTAAAAATGAGTTTAAAAATATTTGAAAACCCATCAATAATGAATAATATAAAACGTGTTCGACATAAAATAACCCATCAAGTGTTGACATGCCGTAAAATCTAACCAACCAAACAACCAACCAATCTATCTTTCGCTCTTGGCAAGGCCTCCATGTGGCATCCTGTATCCATACTGAGCTGATCAAAGAAAGTTTTAATTAAACCATATAATTGCATGCAAACAGATCACTATTATTAAATAGAAATGATTGCTTGGAACCATATAGTTTGTCAGAATTTTTATATATAAATATAAGTCTTATTGTTAGATAGAAATACCTAAAACCATAAAACTGCGTGCAGATTATTTGTATTAGATAGGAATACTTTAAACAATACAACTTTGTGCAAATTATTTGTATTAGATAGAATACTTGATATTGTTTAACTTTGTGCAAAAAACTATTAAGAACCAACTGGACACAAAAATACTCATAGACGTACAATGAACGTAATTCCCTAACCTGAATTCAGTACGTTATCTATAATGCCAAGGGCATTCCCTATAATAGTATTAGATAGGATTACATAAAATCATACAACTGTGTGCACAATATTTGTATTAGATAGAAATACTTGATATCTTATATTTCTAAATTATTTGTATTAAGTATAGTTACTTAAAGCTATAATTGTTTACTAAATAGTATTACTAATTACTTAAAACCAAATAACTGTGTGCACACATAAGATTATTACTAAATAGAAATACTTATTTGTATAGTTGTAATAGTTACTTGAAGTACTTATATTTCTAAATTATTTGTACTAGCAAATATATGCACCCTCCGGGTGCAAGTATTTAAGTTTTCGTGTAATAAGATATTATATTAAATTAGGTAGGCTAATGAAACTAAATAAGAATGCAGATGAAAAGATTTAAAACAGAGGGGGTATAATCGTAAAATAGAACAACTGAAACTTACTCTTCCATTACTCCCGTCTTTTATTGCTAAATTTTCCTGACTTAGCTATTTAGTTAGAATAGGAAGAACAGAATGAAATTACAGTTATTTTATCTTGTTAATGGATTTCTTTTAAGATTCATCCCAGAGATTATTGTTCATATTTATTAAGGTAAAACCAAACACTTAGAAATCAATAATACTAAGCATATATTTATCAAAATCCAATTTTTAATATCAATATACAAATTAGCCTTCCCGATCACACTGTAAACCGCTATTTTGTTGTATATATAAATACAATCGCATGTTATCAGTATGAAGATAAGGCCAACAATATTAATAATATAAAACAATTTTATTAATAATTGAGGTCAGAATAAAAATAAATTCATGGAGAATGTGACGTCAAATAACTAAAGGGAATTGTGACTTGATTAGTGATATAGTTTCGGTTACAGACAGACAAACACACAGTCTCGATTATAATAAGATTAAGTAGAGTTACCTGAAGCTGTAGTAATTGTTTACTAAAGATTATTATTAGTTACTTAAAACCAAATAACTGTGTGTAAAGTAAATAGAAATAATTATTTGTATAGAAAGAAAAACAAAAGAAAGAAATAGAAAGACAAAGAAAAGAAAGACTTAAAAGTATGAAAATAAAGAAAAAGAAAAGAAAGAAAAGAAAGGTAGAAAAAGAAAGACAGAAAGAAAAAATACAAATAGAAAGAAAGACAAACTGAATAAATAAAAAGAAAAAAAGAAAGAGACGATTAAATGAATAGAATGAAAGAATTTGGAAAAAGCAATGAAGGAATTTGAGTGAAAGGATGAGAAGAAGTGAGAAGAAGTAAGAAAAAAGATTTATGCAAGATGAAAAGGGATAAAGAAAGAACAAAGAAAACGAAAAAAAGAAGAAAAGCAAAGAGAAAGTAAGGAACAATGAAAAAAAAAAAGAAAAGAAAATAGAAACAAAAGACAAAAGAGAAAAATCGTAAAGAAAAATGTAGAATGAAAAAAAAAAATGAAAGAAAAATTGGACATAAATATAGAATGAATAAAAAATGACTTACGGCCAAGTCAAGCTGAATCCCCGAAGTTAAGCAGCAATGTGCTTGTTCTGTACTAAGCGGGTGACTACTTACTAAAAGCAGGTACTGTAATCAAACTGTGGACTTTATATCAAATTAAAAAAAAAACTTCTAAAATATAAACAAAAAAGAATGAAATATAAAGCAATAAGTAATAGATAATTTGCAAAAAGATAAGCTATGGAAGAAAGAAAAATTGAAAGAATTAAATGGTATACAGAATAGGAAAAATAAAAAAACCCAACAGAAATGAAGGCCAAAATGAATACTACACCCCATACGCATACAAAGAATCCCTCCCCTAAAATGACAAGAAAAACAAAAAAATAAACAAATAAATAAATGAATGAATATAAACAGAGATAAGGACAGTAAGTAGTTGGGGAAAATGATACAAACAATCTTTAAAAATGATTGAAAAATTTGGACATTTTTTATTCTCAAACGAAAAAGAAAGAAAAATGTAACAGACGATTAGTTAGACAATCGACAAAGTCCAGCCAAAAAAACTGGTAGACGATAAAAGTCTCACTACCAAAAAATGATATGAAGATAAGTTAATAATTAAATGTAAAAAAATCTGTTGAAAATGTTAGAATCTCCTGTAAATTCAGCAAAACAATTGGAAGGGATGGTCAAAATAATTTGTCTGTTACAGACGAAAAATACTTGATGTCCTAAAATCTTTTTAATTTCTTTCTTTCTTTCTTTCTTTCTTTCTTTTTTCTTTCTAATTTTCTTTCTTTCTTTCTTTAGACTGTTGATTCCTTCTTCCCTTTTCTTTCTTTTTTTCTACTGCTATTTCATTCTTCACTTTTCCCTTTTCTTTCTTTCTTTCTGTCTTTCTTTCTATCTTTCTTTCTTTTTTTTTCTAATTTTCTTTCTTTCTTTCTTTAGACTGTTGATTCCTTCTTCCCTTTTCTTTCTTTTTTTCTACTGCTATTTCATTCCTCACTTTTCCATCTTTCTTTCTTTCTTCTTTCTTTCTTATTTTCTTTCTTTCTTTCTTTAGACTGCTAATTCCTTCTTTCCCTTCTTTTCTTTCTTTTTTTCTACGGCAATTTCGTTATTCACTTTTCCATTTCTCTTTCATTCTTTCTTTGTAACAAAACGTTTCATTACATCTTTCTTTCTTTCTTTCTTTCTTTCTTTCTTTCTTTCTTTCTTTCTTTCTACTGCAGGTTCCTTCTTTTTTCTTTCCTTCTAATGCTATATCATTCTTCACTTTTCTATCTTTCTTTCTATCTTTCTTTCTTTCATTTTTCTTTCTTTCTTTCTTTCTTTCTTTCTTTCTTTCTTTCTCTAGTAAATTACTTCTTCACTTTCACGTCTATTTTTCTATTGCTTTTCTTTATTTATTTTGATGACATATATTTTTCTTTATTTCATTTTTTCTTATTCTAGCTGTCTTTCATTCTTTGTAACATAAACTTTTCTTACATCTTTCTTTCTTTCTTTTTTCTTTAACCCTTTTCTATCTTTTTTTTCTTTTTTTTTTATGACCACATATATTTTTCCTCTTTTTCGATTTTTTTCTTGTTCTAACTTTCTTTCATTCTTTGTTTGTTTCGGTCTTTGTAACAGAAAAATTTCTCACTTTCTTTCTTTCTTTCTTTCTTTCTTTCTTGTTTTATCCTTTTTCTATCAGTTTTCCTTCTTTTTCTTGCTCATGTGCTCTTTTTTCTTTATTTTCTTTTTTCTTCTTCTATTTTGTTTTTTCATTCTTTGTTTCTCTGAGACTTTTTATCTTTGTCTCAAAGTTTCCTTACATCTTTGTTTCTTTATTGTTTTATACTTTATTCTATTTTTTTTCTTTCTTTTTTCTTTATTTCTTTCTTTCTTTCTTTGAAACATAAACTTTTCTTAGATCTTTCTTTCTTTCTTTCTAATAGAACGCTTTCTTACATCTTTCTTGGGGTTGCGATATATAAATAACAGTAGACTTAGATAGATAGATAGATAGATAGATAGATAGACAATAGCAGTCTATGTTTGCTACCCCAACAGAAACGGACTATGATGAATAAGTAGATAGAAATCTATCTATCTATCTATCTATCTATCTATCTATATATATATATATATATTATATTATATATATATATATATATATATATATCGATAGATAGATAGATAGATAGATAGATAGATAGATAGAAAGGAATAGACGAAAACAGAAAGATAATTAAATAGATGTAGAGATATGTCTAAATGATGGAGACAGTGTAAACGAAGCCATAGAGTAAAATGTCATTTGCCAGCCTCCAGTTATTTTATGCCGATGTTTATTCGCTAAGTAAGAATATACAATAAATTATAATCCTCTAAGCCTCGACAAAAACAACAAGCCCGTCTCGCCAGAGATTTGAAATCCGACTTGCAGAACGTTCACAAGCGTCTCGTGTGTACGTCGGCTTTCAACTTTTGGGAATGCCATTGAGTTTACTGCAAAAACAATCTTTTCCACTAACACTGTTTCATTCCTCGCTCTCCGGGCGGTTAGAAAAAAAGACAAAAAACCCCAAAAACAAAACAAAAAAAAAAAAACGCTGAAGATTGCGAAATAGAGGAGTTCTTGTGTTTCCCATGGCGTACAGACTGTGGAATAGTTCCTGCGACAACAGCAGAGATTTTCATTGGTGCGGAACCCTTTTTCGACCCGCAGGTGTTGGAGGGAAGAGTCTGGCTGTATGAATTCGGGACATATGTTTGGCATCCTATACACGTTCAGTCGTCTTTAGTATTTGCTTCTTGGAAGGGGGGATATTTGAGATAGGGCACAGAAACGTTTCTAGAATGGTGTCAAACACATATTGTATACGTTTTTTTTGTTGCTTTTGTTATTGTTTTATGCTTGTTTTTGTAGTTTTTTAATTTTTTGGTTTTGTTTTGAGTTTCATATTTTCTTAACTTATATTTTGTTAATATTTTAAAGATGAAAAATGGGAATCTCTGTTTGGGTCATAAACACGGACTTGCACACACCATCACCAGTTTACACTTTCCTAGCACTGTCACCAGGGCTTAGAATACACTGTTAGACCCACCCGAAAATTGGGTGTCCTGGGCATGACGCAAAACTATATCTGATAGTGAGGCTCAAGTTCTGGAAATCTGAGGTGTGGGGAGTACCCCTAAGTTAACATTACACTCAGATCCATTCTGACCCGGAATGGTAGTACCAGTTAGGGTCCAATATATAAGTCAAATATATTTATTAAAAAAATTGTTCGTATTCGATAAGACAGTGTGATTTAACTCTTAAGAAACAGCTACACAAAAATTTAAATATGAGCGCGATTCCTTAACTTCTTAGCTATTAGTGAAATAGCTCACTAATTAGGACTGAGCCTTTTCTAGTAGTGAGCACCCCAAACGGAGTTTAACAGGTTTGAATTCAGAGTTTTCCTTCTCCTAAACTGGTTGCCTAACCAAGGTTAAAGAGCCCAGCCTGCCCTACTATTTACCCGTAGGGAGTTTATTTGCCTTTTATCCCACTTATGAGGACTGGACACAAGGTCATTTTTATGTGGGCCCATCCACAAGCCGAAGCTCATAGGTAGTAAGCACAAAAATTGCGTCGATCCCGTCAGCATTCCCCCTCAAGGAGGACGCCTCAGGCGCTGGACAAGCCCTAGCACCAATATGATTGTCCCGACCGTATTCTTCAAATTGCTCTTATATCAAATACCCAATCCTTTTTTTTAATCAAAAAAGTGCTAGAGGGCGGTATCTGAGGGTAAACCACCAGTTTATTAATACACATTAATTTTCTTCTTCTAAATTATTGATACACATAAAGTTAATGAAAAATCTAACAAAAATTATTTCTACTAATTTAGTGCCCATGGTATGATGGTAAACTCTGAGGAGTGTGGAGTAACTCTTCATTGCTATTATTCCCAGGTTCATTCTTAACCGGATTGGTAGTATATGTTAGGGTCCCATCTATAGGTCAAATTGATCTGTTTGCAAGTTAATGAAAATTATTTCTACCAGTTTATTGATACACATGAAGTTAATCATAAATCTAATATGAAAAATATTTTATTTCGGATGGTGAGAAAGAAGGAAAAACGCTGTTTAACTACGCTTAAGAATTAACCCAGTGGCATATCCTGTCCGAGTGGAGGGGTTGGGTAAAT
>CM042148.1:14417631-14432631 GCA_023376005.1 Doryteuthis pealeii
AATCTCTCTGTTTTTATATGTTTTATTGGAATAATGTTTGTTTAAGAATAATTCATAAAGTAGATTCATAGAAGAACAAAGCAATTGTTCGAATAATCCAAATGATACAAAGTTCTATTTTTCTTATCTAAAAAAAAAAAAAATATATTTTTTTTTTAGTGGGGTGTAAGAACGGAATGAAAGCATTTCAGTTTATTTCAATTGTAAAAATTGATTTGATATACGAGGAAATTGAGTTACAAGCGGAACAAATTAAACTCGTATGTCAAGGTAGTACAACTATATATTTTCGGGATCGGTTTAATCTCTCTGTTTTCGTATGTTTTATTGGAATAATGTTTCCCTAAGAATAATTCATAGAGTAGCTTCATAGGAGAACAAAGCAATTTGTCTCGATGTTATTACGGGAGAAAGCTTTAACAAGACAAAGTGGATAAACACCTTGTCTATTTTTTTCTTCTTCTTCTTCTTCTTCTTCTTCTTCTTCTTCTTCTTCTTCTTTATGCGATGATTACATTGAACGGAGACGGGGAAATTGAAATTCAGGAGGGAAATTTGATTAGAGCTAGTTTTATCAAGCGTCGAGATTTTAAGCTGTCGAAAATTGGGTGATTCATTTCCTTAAAATTCGCAAACTCGAATCATCTTGTAAGGACGACTTGTTGATCAACTTAGAAAACCTCACAATGGAGGAGGAAGGCGAAACAAACAAAATAAACAAAGGAATTCTTCTTTTTTTTTTTTAGCCAATTTGTCGAACGCAACTGGATTTGGTAATCTCGAAGAAGAATAACAGATTTAGGAAATGCCTGGAATAATTGGTAAGTTTATTGAATAAAATGGCTGTCAAGAGAGAGAGAGAGGGAGAGAGAGAGAGAGAGAGAGAGAGAGAGAGAGAGAGAGAGAGAGAGAGAGAGGTTGTGAGGAGGGAACTCGTTGAAATACAGAAGATTTGGTTTATAATAAATTTAAGAATAGCAGCAGCAGCAGCAGCAGCAGCAGCAGCAGCAGCAGCAGAAGAAGAAGAAGAAGAAGAAGAAGAAGAAGAAGAAGAAGAAAAGAAGAAGAAGAAGGAGCAGGGGGAAGAGGGGGGGACAAAAAAGCATTAGAAGTTAAAGAGATAAAAGAAGATGAAAAACTCATCGACATCATCATCAACATCAGTAGCAGCAGCAACAACAGAAGAAGAAGAAGAAGAAGCAGAAGAAGAAGAAGAAGAAGTTAAAAGAGGAAGGAAAAGGGGAAAACATTAGAAGTTAAAGAGATAAAAGAAGATGAAAAAATCATCAACATCATAATGAACATTAGTAGCAGCAGCAACAACAACAGAAGAAGAAGAAGAAGAAGAAGAAGAAGAAGAAGAAGAAGAAGAAGAAGAAGAAGAAGAAGTTAAAAGAGGAAGGAAAAGGGGAAAGCTTTAGAAGTTAAAGAGATAAAGAAGATGAAAAAAACAACATCATCTTCAACATCAGTAGCAGCAGCAGCAGCAGCAACAGAAGAAGAAGAAGAAGAAGAAGAAGAAGAAGAAGAAGAAGAAGAAGAAGAAGAAGTTAAAAGAGGACGGAAAACGGGAAAGCATTTTTATACAGAGATAAAAGATGAAAAAAAACATCAACACCATCATCATAAGCCACAGGAACAGAAGATGAAGAAGAAGGTAAGAGGGGATGGAAAAGAAGAAAGCATTAGAAGTTAAAGGGATAAAAGAAGATGAAAAAAATCATCAACACCCTCCTCGTCATCATCACAAGAAGAAGAAGAAGAAGAAGAAGAAGAAGAAGAAGAAGAAGAAATGACAAAGGAGAGTAAACAACGGAAACAGATTATAATGCTGATAGATAGAGAGAAGAAGTTTCTGATAACAATGTGGAGAGAGAGAGAGAGAGAGAGAGAGAGAGAGAGAGAGAGAGAGAGAGAGAGAGAGAGAGAGAGGGGGGGTCTGGTTTAGAATAGGTTTAAGAACGAGCAGCAGCAGCAGCAGCAGCAGGAAATGAATAAGGGGAAGGTGAAGGAGGAGAAGAAGGAGAGAATAAGAAGATTATGATGCTGATAGAGAAAGAAAAGAGGATTACGATGATAATGGAGAAAAAGGAAGGAAGATGCTAAAGATGACGAAGGTTTTGAAGAAGAAGAAGAAGAAGAAGAAGAAGAAGAAGAAGAAGAAGAATTTGTACGACATTTACCTTCATGTTTTACAGTTTTCTCAGTTCTCTGGCAAGGTCCAAGTATTTGTCTATCTTTTAGCTTTTTTCACTTTTACTTGGTGACGTCCGCCGGGACGACAAAATCCACGAGATGACAAGTTTTCTTTTTCTTAACACTAGGTCTGGTCTCCTGGCCAGAATTAGTTGATCCGTCTGCATCTCAAAGTCTCAGATAATTTTATTCGTCTCATTCTCCAGGACAGATTCAGGTTTGTGCATAGTTGCATGGTGAAAATTTAATGTCTTGCACAATTCCCAGTGGATAACCTTTCCCACCCAGTCTTGTACTGTCTTTATGTTGGTTTGTTGCATTCACTTATATGATCAACCATTTGGTATTTTTATCCTCACATTCTACACTTGCTATTCTGTTGCGTCTTATTTATCTTTGTTTTTATCTAATTTGTTCTTATTGCATTGTTTTGTGCTGCGATTATAAGAGATTCAGTTTCTCTCTTGAGGTTTCCCTTTCTTAGCCATGTCCATGTCTTCTCATGTGCGATTTCTCCAGTTTGTCGCTTGAAGTGTCCATATAGTTGTTTTTCTTTCCACTTCAGATTTCTTGTTTTTGTTATATTTGTGCTCGTTCACATGTTGCAATTGTTTTTTTTCTAACTGCTGCAATTAGTCTTTCTTTGCACTTTTTAGTGTATTCATAGATTATTATTATTATTATTATTATTATTATTATTATTATTATTATTATTATTATTCCTTTTAAGTTTTCACATCAGCAAAAGCTGATGGACTTTCACTGGAGTCTGAGTGACAGCAAGTCTCCTCAGGTCTTCAGGACTCTTCTTCTTCTTCTTCTTCTTCTTCTTCTTCTTCTTCTTCTTATTATTATTATTATTATTATTATTATTATTTACTCCTTTTGAGTTTTCACATCAGCATTAGCTGATGGTTTTTCACTGGAGTCTGAGTGACAGCAAGTCTCCTCAAGTCTCCAGAACTCTTCTGAATATTCTGGCAGATTGCAGCAGTGCAGTGTTCTGAATGGTTTCAATCCTTCCTCTGATTTCCAAACTTTCCAAACCATTTTCTAATCCTTTTGGGACCGCTCCAAGTGCACCAACTACAATTGGTATCACTTTGACTTTCATATTCCATAATTTTTTCAGTTCTCTGGCAAGGTCCAGATATTTGTCCATCTTTTCATTTTCCTTTAGCTTCACCCTGTGATCATCTGGAACTGTAAAATCCACCAGTTGACAAATTCTTTCTTTTTTGTTTATTATTATTTTCACTCTTTTTGAGTTTTTCACATCAGCGTTAGCTGATGGTATTTCACTGGAGTCTGAGTGACAACACGTCTCCTCAGATTATCCAGAACTCTTCTGAGTATTCTTGCCGATTGCAGCAATGCAGTAGTCTGGATGGTCTCAATTCTTCCTCTGATTTCCAATTCCTCCAGTCTTTCTTCCAAGATTTTTGGAACCGTTCCTAGTACACTAGTGCACCAACTACAATTGGTATCACGTTCACCCTCATATTCCACAGTTTTTCAATTATTATTATTATTATTATTATTATTATTATTATTATTATTATTCAAATGTTGACTAAAACAGTTTACGCATTGAAAGTGTCTGAAAAGTTTATTTACGAAAGAAAAAAAAACAAGCCACATTTCATAGTCGGATATTGACACTTGTAACTTTAATTGATGTGCTCAACAATTTGGAAATATTTTCTTGCTTAAGAAATTAAAGCGTTACTTAATTTTTCGCTATTTAAGCAGAAAATCAGGTAATTTTTTTCTTGCTTAGAAAAAGGACGTTGACACTCAACCCACGAACAATTGTGAGCATGTTTTGTTAGATAGCTAGATTATTAATAATACTATCCCTATACCTATTACTACCGCTACGTATGTAGAAAGCGCGTGATGTAATGGTCAAAGTCATAGGAAATGGACTCGTTGCCCCGAGTTCAAATCCTGGACGTGGTAATTGCATTTCACTTAGCGCTAATACCCTTGGGAAAGGTATGAATTCTACTCTCCCACCAGCTATGGGTAAATAGTAGGGCAGACTGGGCTCTTTAACCTTGGTTAGGCAACCGGTCTAGGAGAAGGAAAACTCTGAATTTAAACCTGTTAAACTCCGCTTAAGAAATTGACCTTGTGTCACATCCTGCTCGTGCGGAGGGGTCGGTAAATATGTAGGAAGCGCGTGGTATAATGGTTAAAGTCATGGGAAATGGACTCGTCGACCCGAGTTCAAATCCTGGACGTGGCAATTATTTCACTTGTTGCTAATACCCCTGGGAAAGGTATGAATCCTACTCTCCCTCCAGCTATGGGTAAATAGTAGGACAGACTGGGCTCTTTAACCTTGGTTAGGCAACCGGTCTAGGAGAAGGAAAACTCTGAATTTAAACCTGTTAAACTCCGCTTAAGAAATTGACCTTGTGTCACATCCTGCTCGTGCGGAGGGGTCGGTAAATATATATTACTATCGCTACGTAACCACTGACATTATACTCCTACCACCTTAACGATCAAACTAAAGTTTATAAAATAAATCAAACTACAAGATCTGGTATCAAGTGTATCATTGAGAGTATATTTCTTTCTTTCTTTCTTTCTTTCTTTCTTTCTTTCTTTAATCAGCCTTCGTGGGTTATTTAATGCGAAAGGCATCCTTGTACATATTTACCAACCCCTCGACCCGAACAGAACGTGACACGTTGTTAATTTCTTAAAAGGAGTTTAGCACTTTTAAATTCAGAGATGTTCTTCTCCTAGACCGGTAGCCATGCCAAGGTTAAAGAGCTCAATCTGTTTTTCTATTTACCCATAGCTTTCTTTCTTTTTTTCTTTCTTTTTGTTTTTTCATTTTTTTTCAGATCTTCCTCGTTCTTATTTTCTTTTTTATTTTCTTTGCTCTTTCTTTCTTTCTTTCTTTCTTTCTTTCTTTCTTTCTTTCTTTCTCGTTTAAGTTATCTACATGCCTTTACATAAATCTTTTTGCTTTTTCATTCTCCTTCAAATTTTTCTCGTTCTGGCTTTATTGATAATTTTTCACGCACTTTTTCTTTCTTTTTTCTTCTTTCTTTTAGATCACTTTTATTTTACTATATTCGTCTTATATGGAGGCGCATGGTCTATAATAAGAGTTAGCCTCGTAGGAAATGAACAGGTCGACCTGAGTTCAATTCCTGGACGGAGCTGTTTGCATTTCACATGGCACAAATACCCTCAGGAAATGTATGAATCCAATTCTCCCTCCAGCTATGGGTAAATAGCAGAACCGACTGAGCTCTTTAACCATGGCTAGGTAACCAGTCTAGGAGAAGAAAAACTCTGAATTTAAACCTGTTAAACTCCACTTAAGAAATTGACCTTGTGTCGCATCCTGCTCGTGCGGAGTTTTTGAGGGGTTTTGGTAAAAAAAATTTTTTTCAGGTTTCCAATTCATTTCTATCTGTGCCGTCTGTCTGATGAGACTAAAAAAGATTTAAGGACTTTTAGAAATTTATTTAAATTTCTAAAAGCCTTTTAAGTTTTGGTCGAAATAAATTTATTACAGAATGACGGTTTTTTGAGTTTTTCCTTCTTTTTAAAGGTAAATATTGCTCTGTATTTAATCTACAAAAGATTATTATACATTGAGCTCTCTTTAGGGATTTATAAAAATCTCTGTATTTGCACCTACTAAAACATGCAATAATTATACAGTGTGATTTTGAAAATCCTATGTAGATTCATCCCTTACTACCAGTTTTTGGATACCTTACATTTATTTCGCAGGGATTGTACGATGTGGACTGTTGGCCGAGCGGTAAAGTCACAGACTTTGCCTGCTGGACTACCGGTTTCGATTTCTGTCGAAGGGAAATCGTTAGTATACATCGCTGATGAGACTTAATAAAGTTGAAACAGACTGCACGATGTTCAAGCATCGCATGATCGTTTGCGAAATTCCCTTGTCATGGTTATTTTCTATAATTATCGAATTTTATACGATATACGCATTGTAATTGCCTTCAAGCAAAAGTATAAATAATAATATATACTTTATTCAACAATGCTTCTAAAAAACAAACATCCAAAAATCTTATATATATATATATATATATATATATATATATATATACTTCTTTTATTCTTGTCGTTTTCTTGATATTTCACGCTATTCGTTTCCTCCCTTCTATATTTCCTTCCTTATTTCCTTCTTTTCTCTCCTCCTTTCACTCTTTCTTCCTTCTTTCCTTTCTTCCCTCTTTCTTTATTTCCTTCTTTCTATACTTCCTTCCTACTTATTTCATTCTTTCCTTCCTTTCTCAGGTTCACATTGTTCTTTCCTTCTTTATTTCTTTTGTTCCTTTTTCCTTCCTTCCTTCCTTCCTTCCTTCATTCCTTCCTTCCTTCCTTTCTCAGGTTCACATTTTTCTTTCCTTCTTTATTTCGTTCCTTTTTCCTTCTTTCCTTCATTCCGTCCTTCATTCCTCCTTTTTTCCCTTCCTTTCTTCCTTCTTTAATCCGTCCATTCTTCTTTCTCTCCTTCCTTACTTCTTCTTCTTCTTTCCTTCCTTCCTCTGGTTAACCTTATTCTTTTAGTTTTCCTTTTCTTTCTTTCTACATCTTTTATCATATTGTCTTTTTTAAAAAATTTCTTTCATTTTCTTACCCTTTTTCTTTACATTCCATTATTTCTTATTTCTTCTTCCTTAACCCATTCTTCCTCGTCTAACAATCTTTGAATTGAAATATTATTTTAAAAAAGAAAAACAATAAATAATAATAACGTTTTAGATAACATTTTGCTGATTTGATTATTATGAAAATCACATTTTCAGCATCGATAATTCTATTTACTTATTTATTTATTTATTCATTTATTTAAATACCAGTCCATTGAGTAAGGCATATATAATTCAATGTTTTATGTTAAATTCATCTCAGATCCCAGAAATCTGAAAGATGAGTCTCAGAGAAATATTCCAACCATTTTTGGAAGAGTTCCAACCTGTCCTCATTTTTCTGTGACAGTATTGCCAATATGACCGATTCTATGAAACTTAATAATCTTATAAAGTATGAACATCTCTGATTGGTTTGGTTTGTTGGATTTTACGGCATTTCAACCCTTGTTGGATTATTTTATGCCCAATAGGTTTGGTTTTATTCATCCTTGTTGGGTATTCAATTTTTTTCAAATTCAATTCTTTTTTAAAAACATTTTTTTAAACACATTTATAATCTATTTAAACCATAGGTGGGACCCTAACAGGTAATACCATTCCGGGTCAGGGTGGACCTGGGAGTACTAGCAATGAAGGGGTACTCCACATACCCCAAAGCTTCAGAATTGGAACTTCACAATTAGATGCAGTTTAACATCATACACAGGACACTAAGACCACCAGCCACTGTGTTCTAGCTGTTGTGTCAAAAAGTATCAAGATTTTTTTAACTTTTTGACACACTGAAAAACATTTTTTGACATTCTGAAAAAAACTTTTTTTGACATTCTGAAAAAAATAACGTTCCTTTCATTCTTGGTAAATACAGATTTAAACTTGGTAAATACAGTTTTAAACTTGGTACTTTTTGACACACCTTGTATTCTGAAAAAAATAATGAATAGAACCTTATTTTTCTCAGAATACAAGGTGCGTCAAAAAGTACAAAATCTCGATACTTTTTTGACACACCTTTATATATATATATATATATATATATATATATCGCATCTGATATATATATATATATATATATATATATATATATTCGCATCTGATATATATATATATATATATATATATAAATATATATATATATATATATATTCGCATATTATATATATATATATATTCGCATCTGATGAGTCGGGAGAGTTAGACACTTTGTCTAAGCTCCCTGAAATAGACTATAATGCTAAATCTCTAAGTATTTTGCTATTTCTTTACATATATATATATATATATATATATATATATTATATATATAATATATATATATATATATATATAACGAATTGATAAGAAAAATGTTTAAAAAGTCCTCTGTGCTATTGTAGAAGAGCCTGTTTAAAACATAAAATATAAAACTAAGAAGAGATCTTCACATTTGACGACTGAGGCAACACATGAAAATCGGAATTATGTTTTGGAAAAAAGGTTATATCTATCTATCTATCTATCTATCCCTCTCTCTCTCTCTCTCTCTCTCTCTATATATATATATATATATATATATATATATAATATATATATATATATAAATGTATCTGTGTGTGTCTCTTCTCTCTCTCTCTCTCTCTCTCTCTTATATATATATATATATATATATATATATATATATATATATATATATACACATGTATGTATATATATGTATATAAATATAATTATTATAGTTTTCTGCTATGACATTACGAAAATTCATTGCAATGAAAGAATTTTAAAAATCCCGATATAACCGCATTAAAGAGACCCATTTCTGTCCCCAAGAGAATGTAACCCCAACACTAAAATCCTATAAGCTGAGAATTTGCAAAAATAAATAAATAAACTGAAAGATTCCTTTAATGCTTAAAAACTTAAAAATGAAAAATAGAAAAAAGAAAAAGAAAAAAAAAAGAAAAAGAAAAAGAAAAAGAAAAAGAAAATTCTTATAAAAGCTGAGGTCGAAAAAAACTGCATTAATATTTGACTTCATTAAAAATGATTTGATTTATTGACGGGTGGCAAGAGGAGGCTAGTAGCATTTTACTAATAGAAAAAGGAAGTAGGAGGAATATATATATATATATATATATATATATATATATATATATATATATATATATATATATGTTGAAAGGATAAATAGATAAAGGAAAGAAAATGTAGAATGGATAGAATTAATTTAATGAATTACCAACACGTGTTTCGGCCTGGAGTTTGTTCATATACACATTGTATTCAATTTATCATTATTTTATATATGAAATAAAATAAAAATAATAATAATAGAAAATTATAAGATATTTAAGTATATGTAGAATACTGTTAATTGTTATTCTGTGTTACTTTCACCCTTAGCCAGGATTGAACCTGCAGTCTGGAAATGACTGTTACAGATTGTTAACTGTTGGACAGTGGAACAGTCAAACACCTCCTCAGCTTAATGGAATCTTCCTTAAATAATTACTGCCACCACGGCAGTAATTATTTAAGCTGTTATAGTAGGTTCATTGGAGAACTAGTAACTCCATGGTTAGGCTTGGCCAGTCACATTGCTCAAACCAATTGTTGACTGTCTAACTGACTTACTTCAATAGTATACAAAGAAAAACGGCCTTCTTCAGGGTAAAATGTTTGATATTTGAAGTTAAAACGGTAAAAAAACAAAGAATTTTGAAATTTTTTGAGACGCTTACGGTTGGAGAAATAGAGTGATGTTTGAATATTCGGTGAAGTGGAATTTTTGATAATTTAATTAATATTAATATTATTGACTTATGCAAAGAAAAGTTAAGATTTTTAATATATGATTATTTTTTTTTTATTTGTGAATATGTGTATTCATATTGGTAATCTATTCATTCGTTCGTTTTTAATAAGATTTTAGTGATCATTGTTATATATATCTATATATATATATATAGAATTAAAGATTTTGGTATGTACGTGTCGACCTATAACTCAGAAAAGAGGAGTAACTCAAATTTGAAATCTTGCATACAGATTAATTTCCTTCTAAGGAACACGCCAAAATTGGTTATTGATTTTTTTACTAAGGGATATAATTAATTAATTAAGCCAAAATCACCTAATTTGCGGAACTGCCCGTATACCAGCACCTGCTGATAATAAAATATTGTCCCTTGCCTGACTTTTTGTTACAGCGATTTACAACGATATCAGCAGTGAAGTTTAATTTTAGTGAATAAATTTCGCAGTCTAAGCGATAAATTCCGAGTGGAACACTCGAAATTTATCGCCTATTTTTGGCCCAATCTTAAAAATATTTATATGGTTGGAAAGAAAAGAAAATAATCTTTCTAAATATGTAATTTGTATGTGTTTTTGTCAATTTAATTATTTTTACAGCGAGTTAAAAAACAAATAAACAAAATTGGCTTCGGAGAGAAAGTATGATTTTTTTAAGACTAAATTTTAACGAAAAATCAAATTCTTTTTTCTCGACTATTTACGGTTTAATCTTCTTTAAGATATTTATATGGTTTAAAAGGGAATAAAATAATCTTTCTAAATATGTAATTTGATTGGGTTTTTATTTATTGAATCATTTTTACAGCGAGTTAAAAAGATAATATTTTGCTTCAGTTAGCCTAGAATTCTGAAAAAAATCAACGTTCCATTCATTGTTCATTTCTATCTTGGTAAATACAGCTCTAATCTCGGTACTTTTATGACACACTTTGTATATATGTGTGTATGTGTGTATGTGTGCGTAAGAGAGAGAGAGAGAGAGAGAGAGAGAGAGAGAGAGAGAGAGAGAGAGAGAGGATGTACTAGGGTCTTATGTTCGAGTAGGCTGGCTTGAAAGGGTTTATGGATTGAAGATGATAGGAATTCGTTGGCTTTTTGTGTCTGGAATTCCATTTATATCAACAAAGTGTATTAGAATATCTGCGGCCTCGGGTTATTTCATTAGAGAAGTGAGATATAAGAGGGGTAATTTGCGAATATATTAAGATCCGAATAATATATAAATACCTACTGGTACCCTAATTAACTTGAAATGATTAGCTGCAAGGAAGAAAGAGTGAAGACTATTAAGTAACACACACACAGAGAGAGAGAGAGAGAGAGAGAGAGAGAGAGAGAGAGAGAGAGAGAGAGAGAGAGAGAGAGAGGTGTATATGTGTGTATTAGAACGTGAAGAGTACATTCAAGAAGCGCAAAAAAACAAGTGCAGCTTGTCTGAAAATTAGAAAACCACTAATAAGACTGTCGTAAGCAAACCATAAAAATAATCAAGCTTACATTGTAATATTATATTTTCAAGGACTAGTTTAGTTCAGTCGGTAGCGCGTTTGACTCGGAATCACAAGGTTCCGAGTTCGATACCGGTCCTCATCAGCTTCTACGAAAGAAGTCATTTTTGAAAGAGAAACACACACGAACTACACTTGTGACATGGTTTATGTGAAGTTTATATGGGAGGTCATTAAAAGTCGCTAGAGGTCAAGCAACGAAAT
Source organism: Doryteuthis pealeii (assembly GCA_023376005.1). Classification (NCBI taxonomy): domain Eukaryota; kingdom Metazoa; phylum Mollusca; class Cephalopoda; order Myopsida; family Loliginidae; genus Doryteuthis; species Doryteuthis pealeii. The sequence continues at coordinate 14,428,997 of CM042148.1, forward strand.
TACTGCTTCATAGATCAGACAGATTTTCAGCTGTGAGGTAAAGCTTATGGAGGTTGATGTTTGGTGTGGCGCTCCACCTCAACAAAACAATTTCCTGGTTTAGTAAAATATTGAATGACTATCTCGCTGTTCAGCTGATACCGACAATAGGCCACTCCACAGATTTTACATTTTTATATTATAAAAACTAGCACCCCCCAAAAAACAAAAACAAAAACAAAACAAAAAACAAAAGAAAGAAAGAAAAGCAAGACAAACAAACAAAAACAAACACTGGGCATTTAAGCGAGGCAAGACTATTTGGAATGTTTCATTTTCAAAATTAGATGAAATAAAATGTAACAAATAAGAAATCTGTGATTAAGCGACACCATATAATCTGTATAATTTACATTTTTGCATTTCATCTTGAACAATTTGGACTGTCTAATTTTTAACCAGAAGGTGTGACAGGATGATAACGGACGGTAGATTTAGAAACAAATGTATTAGAATATAGATTAATCTATATCTAAATATAGATACGAGATTTATCTTTTAAATCCCGGGAAACACCGGGTGGCTCTTCTTGTAAAGAAATAAACGCTTTTAAAAAATATAAGAAGTGTCTATCCGTGGAGTAGAAACTAGGGAGCTCATCTAGTACAATATTAATAATATGAGGTCAGGTCAGATTAGAAAGAGGAAGTGAGTAACGGCATTAATTGAAAATACACTGTAATTGAAAATATTATTTGGAGTGATACTAATTTTATCAAAAGATTATTAGCACGCTGTCCTGAAATGAGTGCATGGGGTTATTAGCTGGACGTTATTTAAACAATGCATAGAAAATCATATTTTTACAATATCACAAAAGGAATAAATGTGATGTTTATATTTAAATCAATTTCCGCTATGCTCCACCCTGATCTCATTATCACACAAATGGCAGAGCGGAGAAGATTTCTTTAGTCTAGTTCAGGCAGAACCTGACAAGAAAAACAGATGCGTTTTTCGCCGGTGGTAAATCAGTTCGTTCACCACAGATTTATTTTTACAACTTTTTAAATCCCGAGCAACCCCGGATAGCTCTGCTTGTATTTAATTTTTAACAATCTATAAATAACGATAGATAAGAGATATATCTTTAACTTTTAAATCCCGAGAAACCCCGGACAGCTCTGCTAGTAATCTGACAAACTTTTAAAGTAGTTTACAAAAAAAAAGTATTTCTAAATCCCGAGCAACGCCGGGTAGCCTTGCTAATAATTATTCTTTATTAATCTATGTATAGATATAGATAAGAGATCTTTTTAAAAATCTTTTTAAATCCTGGACAACGCCAGGTAGCTCTGCTGTAGTTTATAAATCTGACGAACTTTTGAAGTCATATTTTTTTATTTTAAATGTTTATGTATTTATCAAGTTTAGCTAAATTCGGTATCTATATATAAAGATACATAAGAGAGATATCTTTAATTTTTAAATCCCGAGCAACCCTGGACAGCTTTGCTAGTAATCTGACAAACTTTTAAAGTAGTTTACAAAAAGGTATTTCTAAATCCTGAGCAACGCCGGGTAGCCTGCTAATAATTATTCTTTATTAATCTATGTATAGATATAGATTTATCTTTTTAAATCCCGGACAACGCCAGGTAGCTCTGCTAATATTTTATAAATCTGACAAACTTTAGGAGTAGAGTAGTATTTTTATTTTTATTTTAAAATCTTTATGTGTGTAGCTAAATTCGGAACAAGACTAAAAAAAGTAGCGCTCCTAGTTGTAATTGATGGTACGGCGTTTTTCTTTGGCTAAACTTGCAAATCGGTCAGAAAATTAGGGTGACCCAGAAAAACAGAACCCAAATTATTTATCTATTTTCCCATTAAACTAATCGAAAACCCCAACACTAACCCTAACCCTAACCCTAAAACCCCCTAGTTAAAATTAAACAGTTTTATTAAAAAATTGTGGGTTCTGTTTTTTCTGGGTCACCCTAATTTTCCGACCGATTTGCAAGTTCAGCCTTTTCTTAACCCTACTCAATGGTAATACCACCGTTTCAGGTTGAAACTGGTGAACTTTACGAATTAGTTCTCCCAACGCGTGAAGTTTATTGTATGACTAGCAATTGGCCCTGAATTGTTCTGTTATTTCAAAAGCGCATACACACGATTTAAGTCGTTTATATCACGTAAAATCACGTAAAGTCACGTACAGATGTTTAGAAAAAGCTCCATGTTTGTTTTTTTTCTTCTTTTCCTTCCTTCATTTTTTTCTCTCTTTTTCGATTTAAATTTGGGCTTATTGTTTTAATGTAATTTTCTCCGTGACTTTGCGAGACTTTGCGTGAAGAACGGTCGTTTCAGTCAATCGTATTGCGTAGAATTTGTACAAACACGTGATAACGCTTGGTAGGAGACAATGAAGGGAACACGTCATTTAAATGCCACAAAATTATCGCTAATTCTCAGTAATTGTCGTTTATATTCGGTCATTTTCGTTAATATTCGAGATTTAATGTTTCGATCAGCTATTATTTGTACTCTGTTTGGCACTAATAGTAATTAATATATTTCATTGTATATCAAGTGACAACAAGTCTTTCAATACCCCAATGTATATATATATATATATATATATATATATATATATATAATATATATGTGTGTGTGTGTGTGTGTGTGTGAGAAAGGTAGACAAACACGGGATGTTATGGAAACTGGATGTTTGTCTACCTTTCTCCACATACAGTCGGATTAACCTCCTCACATTTCTCCCATATATATATATATATATATATATATATATATATATGTGTGTGGTGTGTGTGTGTGTGTGTGTGTGGGCAGGGCAACATTCTTTCATTTATGCATGTGGAATTAAACAAAAGGCAGGTCTCCTGTTTAAATTTTATTGATGATATTTTCAAGTTTTCTGGCCAACTTTTAAAAAAATATTTGGATGGAATTCGTGGATTAGTCAGCGAAGTTCATATCCCGAGTGCTTTCGGCACTTTAAAGTGCCATCATCAGAGGTGATGTGTACCAGTTTTTTTTTTCAAAGTATATTAATGGATGCGGAGGCTGGAAGGGGAGAATTGATGGGAAAAGTGTTATAGGCATTTTAAAATGTGAGTACTGCATTGAAAATTAATTTTGTTTAAGGATGGTTTGTATTGTTTGATGTATAAAGCTTCTAGTATTTGGAGTTTTTGTTTATTTTTTTCATATGAAAAATATAAAAAAGTTGGCCTGAAAACTTGAAAAGATCACCAATAAAATCGTTAAACAGGAGACGTGCCTTTTTTTAATTTCACACACACACACACACACACACACACACACACACATATATATATATATATAGATATATATAGATAGATAGATACAAACCCGAATTAAATCGAATTTAACCACACACACACAATAACATTACTTCAAAGCAAATATTATCTACTAAATAGAACCCTCAACCTATGTATGTATGTGTGTGTGTGTGTGTGTATGTACATATATGTATGTGTAAAACACATATGTAGGAACACAAATGAGTACACCAAAACAGACAAACATAAAAACAACTTTACTGCACAAACATGTAAAACCACAAAACAAAATATACAAATTATATAATATGAAATATATGTATG
>CM042148.1:14437631-14442631 GCA_023376005.1 Doryteuthis pealeii
TTCATATCTATCTATCTATCTATCTATCTATCTATCTATCTATCTATCTATGTCAGTTTTTCATTTCATACCCATTTTTTTTATTCCGATCAATTCATGTCTTCCACTGTTCATATCTATCTATCTATCTATCTATCTATGTCAGTTTTTCATTTCATACCCATTTTTTTAATTCCGATCAATTCATGTCTTCCACTGTTCATATCTATCTATCTATCTATCTATCTATCTATCTATGTCAGTTTTTCATTTCATACCCATTTTTTTTAATTCCGATCAATTCATGTCTGTCTTCCACTGTTCATATCTATCTATCTATCTATCTATCTATGTCAGTTTTTCATCTCCTACCCAGTCTTTTTCATTTCGATCAATTCATGTCTGTCTTCTACGGTTTATATCTATCTATCTATCTATCTATCTATCTATCTATTTTTCTATCTATGTCAGTTTTTCATCTTCTACCCATTTTTTAAAAAATTTAGATCAATTCATGTTTATCCCACTATTTTTATCTATCTGTCTATCTATCTGTCTGTCTATCTATCTATCTATCTATCTATCTATCTATCTATCTATGTCCGTTTTTCATCTCCTACCAGTTTTATCTATTTCGATCAATTCATGTCTGTCTTCCACTGTTCATATCTATCTATCTATCTATCTATCTATCTATCTATCTATCTATGTCAATTTTTCATTTCATACCCATTTTTTTTTTATTCCGATCAATTCATGTCTGTCTTCCACTGTTCATATCTATCTATCTATCTATCTATCTATCTATCTATGTCAATTTTTCATTTCATACCCATTTTTTTTTATTCCGATCAATTCATGTCTGTCTTCCACTGTTCATATCTATCTATCTATCTATCTATCTATCTATCTATCTATCTATCTATGTCAGTTTTTCATCTCCTACCCAGCCTTTTTCATTTCGATCAATTCATGTCTGTCTTCTACTGTTTATATCTATCTATCTATCTATTTTTCTATCTATGTCAGTTTTTCATCTTCTACCCAGTTTTTTTTTAAAATTTAGATCAATTCATGTCTATCCCACTATTTTTTTTATCTATCTGCCTATCTATCTATCTATCTATCTATCTATGTCCGTTTTTCATCTCCTACCCAGTTTTATCTATTTAGATCAATTCATGTCTGTCTTCCACTGTTCATATCTATCTATCTATCTATCTATCTATCTATGTCAGTTTTTCATCTTCTACCCAGCTTTAAAAAAAAATTAGATCAATTCATGTCTGTCTTTCACTGTGCATATCTATCTATCTATCTATCTATCTATCTATCTATCTATCCATCTATGTCAGTTTTTCATCTTCTACCCAGCTTTTTTTCATTATTTCGATCAATTCATGTCTGTCTTCCACTGTTCAAATCTATCTATCTATCTATCTATCTATCTATCTATGTCAGTTTTTCATCTTCTACCCAGCTTTTTAAAAAATTTAGATCAATTCATGTCTGTCTTTCACTGTTCAAATCTATCTATCTATCTATCTATCTATCTATCTATCTATGTCAGTTTTTCATCTTCTACCCAGCTTTTTTTCATTATTTCGATCAATTCATGTCTGTCTTCCACTGTTCAAATCTATCTATCTATCTATCTATCTATCTATCTATCTATCTATCTATCTATCTATTTATATCATTTTTTCATCTACCCAGCTTTTTTCATTTCGATCAATTCATGTCAATCAATCTATCTATCTATGTCAGTTATTTCATCTCCTACCAGCTATCTTTATTTAAATCATACATAATATAATATACGTTTATTTTAGAAATCGTTATTTTAGATAACATTTGAAATATTAAATGCGTTCAATTATGGTGTAATCGTTAGCAACTTTATCTCGCATATCCATTACTACTAAATAACGAGTTCGATCCTTGTTGTATACCCTATACTTTCAACCTTGTGTGACATCCTACCCGTGGCGAACGGGTGGGGTAAAAATAGCGTCTCATTGTGAGGTAATGAAGCTAATCTTGCCGACCATTTCTACTGAATTGTGAGTTTAATTGTCGGTGGATGTCCCATTCTTGTGAACATGTTCTCGTCCAACCCGATATATATATATATATATATATATATATAATATATATAATATATATATATATAATGAAAACAAAAGAACCCAGTATGCAACAGAAACATAAAACGGGTTTCCACTCGCCTCAGGACCGTAAAACAAAATTCTACCCTCAGAACCATAAAACGAGACTCTCCCACTCTACATGGCACTACACTACAGTGTATAAGGGAGGGAAAAAAACAAACCCAGCCACTTGGTTTAAAAGTCGCACAAGCGAGAAACTGTCAGTAACCAAGTGCCGTTGACTTCATGGTCTTTCACTGGAGTCTGAGTGACAACAAGTCTCCTCAGGTCACCAGGACTCTCCTGAGTATTCCAGTTGATTTCATCAATGCTGTTTTCTTGATGGTCTCAATTCTTTCCCTGATTTCCAGCTTCTCCAGTCTTTTCCCCAAGTTTTTGAGGACGGTTCAAAATGCACCGACTACAATTGGTATCAATTTCACCCTCATATTCCACAGTTTTTTTCAATTATCTAGCAAGGTCCAGGTATTTGTCTATCTTTTCGTTTTCTTTCATCTTCATCCTGTGCTCTGCTGGAACTGCAAAATCTACCAGTTGACAAGTTCCCCTTTTCTTGTTAATCAATAATATGTCTGGTATTCCGGCTGGGATACGGTGATCCGTCTTTATCTCAAAGTCCCAGAGAATTGTATGTGTTTTATTCTTAAGAACAGATTCTGGTTTATGCCTATACCATTGTTGTATGGTCAAAATTTAGTTTATTATTATTTGCTCTTTTTGAGTTTTCACGTCAGAATTAGCTGATGGTCTTTCACTGGAGTCTGAGTGACAGCAAGTCTCCTCAGGTCTCCAGGACTCTTCTGAGTATTCTGGCAGATTGCATCAGTGCAGTGTTCTGAATGGTTTCAATCCTTTCTCCAATTTCCAAACATTCCAGACCCTTTTCCAATCCTTTTGGGACTGTTCCAAGTGCACCAACTACAATTGGTATCACTTTCACTTTCATATTCCATGACTTTTTCAGTTCTCTGGCAAGGTCCAGGTATTTGTCCATTTTTTTCTTTTTCCTGCAGCTTCACCCTGAGATCTGCTGGAACTGCAAAATCCACCAGTTGACAAGTTCTTTCTTTTTTGTTTATCAACACTAGGTTTGGTCTTCTTGCTGGGATAAGGTGATCCGTTTTTATTTCAAAGTCCCAGAGAATTTTATGCGTTTCGTTCTCAAGAACAGATTCTGGTTTATGCATATACCATTTTGTTGTATGGTCAAAATTTAATTTTTTGCATAACTCCCAGTGGATCACCTTCCCAACCCAGTCGTGTCTAGTTTTGTATTCTCGTTGTGCTAATTTGCTACATTCGCAGAGTATATGGTTTACAGTCTCATCTCTATTACCGCAAAGTCTACATTTACTATTTTGTTGGGTCTTATCAATTTTCGCTTTGATATAGTTCGTCCTTATGGCATTATTTTGTGCAGCAATTATAAGTGATTCAGTTTCTCTTTTGAGGTTTCCCTTTCTTAATCAAGTCCAAGTCTTTCCATGTGCAACCTCTTCTATTTGTCGTTTGAAGCGTCCATATAATTGTTTTTCTTCCCATTTTTGTTTTTTAGTCTTTGTCGTTTTTCTGTTTGTCCATCTGTCACTTCTACTATTGTTGGCCGCCATAAGTAGTTTGTCTTTGCTCTTTATTGTGTAATCTTCAAGTTGTTTATTATTATTATCATTATTATTATTATTATTATTATTATTATTATTATTATTATTAAACAAAAGGAAACATTTTAGCAGTTAAGATTATAAAATACAAATTGTGGGAGCTGAAATATAAAAGCGGTTAATGTACAACAGCAGTATAATAATAATAATAATAATAATAATAATAATAATAATAATAATATTATATATATATATATATATATATATATATATATATATATATATATATATATATATTTCCTGCAATTTGAAAAACGATCAATGAAATGATGCTGAAAATAGTATTAGGATGTTGCCTATTTTATTGATTCTCGGTGGACGAAGTGAGAAATATTCTTCGTTTCTTGAAGGGTCAGTAGAAAGAAAGCACCCTACGGCTTCTTACACCAATGGACGCACGGACCAGTCCTTTACAACGCCGTTTATATCACCGACCTTTCATTTCAATTGACCTACGGCCAGATAAAGAAAAGAAAAAACGAATATGGAGGGGTGGTCCTACCATACATGTGTTTATGTGATGTACTCGATTGCCCGGGGCGATCAAGTTTGGATCTGCGTGACCAGGAGTTGGCTGTGGAGATGGATGGAGGTGGACAGAGAAGGAAATCTCAAAGATGATTATAAACTGTCACCATTTCTTGAGAAGCGGCCAGATTTACGTTTAGAAACGGGCTTTTTCTTTATTTCTTTATTCATTTTTCGCTTCTTCTTTTCGCTCACTCATTCTTCTTCTTCTTCTTCTTCTTCTTTCTTCTTCTTCTTCTTTCTTCTTCTTCTTCTTCTTCTTCTTCTTGCTTTTGTTGTTGTTGTTTTTGTTGTTATTATTATTATTATGACTATTCTTATACACTCATTCTTCTTCTTCTTCTTCTTTTTTATTATTATTATTATTGTTATTATTATCATCATTATTATATTATTATTATTATTATTATTATTCACTCATCCTTCTTTTTCTTCATTTCTTATTCAACCATTCGTAGTACATTTCCTGTATATCTTCTTTTTTTTTCTTCTTCTTCTTCTTCTTCTTCTTCTTCTTCTTCTACAAAGATTCCTCTTCTTCTTCTCTTCTTCTTTTTCTTCTTCTTCTTCTTCTTCTTCTTCTTCTTCTTCTTCTTCTTCTTCTTCTTCTTCAACAACGATTCTTCTTCTTCCTTTCCTATTCAACCATTCTTCTTCTTCT
>CM042148.1:14447631-14462631 GCA_023376005.1 Doryteuthis pealeii
GGACTGTTTTCACCAACACCCTCCAGGACACACCAAGGGTTGAAGTGTCCGAGGCGAAGCGAGTGGCGTCTTCAAAATTAATTTCTGGTGCATTGTTATCGGTCAATTAGGTCGACACTGGACAGTACCGCACGGCTTTGTCCAGTCACCAGCAATTAAATGCTATTCTCGGATATTTATAGTTCGAGAAACTTCCAAGGTTCCAAAATCTATGTATGTATCTATCGGACGATTACCTTGTCTAGGTGCGCATATTGCACATAGTTTTTTTTTTTATTCATAGAAGCTTTATTGACTGATTGCTTGTTTTTTGTCTCATAACTTTTCCTCATGACTTGGAAAATAAAAGAGACCTGGTCATTAGTGTAGGTCGATTTTGGAACTGTAACATCTCCTATGGAAGAAAGTTGCAAATTAATATTAAAAAATCACCACACTTTTTTCTTCAAAATATTTCAATCTTTTAAAATGTTATCACTGATACAGTTTGATTATTAGGTAAAAAGCAATATATTGGAAGTGTCGTTGGTATGGGGGTCATATATTTAATTTGAATTCTAATTCTAATATTATCACTGATACAGCTTAATTATTAGCTAAAAAGCGCCATATTAAAGGTGTCGTTTGTATGGGGGGTCATATTTTCACTTTGAATTCTATTTTTATTCATTTCGTTTAAAATGACAGTCTTTTGTGTTTCAAATATTGTAATTGCTAAATTTTCAAACCAATTTCTAGGCTAAAGATAGCAAAAACGATGATTTTTTGTGCATTTTAGTAAACGATATTTGATGCTATTATTATATATCATCAAACTTGCAAGTAAGAGATCTAGTTTTTAGTATCAGTACAACACACAACTTTCGCTATTTGAGAGAATTTGAAAGTTTAAAAAAAGTAAAAAATCAACTTTCCAAACTGATCGCCAGTCGAAATATTGACTATACGAGGCACTCGTTGTGTAATGGTTATCGTCACAGGAAATGGACCGGCCGATACGAATTCAAATCCTGGACGATGTTGTTTTTATTTGATTTAGCGCTAAACGTACCCTTGGAAAAGGTAGGGACATCCGACTATTCTCTCTCCAGCTATGAGTAAATAATAGGGCAAACTGGGCGCTTTAACCTTGGTTGGGCAACCAGACCATGAGAAGTAAGTAAAAAGTAATTAAAGTCGTCGGAGAGCTCTAAAGTCGGTATCAGCCGAGAAACAGGGGAGTCTATCATCTTTTCAATAGCGCGAGACGAAGGAGATTGTTTTTGCGTCTTAGGCGGAGCGCCACCCCTACCTCAGCTACTTACTTTACCGCACAGATCCCCGTGCTATTTATACGCTGAGTTAGCGAAGACCGGTATCGAACTGTTACATAATTCGTGGGTAGCCTACGAATTATGTTTGTAAGTGTAGTTAGATTTTGAATTGAAGTTCGTTGAAGATTCAGAATCGGAGGGGATTATATTATTGTCAGTTAATGGCCTTTATTTAACCCCTCGACTTCCACCAATGGGAAGGCGTGAGAACAGAAATTAAGTTAGTCAGATTCTGGCCGTTAGCTGAGGGAAGCAGACGTTAGGATCGTTGCTCCCAAGATGCCAGCTTGTCACCGCGGTAGAAAACCTTTTGAGCTGTAGGTTTTTAATAAAGAATATGAAAAATAAATAAATGTTGCTTAATTATTCCAACAAAGAAATGAGCAGACACCCAGCCCAGCAGAAGGAAGCAGCCCAGAAGGAGGTGGCAGCGACGAAGCAGACCAAGTAAGAGCCCATCTCCTTTCCTCCCTTCCCATTATATATCCGATATGAAGTGGGTATATAACAGAAACAGGAACTAGTATTATTTGGACTATTCAGACTATTGTCCTCATCTTTATTGTTACCTGTACAATGTTTCGCCCAATGTAACCTCCGGTCTTCTTCAGATATTTCTTGTCGAACTCGGAAGCCTTCTCGAACTCGGGAACCTTCTTTTCGAACTCGGGAAACTTCTTGTCGTAATCGGGGTCATCACGGAACTTTGAACCCAACACATTCAGAGAAATAGAATCAGGAACCTTGTGGTTCCTATGCGGATGCTCTACCGACTGAGCTAAACCGGAACCTGTTAAACTCCGCTTTAAAATTGTATATACCTCCCCATTAACTTAATCCAAATGCATGTGATACTAAATTTGAAAGTGGGGGTTCTACCCAGGGAGCAAACATTTCTCAATCCTTACAGGGGCAGTTGACAATCAACTAGGCCCTTAGCTCTTTTATCTGAAGCACGACACCTACCATCAGCTCCTTACTTTACCACACAGATCCCTGTGCTACTCTTATGCTGAGTTGGCGATGGCTGGTATCGAACTGTGAACCTTGTGCTTTCTAGGAGAACGCTCTACTGAGTAAGCTAAAATTCTGAATAATCTAAGAAAATGGTTTTTATTTTACATCTGGGAATATAATATTGAATACATATAAACATATTGAAATATTTTATATAAACTGTGTTTCTTTATTACACTTCTTTCAACTTATAGTTTTCTCTTTTATTTATTACATATTTTTAACCTGAATTTTAAAAAGAATCCCTGAATTTAAATAATCAAACAATGTTAGACATAACGTAAAACCAACCAACCAACCAACCAACCAACCAACCAACCATTTAGTATCCTTGTTTGTATCAATATTGCATTTAACAATTTTCACTTTCACTTCCATTTTAATATCATTAGTCTAATCTTTCGTTATTGATTCATGAAAATATAAACATTACTAATCGCCAATTAGCTAATTCATTTTTCATTTTCATCAAAGCCAACAACGGCCTATTTAATCAAGGCATTAACCCGAAAGAAAAATCAGAGAATCTAGGACGAGCCGTCCTAATTATTTTTAAAAACTTCTAGCCGCCAATCACAGTGGAATTTCCTTGGGTCTATCTTGTTACGACTAGCCTAATCAGTGAATGCTTCACTGTGAAAAACAAGGATGTGATATTGTAATATTTTATCTATGAATTAAATATACAACGTGTGTCATAAAACTTTCGAAATTGAAGCTGTATTTACTATGACAGAATTAAGGAATGAACGGAACGTTATTTTTTTTTCAGAATACAAGGTGTGTCAAAAAATACAAAAAATCTTGATACTTTTTTGATACACCTTCTATATCCTAATCACACACACACACACACACACACCACACACACACACTGGATCACGCATTGAGCTCTGGGTGGATAATTGAGATTAGCGAAAAGTGAGTCTGCAAAGCCAATTAGATTTTTTAAAATGATAAGTCCAGAGAATTAAAAAAAAATAAAAATCATCTTGTAAGATTTTTACGAAATGGAACTTTTGACCCAATTTAAATTTATGATGGATGTTTTTATAGATGACAGGAGATGAAAGTTTTCATCTCCTGTCATCTATAAAAACATCCATAATTTTCTTCAGCCCAAGATACATCCTGATGAAGGTTTAATGAAACCGAAATGTTTAAACATCGATAATTAAATTCATCCTATTTTCGGAACACTTGTTTTTCCAAATTTTCTTTATATTGTCGGATTTATTTTCCATATTTACTCCCATATATATATATATATATATATATATATATATATATATATATATATATATATATATATACATATTCCTCATATAACGTGTGATAGCACGTGCGATACCCTGCCCACATCCAACTAGGATACAGCCACTAGGAGTGATAGCACAGTTTCGGTAGTTCAAGGCGGGACTGCCACTCTCAACACTACCAAGCAGATTTTTGCCACCCGACAGGGTATTAAAAATTATATATATATATATATATATATATATATATATATATATATATATAATAGATTAAAGCGTTCCGTTTTAAATTTCCTGAAGGTTTCCTAATTAAGCGAGTTAGCTTTATATATTATATTTTAATATTAGTTTAATGGCCATGAATAGTTACTTTATATATTTTAATATTAGTATTAAACTAATATTAAAATATATAACACTCCCTTGATCACCAGACCTGGAATCCCAACGGTCAGATGTGTTACAATGCCATATACCCTCGTTGGATATATAACCGAGAGTTCTTATATATAGAGAGAGGGTGTAGAGTATCAGAGAGAGAGAGAGAGAGAGAGAGAGAGAGAGAGAGAGAGAGAGAGAGAGAGAGAGAGAGAGAGAGATATACAGCAAATACAGGTACATATATATAACTTACTTGGTTGTTACTTTATGCTTCGGCCATTTGTGATCCCTAGTCTTCTTTCTTCTCTTTCTACTTCGCCGAGTCGCCATGCTGGATTCTACCTTGTCTAGTCTTCTCTTATTCGTTCATCATTTTCTTGTTTGGCCGGTCTTCTAACTAAGGACATGCGTTAAAGTCATGCAACAACTGATCAACAAGACTTATGGCTTTTTAAAGTTTATTTGTCGTTTCCTAACTCACCGAGCGGAGCTGGCAGCCGGGTTGGAACACGTCTGTTCCAACCGGGATCTGACTGTCAACTGACTAACTAAGTCAAAATCACATGACGTGCGAGATTTCAACTGTCCAGTGATTTTCCATACCGAGATATGAAAAAATTGGCCCCGCAGAATTACAGGGTGTTGCTAATAGTCTATGCTACCACATAAATTATGCAACATATGCAGTTTAGTGTCATACCAAATAAACAACGGATTTCAACAGGTTTGAATTCAGAGTATATTTAACTTTGTTAATATTAATAAATTGGTATAGATAATTTTCATTAACTTCATGAGAATTAATGTGGCGTTATCGCTCTTATGTCGGAATGGTGTTGACGTGCTGATAATGAAAATAATAGTTGTATACTTATCCCATCTTGTGTCTACGTAGAGAGGCTTGAATAGGGTTGCTGGATTGATATTAAGTTGACTGGCAATTCTGTGATGCTTGGAGTCTGGAATCAACTTGGGGTCGTGTCTTGTGCCATTTGCTTTTTTTTTTTTAGTAATAACACTAGGCCACTTTTTTTTTCTCGTGAGATTTTTCCCCAAGACACAATTGCGAGGGCAAGAGCCCACGTATCTCACCGTCAACGCATAATTCCAAACTCCCTTAACATTCTCACCTCTCTCTCTTCCTCTCTCGCACTTCGCCACGTGCCACTTCTCGACCAATAGGAAAAATGCAATGTGGCATTATGATAATTCATCCTTTAAAAATTCCATTCTAATCTATACGTAATTCTTATTTTCCTTCTAAAATCTTTTCCGTTCTAATTTACACGTCACTGTTAACTTGCTGACCCTGCCCCTCTCTAATACGTTACATTACTGTGAAAGCTAGCACATGGGCACGCCAGTGTGGGCCGACCAGCAAAGGCGTACATTGATCAGCTCTGTGCGGATACAGGATGCTGCATAGAGGACCTCCCGAGAATGATGAACGATAGGGACGGATGGAGAGAGACTGTCATGGATATCCGTGCTAACAGCACGACATGATGATGATGATGATGATGATGATGAAATTGGTAATATCTGCATTAACTTCATGTGTATCAATAAACTGGAAGAAATTATTTTCATTAACTTGCAAAGGGATGTATTTGGTCCTTACGTGAGACCCTAACATATACTACCACCCTCGAATCATAATGGAACTGGGGAGTAATGGTAATGAAGTGGTGCTCTACAATTTTCAGAGCTCCTAAATTGGGTCATAAACACTAGATACAATTTAGCGTTATAGCCAGGATACGGGTACATTTCTTTAGTTTATGACATAAGTATTGAGAGAGAGAGAGAGAGAGAGAGAGAGAGAGAGAGAGAGAGAGAGAGGGGGGGTCTGTATTTATATGTGTAAGAAGTAGAATGAGACTGTGTGTATTGAAGTGTGTCCATATGACTACGCGTTCAATTCGCCGGAAAATTACCACACGGCTCGCCGCACCAGATATCTATCATAACGATAAGATAATTAGCATAATGGTCTAACTGTCATCTATCCCTACCCCTCCCAACCGCGCCCCCGCTGCCTTTACTATCACAACCTCCACCCAGGATCCATCCACCCCTACCCGCCATCTTTATAAGCTTCCGCCATTTTATTATTATTATTATTATTATTATTATTATTATTATTATTATTATTATTATTATTATTATTCTGTCTTTCTTTTCGGAACTGTTTGGGAGCGCCGGGATTAGCGGGCGATTAGCGCGGGAAAAAGAAATTTCTGTCTTGATAATAGCGGGAAACACAGAAAGGAAGTTTAGGGAAATTGGGCCGAGGAAGAGAGAAAGAGGAAAGAGAAATGAAGAAGAGAAGGAACGAGGAAGAGACGGGGAATTCAGAGACGGATATATGATTGAAAGCCAAAGAAGTAGGAGTTGTTATAAAGATAGAAAGAAAGAAAGAAAGAAAGAAGACTAATTCAGATAGAAGTAAACAGATAGATACATTGATAGATAGATAGATAGATAGATAGATAGATTGATATATATATATATATATAGAAAGAAAGAAAGAAAGAAAGAAAGAAAGAAAGAAAGAAAAGCGAAACAAACAGATTGAGATAGATTGATAGAAAGAAACATAGGTAGAAAGTTACAAACGGACTGATTATATATATATATATATATATATATATATACACATAAGGACTGATATATATATATATATATATATATATATATATATATATATAATATATATATATATATATATATATATATATATATATACGAACGGGTTGAAATAGAGAGATAGAAAGAAACTTAAATACATAAGAATAGACTGAGATAAATATTTTGATATATTTGTAATAGACTGGGATATATAGATAAAATCCATTGAGACTGATAGAAATATATATATATATAATATAATATATATATATATATATATATATATATAAATAGAGAGAGAGAGAGAGATAGATAGATAGATAGATAGATAGGAATAAACTGAGATAGGGATATCAATATACTGATATACATAGATAAAAAAGATATATTTATGGGCCGGGTTAGCTCAGTCGGTAGAGCGTTCGGCTAGAAACCACAAGGTTCCTAGTTCGATATCGGCCCTCGCCAGCTCAGCGTATGAGTAGTACAGCGATCTGTGCGGTAAAGTAAGGAGCTGATGGTAGGTGTGGCGCTCCACCTCAGATGCTAAAACAATCTCCTTGGTCTAGCGCTATTGAAAAGGGGATAGCTCGCTGACTGCCTGATACCGACTTTAGGCCGCCCCGTCGACTTTATATATATATATATATATATATATATATATTATATATATAAAGGTGCATGGTAGCAAGTGTTTCATTGTAAACTATTCATTCATTCATTTGTACCCCCCCCATATATATATATATATATATATATATATTATATATATATATATATATGTATGTATGTGTGTGTGTGTAGATATAGATATAGGGATATATATAGATGATATAGATATACGGATATATATATACAGATATATATATACAGATATATATATACAGATATAATATATATACAGAGAGAGAGAGAAGAGAGGAGAGAGAGAGAGAGAGGAGAGAGATGGAGAGAGAGAGAAGAGAGAGAGAGAGCGTATGGAATGGGTAAAAGACATAAAACTGTCATCGTAACGAAAAAAGAATATGCGGGTGAAAACCAACCAGGAAGTAGACGACATTGCCAGACGTTTTACAAACCAAAGAAAGATCAAATATGAAAAAAAAAAAGAAGAAAGAAATCCGATAAATGAAAGACAACAAGAAAGAAAAAAAATGAATGAAAAAAAAAAGAAGACGAATAAGAAGGAAGAAGGAAATTATACAAATTGAAAGAATCCAAGTTGAATAAGAAAAAAGTGAATAAGTGATACACAAAAAATACATAGAGATGAAAATGAAGAAAGACAAAATTGAAAATGGCAGCCGATAAAAGGAAAAAAACGAATCATGCAGAACAAATGGATTTGAGTTACAATGAAACAGAATAAAGTTTGAATAGATTTGAAGCATAAATAACAGGAAATGTAAATGTTTAAAGGGGAAAAGATGAAAAAGAAAATGGCAGAGAAAATGGAGAAAGAAAGATAAAAGTAAGAAAGAAGAAAGAAAGAAAGAAAGAAAGAAAGAAAGAAAGGAAAAATAGGTTTTCAATAAAGGCAAAGAAAAATACAACCAATGTAGCAGAAATATTTGAAAGAAAGAAGGATGGGAAATACATAAGAAAAGAAGGAAAGAATGAGAAAATTAAAGAATGAGAAATAGGGAAGGGTAATTTAGAAAGAAAGAAAGAAAGAAAGAAAGAAAGAAAGAAAAAGAAAAGAAAGAATAAGAAAGAAAGAAGAAAGATGAGAAAAGAAAACAGAAAGAAAGAAAACGGAAACAGAAAGAAGAAAGAAAAGAAAAAGAAAGAAAGAAAAAAGAAAAAGAAAGAAAAAGAAAAAAGAAAGAAAGGGAAAGAAAAAGAAAAAGAAAGAAAAAGAAAAAGAAAGAAAGAAAGAAAGAAAGAAAGAAAGAAAAAGAACAAAAAAAAGGAAAAAGACAAATGAAGCAATCGAGAAATTTGAAAGAAAGAAAGATGAAAAAAGAAGAAGAAATATGAAATAGAAGAATAAGAAAAAGGAATAGGTAATTTAGATAGAAATTAAGAAAAGAAAGAACAAAAGAAAGAAAGAATGAAAGAAAGAAAGAAAAACAGAAAGAAAGAAAAACAAAGCAGTGGAAATATGTAACAGACAGAAGGAAAGAAATACATAAGGAAACAAGGAAGAAATATAGGAAAGTAAAAGAAAAAGGGACGTTGATTTAGAATGAAAGAAAAACAAAAGAAACGAAGAAAGAAGGAATGAAAAAAAGAAAGAAAGAAAGAAAAGGACAAACAAAGCAATCGATATATTTAAAAGAAAGAAAGATAGAAAATACATAAGGGAAGAAGGAAGAAATACAAAAAAAAGGAAGAAAAAGGAAACATCAATTTAGAAAGAAAGAAATCAAGAAAAGAAGAAAGAAAGAAAAAAGGAAGAAAAGGAAAAGGTAAAGGAAGCTGTCAAAATAGTTGAAAGTAGGATGTATAATAAAGAAAGAAAGAGGGAAGAAATATAAAAGAGGAGATGGAAAAGATAAAGATAATAAATAAATAAATAAATATGAAAGAATAAAGACAAGAGAAGAAGAAACGTGTGTAAAATTGAAAGAAAGAATAATAAATGACAGGATTCGTAAATATTCACCGAGAAAAAGAAGAAAAAATTGCAAAGGAGATGAGAAGAGGAGAAAAACATAGAAGGACTAACGAAGGAATATTTTTTTAGATGAAAAAAGAAGAAAGAAAAAATTAATGAGCTTGAATGAAAAAAAAAGGAAATACAAAAGGAAACATAAAAAAGAAAGAAAAAATGAAAAAAGAATGAAGGAATTTGAAATGTTCTTAAAACAAGAAATGAATAATGAATGAAAGAAAGAAGGAAGGACAAGAAAAATAAAGAAGGAATAAACGAAGAAAGAATAAAGGAATCGGAAATGTTCCTAAAAGACAAAATAAATAAATAAATAAAGCATGAATGAAAGAAACAAGGAGTGAAAATAAGAAAAAGAAAGAACTAATGTATGAATGAAGAAAAAACGAATGAATAAAAAATGTACTTAAAAGACAAAAGATGAAAAGCATGAATGAAATAAATAAGGAAAGTAAAAAGGAGAAAGAAACAATGATTCAGAATTAGAAATGTTCTTAAGAAAGAGGAAGAAGAAGGATAGAATAAAAAGGAATAAAGAATGATTAAATGAAAATTGAAAGAAAAAATGAAGGATTCAGAAATTTTTGAAAAGAAAAGAAAAACCGAAGAAGACACAAATGAAAGAAATAATGAAATGATAAAGAAATTTAATAAGCTGGAAGGAATAATTTTATATAGAAAAAGAAAAGCATAAACATGAATAAAGCATTAAGAAAGAAAGAAAGAAAGAAAGAAAGAAAGAAAGAAGAACAAAAAAAGAAAGAAAGAAAGAATGAATGAGAACAAAAAGGTCTTAGGATAGAAGGAAGAAAAGTCATATTTGAAAGGAATAAAAAATGTTTAAATGAAAAATGAAAAATATATGAAGGAATCAAAAATGTGTTTTAAAAGAAAAGTAAAATCGAAGATGTGAATGAAAGAAATAATAAAATTAAAAAAGAACTGAATGAAAACGGGAGAAATAATTCAAAACATGAATCCAATACGAATGAAAGAAAGAAGGAAAAGAAAGAAATAAGGAAGGACAAAATGAAGGAATCAGAATCAAAAATATTTTTAAAAGAGAGGAAAAAGAAAAGGTAGAATCAAAAGGAATAAAGAATGTTTAAATGAAGAATGAAAACTGTATGAAGTGAATGTGCTTGAAGGAAAGATAAAAGGAAAAAGAAAGGAAGAAGGAACGAAAAAACAAAAAACAAGAAAAGACAGGAAAAAGAAATGATGGAGTATAAAAGAATAAATCATCTTTGAATGAAATTAAAAAAAGAAAATAAAATGAAGAAAAGAAATGAAGAAAAGAAAAGAAGAAAAGAAAAAAAGAATATAAATAAGATTAAAAAAATAAATGGTGGAGTATAAAATAATAAAGCATCTTGGATGAAATTGAAAGAAAGAAAAGAAAAAGAAGAAAAGGAAAGAAGAAAAGAAAAGAAGAAAAGAAAAATAAAGAATAAAAATAAGATAAAAAAATAAAATGGTGGAATATAAAAGAATAAAGAATCTTTGAATGAAATTGAAAGAAAGAAAAGAAAAAGAAGAAAAGGAAAGAAGAAAAGAAGAAGAAAAGAAAAATAAAGAATAAAATAAGATAAAAAAATAAATGGTGGAATATAAAAGAATAAAGAATCTTTGAATGAAATTTTTAAAAAAAGAAAAAAAAAAAGAAAAAGGAAAGAAGAAAAAAAAATGAAAAATGAAATAAAATAAAAATAAAAATAAAATAAATGATGGAGTATAAAAGAATAAAGCATCTTGGATGAAAAAAAAGAAAAGAAAAAGGAAAAAAGCAAAGAAAAATAAAGAAAAATAGAGAAGAAAAAGAAAGAAAACAAAAAAGAAAAAGAAAAAGAAAAAGGGATGATAAAAAAAAAGATGGCCGCCATTATCGTCTCGAGTCTTTTTTTGTCGATTGTGCCTGATGTCTGATGTCTCGATGCGTAAGTTGACACAAATAAACAAACAAACAAGCGAATATATAAAAATCCAAAGAATTAAAACACGAAAATCTTTGATTTCATTTGTTGTCTCAATTCTTTTTGTATTTTTATTTCTTCTTCGTCTTCGGCTGGTCACAACAATTACATTTAAAGTTTGTGTTTAAAGATCGTCTGATTGTTTTTGCAAAGATGACAGAGCCAAGATGAAATGGCGGGTGGAAGCACAGAAGGCAGTGAAAAGAGACGACGAACAGGGTTTAAACATTGGAAAAAGGGAAGGGGAAGAGAAAAAGATAGAAGATTAGGGAAAGATAAAAGAGGAAAAAGACAAAGGGATTGTTTTAAAAATTAAAACGAATGATGCATTTAAATAATGGAAAGAAAGAACATGAAAAATTCTGGAAACATTTCAAGAACGAAGAATAGAAATGAATAAATAAAAAAAAACAATCTATAAACTAGAATGTGGCGGGAACAAAGAAGAGGTGATATTACAATAAGTAATAAAAATACGAGAAAAATTATAAATAGACGAAGGAAGGAAGGGTAATTGTAAGAGTTTAATGAGAGAGAGAAGAGAGAGAGAGAGAGAGAGAGAGAGAGAGAGAGAGAGAGAGAGAGAGAGAGAGAGTAAAAAAAATATATAAACTAGAATGTAGCGGAAACTAAGAAGAGATAATATGACAATAGGTAATGAAAATACGAGAAAAAATTATAAATAGACGAATATGGGGGGAAAGAATAATTGTAAGAGTTTAATGAGAGAGAGAGAGAGAGAGAGAGAGAGAGAGAGAGGGGAAGGAATAACAAACTATATAAACTATATAAACTAAGAAAAGGTGATATGACAATAAGTAATAAAAATACGAGAAAAATCATAGATAGACGAAGGGAGGAATGGTAATTGTAAGAGTTTAATGAGAGAGAGAGAGAGAGAGAGAGAGAGAGAGAGAGAGAGAGAGAGAGAGAGAGAGAGAGAGAGAGAGAGAGAGAGAGAGTGTGTGTGTGTGTGTGCGTGTCCATATGAGTAGAACAGGGATCTGTGTGGTAAAGTGAGGAGCTGATGTTAGGTGTGTCACTCCACCTCAGACGCTAGAAAACAATCGCGTTGTTCTAGCGCTAGTAATAAGGGGATAGAATCCCTCGATGTCTGGCTGATACCGACTTTAGGCTACCCCTGACGACTTTACGTTTTACTTTTTTACATATGAATATTTCGGAGAATAGTGTCTGAGTACTGTAGAGTTTGGTAATAAATAATAAATGTTTAGATTGTATAATGTTCCACTAAAAATAATGAAAAACATTGATAAAAACAATCTTCTTGGTCTAGCGCTAGTAAAAAGGGGATAGACTCCTTCGCTGTTTGGATGTTGCCGACTTTAGCCCTGCCACCTCGACGACTTTACTTTTATTGTTAGTTACCACGTTAAATTCACATTTATCACTTCATCTCTCTATTCTTTCTTTCTTTCTTTCTTTTTTTCTTTCTTTCTTTCAATTCTACTGAAGATGACGATACGCGTCTGATGTATAGCATTACCAGTTCTCCTCACTCTTCTTTTGTTGTTTATTCCTTTCCATTCTATTAAAGCAGAAAAAACACGCCTGGTGTATAGCGTTATCAGTTCATATCTCTATTCTTTCTTTCATTTTTTCTTTCTTTCTTTCTTTCTTTCTTTCTTTCTTTCTTTCTTTCTTTCAATTCTACTAAAGATGACGATACGCATCTGATGTATAGCATTACCAGTTCTCCTCCCACTTCTTTCATTGTTTCTTTCTTTCCATTCTATCAAAGCAGAAAAAACACGCCTGATGTATAGCGTTATCACTTCATCTCTTTATTCTTTCTTGCATTCTTTCTTTCTTTCTTTCTTTCTTTCAATTCTACTGAAGATGACGATACGCATCTGATGTATAGCATTACCAGTTCTCCTCCCTCTTTTTATTGTTTATTCCTTTTCCATTCTACGAAAGCAGAAAAAAACACGCCTGATGTATAGCATTATGTTATGCCCTCAATCGAAATGAAGATCCGGATTACGAATGCTGATTTTCTCTTCACCCCCCCCCACTCAATTGTCTTTATTGTACAAGCACTTATCCGTATTTGCATACCGGATTTAAGATTTCCATTTATGTTCATAAACCAACTTTGTATTAAAATATTTCATTCATTAATGCCGAACATGCATGTGATTTTTCAAAAGCTGATATTTACAAATAGGAAATAAGCTCTGGATAGACAAGATTCCTTGTTATGTAAGAGTTATCGTTCTTGTTTAACCTTTTGGTGAAGATTCGCAGCCTCTTGAGATTACCGATTCTCTTTTTAGCTAAACGCCGAACTAGGGAAAGTTTGTCCCAATGCTTTCTTTTGCAGTGATTCCAAAAACCAAAACTCCAATTGGAAACTGTCTACGTTGCATGACAAAGAGAAATAGTTAATCATTCCAAGAGGGGCATTAGTTGGAAGGAAAGAAACAAAAATCAGTTCTTTCTATCTATCTATCTATCTATCTATCTATCGAGCTATCTATCGATCGATCTATCGATAGATTGATAGATAGATAGATAGATATAAAGAACTGATTTTTCTTCTTTCCTATCGATCGATCGATCTATTTCTGCAGTTTCTCTCTATAAATCATTTTTTCTTTTTCTGTTCTTTCTTTCTTCCTTCTTTCCTTCTCTCCATTCTATTAAAGCAGACGATACGTGTCTAATGTATAACTTCATCTCTCTATTCTTTCTTTTTTTCTTTCTTTCTTTCTTTTTTTCTTTCTTTTAGCATTATCAGTTCTCCCTCTTCTTTCTTTGTTTCTGTCTTTCCATTCTATTAAAGCAGAAAAACACGCCTGATGTATAGCGTTATCACTTCATATCTCTATTCTTTCTTTCTTTCTTTCTTTCTTTCTTTTTTTCTTTCTTTCAATTCCACTGAAGCTGACGATACGCATCTGATGTATAGCATTACAAGTTCTCCCTCTTCTTTCTTTGTTTCTGTCTTTTCATTCTATTAAAGCAGAAAAACACGCCTGATGTATAGCGTTATCAGTTCATCTCTCTATTCTTTCTTTCTTTCTTTTTTTCTTTCTTTCTTTCAATTCTACTGAAGCTGATGATACGCATCTGATGTATAGCATTATCAGTTCTCCTCCCACTTCTTTCATTGTTTCTTTCTTTCCATTCTATTAAAGCAGAAAAAAACACGCCTGATGTATAGCGTTATCAGTTCATATCTCTATTCTTTCTTCTTTCTTTTCTTTCTTTCTTTCAATTCTACTGAAGCTGATGATACGCATTGATGTATAGCATTATCAGTTCTCCTCCCACTTCTTTCATTGTTTCTTTCTTTCCATTCTATTAAAGCAGAAAAAACACGCCTGATGTATAGCGTTATCACTTCATCTCTCTATTCTTCTTTCTTTCTTTCTTTCTTTTTTTCTTTCTTTCAATTCTACTGAAGCTGATGATACGCATTGATGTATAGCATTATCAGTTCTCCTCCCACTTCTTTCATTGTTTCTTTCTTTCCATTCTATTAAAGCAGAAAAAACACGCCTGATGTATAGCGTTATCAGTTCATATCTCTATTCTTTCTTTCTTTCTTTCTTTCTTTCTTTCTTTCAATTCTAGTGAAGCTGACGATACGCATCTGATGTATAGCATTACCAGTTCTCCTCCCTCTTCTTTTATTGCTTATTTATTTCCATTCTACGAAAGCAGAAAAAACATGCCTGATGTATAGCATTATCACTTCATATCTCTATTCTTTCTTCTTTTTCTTCTTTTATTGAAGCAGACGATGCGCATCAGATGCCTTTCCTCTCTCTTCTTTATTTTCATTG
>CM042148.1:14467631-14475790 GCA_023376005.1 Doryteuthis pealeii
CTGATGGTATTTCCCTGGAGTCTGAGTGACAACAAGTCTCCTCAGGTCTCCAGGACTCTTCTGAGTATTCTAGCCGATTGCAGCAGTGCAGTAGTTTGGATGGTCTTAATTCTTCCTCTGATTTCTAGATCCCCCAGTCTTTTTTCCAAGTTTATTGGTACCGTTCCAAGTGCACCAACTACAATTGGTATCACTTTCACTCTCATATTTCACAGCTTCTTCAATTCTCTGGCAAGGTCCAGGTATTTATCCATCTTTACATTTTCCTTCATCTTCACCAAGCCCTGGTGATATTTAATGTTTATATATATTCACTTTGTCGTTAATTGTTTTATTTTCGAAGTTTCCTCCGGACATACATATACACACAACTGCCCTTTATATATGCAGATGCAAATCTGTTATAATGTAATGTTACATAATTATTACCTAATATTCATGGCAAGAGTGTAGAAATCATAATGGCGATTAGTGCAACTGATGGCCTTGAGAGTGAGTGACGGCGCTTGACCTCACTCTCACCTTGCCTTCCGGGGATAAATCGTGAGAACCGGAAGGCATAGAAGACCCTGTTCCGGTTTAAAGATAGAAGTAACTCTCAGTCAGTTAGAAGTTAGAAGCCGAGCAGTTAGCAATTAGGAACCGAGCTCGTAGGATGTGCGCAGATGTCTGGTTTGGGGATTTGGAAATAAAGTAACATCAACGTAAATCGAAGTCTTGTGTTTATTACCTAAAAACTAACAATGACACAGGGCTTCTGATAAGAGAAATCCCCATAGAAGACCAGACCCGAAGTCCCCAAGAAAGTCCAGACCTTAGAAGAGACCAGACCAAGATGTTAGAAGATAGAACCAAAGCCAACCAGAAGAAAAGACGAAAAGAAGTAAAGAATTAAAGAAAGGGTATACAACATTATATCGATTTGGTACCGTGAAAACCTCAGTACGTAACAGTAATAGTTAATGTGTCAGGCTGGAACGAATGTAATATCCAATTTTAGAGTATATATTATAATTGAAAACAAAAACAAAAAGAAAACTTATGTCTATAGAAATAGTTGATTATTAACAATTTTGCTTAGTAGAAAGTCATTGCATCTATCAACAAGCATATAGATGCACATTGCATTGTATTTATTATTATTTTAAATACAAAACAGAATAAAATAATAATATTCATAATAGAAAAATATAATTTTTAAAAGTATACAGAGAAACGGCTGTCATCAGGGCAAGATATTTGATATTTTATATTAAAAAAAAAAAAAAATTTCTATCATTATTATTAAAGATAAATCTAATGAGTCAGACGAACCTACTAAAAGTTTTGCTTAATGCTCTTCAGGGCTAAGATCTGACTCTTATCCCTGAAGAGCATTAAGCGAAACTTTTAGTAGGTTCGTCTGACTCATTAGATTTATCTTTATCATTTGCTCTACTAAGGTATTGAGCACTTTTTACTTATTAGCTTTAGTCTCCTGGCGGTTTTGTATGAATATATATATCTTATATATATATATGCATATAAATTGTTTTTTCTTTTGGCCAAAATATTGTACCAATAGATTATTTTTGGTTGGTACGATTATCTTGGTCTTTTCTTCTTTTCAAAAATTTTTTTCTTCCCGGTTGATGTTTGGTAGTATATTTTTACAATCAAACTATTTGCTGGGTTTTTTCTCACCGCAAGGATTTACCAATAAGTTTGGTATATTATATAATTATTATTATTAAGATTTTGTATTATCCAATTGGACACATGGATAAAGGAGTTATGTTAAGACAGTTCTAAGTGACAGTTATCTCTAGATTGCAGGTTCAATCCTGATCAAGGGCAGAAGTAACATAGAATAATAATTAACACAGCTTAACGCCCCTACACCAGCTATGGTTAGCGGAATGAGAACAGGATACTCCCGTGGACTGAATAAAGGGTTAGGTTCAAAGTTCCAGTATGGCTCCCGATTACGACAAGAAAGTTCCCGAGTCCGAAAAGAAGGTTCCCGAGTCCGACAAGAAATGCCTGAAGAAGGCCGGAGGGCACATCGACCGAAACGTTGTACAAATAACAATGAAGATGAGGACAATAGTCCGAATAACACAGATAATACTAACCATCAAGCCTCATCTCAAACATTCAGGGGGATAGTATTAAAATGTTTATATTTAAAAAAATTATATTTTTCTATTATTATTATTATTATTATTATTATTATTATTATTTTATTTCATTTCACTTTGTATTTAAAATAAATAAAATAGAATACAATGTGCACAAGGACAATCTCACGGTCGAAACACGTGTCTACACTCAATATTTCTTTATCCATTCAACATTTTATTTCTTTTATTTATTTAGTTTTTCAATATATTCTCGGATTCACTTCCATTTTTCAATTTACACACACACACACACACACACACACACAAATATATATATATATATATATATATATATATATATATATAAGTTTATGAAGTAGGAAGTGAAAATATAGATCGGGTTAAAATATCTGAAGATCAGGGGAAAAGAATGTCGATAATAAGGTTAGTGGGTTATATAAAGATAAAAGCGATAATCTGCTTTTCCCAAAATAATGTACCAGCGGGGTTTGAGATTGTTTTTTTGTTCTTTTTATAACTGAAAGGTTAAACGATTTCACTTAGTTATTAATAATTCATAGGTTTTATCTATTTTGGGAATAGAACTTTCCTTTCCCACGGGAAGAACATTTGGTAAGCAGCATCTCAATTCCTGGTACATTCTACGGGGGGAAAAATGACACTTACCTGAGAGGAGGTGAAACTGGCAAACCAAAACCTTTTGGTTCTAAGAAAACAAAAACTAACATTTGGGAGTATGGATAGGGTGACCTCTCTTAGAAATTGCCTTTTCGTTTCATCGGGGAAACTTGAATTTAAGAAAAGAAAATCGATTTATTTTCTAATTAATTGAAATGAAATGAAAAAAAGTTGAAAAAGAATAAATAGTGTTTACCGCGTGCCGCTTTCTGATATGAAAATTATTAGATGTTTTCCGTCGATATTTCGACGCCTATTAAAATTCATGATTTATATTTCCCTTTGTATGTTCAAAATTCCTATAAATTAATTTTCGTCTTTTCTTTCCTTTTTCTTTATTCTCTCTCTTACTTAAAAAAAAAGAAGATACCAGACTGTATCCCCTGCAAAAGCGTACGATTCCAAAAGAAGTGTCCTGTCTACGCTAATAAACTAACACATCACTCCTTAAGTCCTCGGCCTAACTAATAAAACAACAACTTATAGGCAAAGTTTGACTTTATTCATCAACATAGTCTCCTTCTAGGTTGATACATTGATTCTGTAAGGTTCAAAGTTATAATAAGTTGAACAAAACAACAATAGGGATGTGTGTGTCTGTGTATTTATCAATTCCTTCGCACGAGCAAGATGTGACTTAAGCTTAATTTTTAAGTAGATTTTGGCAGTTTGAATTCAGTTTTCCTTCTCCTAGACTGGTTGGCATACCAAGATTAAAGAAATCGGTCTAACCTACTATTTACCCATAGCTGGAAATGATACATATAACAGAAATACAAAGAAGATATAAAAAAGGACACATTCATGAATAGAGATACAATAAGGAGGTATACAAGAGATACCTAAATGTACATATATAAGTAATGGATAGTTATGGAGAGTCCATAGGGCAATGTCACTTACTAGCGTTGCGTTGGGGGCTTCTGCCCCCACACGAGAAGGGTGTAGACATAAAAGTCTAACCCATGAGCATGAAATGCTGTAGAAGAAGAAGAAGAAGAGGCCGAGAGTTCAAAACAGGCGCTCAAATACAAAAAAAACCTGGTGGACAAAAACGGGAACCCAGAGGGAGGATAACTCTTCCAGTCAAAGAGAAGACATCCCAACAATTCCAGCGCTTCTCTAACAATTCGATGCCTTTTTGTAGAACAATTTATCTTTGTCCTCAAAATACACCTCAGTTCCCCATATCACTTCTACTTGAAAGTATAGAATTATTAGTATTAGATAGGAATACTTGAAACCATATAACTGGATGCAAGCACATGACCTATTAAATAGAAATAATTACTTATTTCAAGTGGTGGCAGATTGGGATGTGTTAAGGTCAAGTGCTAATTCTCGAGTACATTGCGCGGATTGTATTCCTCCAATTCTCTTAAAGCATCTTGATCGCAGTCTGATGAATGTCCTGGTCTGGGGTCATCTCTCAATGACGTATCACGAGATCGAAAACTTTGCAAACCAGTTTTGGCGGTCAATGATAAGACCATGGCCATAAACATTATACATTTTCTTAGCTGTTTCTGTAGGAAACTTAAATTAATGTTCTTAAATTTCCACAACATATTCGCTTTCAGTTCTTCTATTTTGGGGACGTGAGATCATATATTAAATTCTTTGACTGTTGAAAATAGGATGACCGATGGAGGCACTCTTTAATTAGGTAATTTCCGGTCGCGTTTAAAACATTAGAAGTTTTAAATGCGTAGTTACAACTTGCCTTTAAAAAACGGAAATTATCTATGACTGAACCCAATATATATGTTTCTGAAGAGGGGTAAGTGTGTGTGTGTGTGTGTGTGTGAGAGAGAGAGAGAGAGAGAGAGAGAGAGAGAGAGACAGACAGACAGACAGACAGACAGACAGAGACAGAGACAGAGAGAAAGGCGGTGGGTGGTGTTTAGTAAGCGTGCGTACATTAAACTTTGATAGTGCTCGGGTCTGCACACGCACGTGCGTATTATCTTGGAAATTTGAATTTTTTTTGGGTCCGTTCATCTATTAATGAGTAAGAAATGTGTTGAAGAGTTGACTATGATGTAGACACCATTCTGATCTCTCCTACACACGACCCTGTTCTACTCGTACACACCACACTGATCTACTTAGAGACAACACCCTAGCTAGCCCACTCATAATCACACGCACAAATTCATCATGACGGATAAATTACATCAAGATTACAGTATTTCCTGTTAGAACACTTTATTAGGTTATAGAAAACTTACTTTACCTACTTTATTTTCGTATACATTCTCTGAGAATTTTTATTTACTTCCCATCATTTTTGTATATCCGAGTGTTAAGCTGTCCGACTGCTGCTGAGTCGATCGGGTTCTGTCTCGGCTGTAGCTAGCTCACAAAATGTCTAGCCACACTGAAGAGACTTGATAAGTCTAAACACGTGTCTGTGAATGACTATATATATTTACCAACCCCTCCGCGCGGGCAGGATGTGACACAAGGTCAATTTCTTAAGCGGAGTTCAACAGGTTTGAATTCAGAGTTTTCATTCTCCTAGGCCGGTTGCCTAACCAAGGTCAAAGAGCCCAATCTGCCCTACTATTTATCCATAGCTGGAGGGAGAATAGGATTCATACCTTTTCCAAGGGTATTAGCGTTAAGTGAAATGCAATTACCACATCCAGGATTTGAACTCTGGGCGACGAGTCCATTTCCCATGACTTTAACCATTACACCATGCGCTTCCACAATATGCTCCCCATCCCCGAGGTTGAGCACTTTGGGGGGGGATTTCGCTGACGACCGCCAACTAAAGCGTAAACTCAACGCTCTCCTATAAAAGGGATGGAGCACTCTATGGCGGCCTTTACATACATACATACAGATGTGTGTATTAAAACAGTTAAAATCCCCTTCGCATTCTGTGGGTGACAATGCCGAGTGGTTAAGCTGTTCGACTGCTACTTAGTCGATCGGAGTTCTATCCCGGCTGTAGGTAGCTCTCAAATGTCTAGCCACACTGAAGAAACTTGATAAGTCGAAACATGTGTCTGTGGATGACTATATAATATATATATATATAGTTTTTAATAAGTCATAATATATATATATATATATATATATATATATATATATATATATATATATATATATATATATATATATATATATAAAGTTTGTGAAAAACAAGAAAATATATCAAACATTAACATTATTGAAGACGACTATATATATATATATATATATATATATATATATATATATATATATTATTTAAGCAATTTTTGTTAAAGACTACGGAATATTTCTTAAAAATTTTCAAGACTTTCAAATTGTTTTCCGTAAATCGGAATCTAAATGGTAGAGAAAATATCCCACAGTTTGTAAACAAGCACTTTCAACCATTTCACTGGTCATACTCTGGTGGCGTTATGGGTTGTAGTGATCACTTGTTTGGTGTGAGTTTTATTCATTTAGAAGTTCTTTGTGACTCAAGGGTAACCAATAATGTCCTGAGTGCGACCAGTGAAATTGTTGTAAGCAATCGGATCCCGAGGTAAGGAAAACAAGAAGACTTGAACTTCTACACTTGAAAATTATAACGAATAAATATTCCGTGATCTTTAACAAAACATACTTAAATAACAACTTGCAGTTAAAATACATTATAAGTATATAAATTGTATTGTCATTCACATACAATGCTGTTTCACCATTTCACGGCTCACCAGTAAGACTAGATAAAGCACGCTGCTTTTGGGGGGGAGGAAACCTGACCGATTTGTCATCAGTCAGAATTCTTACCACCGCGCCATCCATACACCCACTTTTTAGAAATGGAATTTTACTATTATAAATAAATTAGGCTGTTTTAAGGAGAGCTATGTAATTTTTGCGTAATTAGCAGCCTCCAGAAAATTCCATTTGCCGGGAATTTATATATATATATGTGTGTGTGTGTGTGTGTGTGTGTGTGTGT
The DNA here is from genome assembly GCA_023376005.1 of Doryteuthis pealeii. Lineage (NCBI taxonomy): Eukaryota > Metazoa > Mollusca > Cephalopoda > Myopsida > Loliginidae > Doryteuthis > Doryteuthis pealeii. The sequence continues at coordinate 14,474,379 of CM042148.1, forward strand.
GTGTGTTTGTGTGTTGTGTGTGTGTGTATGTGTGCATGTATGCGCGCACACATATATATAGGGATGTGTGTGTCTGTGTATTTATTAATCCCTTCGCACGAGCAAGATGTGACTTAAGCTTAATCTTTAAGTGGAGTTTAGCAGTTTGAATTCAGTTTTCCTTCTCCTAGACTGGTTGGCATACCAAGATTATAGAAACCGGACTAACCTACTATTTATCCATAACTGAAGGGATAATAATTCAATTCCTACATTTTATTTCATTGTTATTCGCGCTGTGTGAAATATAAACAACCTCGTCCAGGATTTGAACTCGGTTTAACGTGTCCATTTTCTACGATGGTAACCATTACCCGACAAACAACTTCATACGCCATATGATATGAGATGTCTTCAGGGATCTATCAGTATTTTGAATTAGAGATTTCATCGTGTGCTGTGATGCATATCATAAACTGTAAAAAAAATGACTCCAAATATGGGAAGACATACTTTATAAAAAAACAGACTTAAAAAAAAATTTCTTCCAATTCAGGGGCACAATACTTAAATACATAAGACATAAGTGCATAGTTACACAGCCTTGATGATTCATAGTCACGTGATACTGATCTGTGATTTCTACACACTTAAACCAGTACCAACAGAATGCCCTTTCTGACACAAGGTCAACTGGGCGCGATGAACGCACTCATTCGAAATATTCGTTGATCAAATAAAACATCTTATAATATATGGTGTGGTCGTACCCATATCCTCAATAATGACCAAGGAAGGTTAAAAGTACTTGTACTCGGGATACAACATTAGATTTCTGACAATTATTAAACAATCTTCATCATCGGTTGCGACATCTCGCTCGCGAACATGAAAAAGTTAATAAAAAACTTTAGATACTTGTCTGCCATCTTTACTACTACTACTACTACTACTACTACTACTACTACTACTTCTGCTGCTAATGATGATAATAATACCAACTATATATATATATAAAAAAGATGGAGACATCACCACACTGGATGGCAAGCCCCTGAAATTAGTATACTAGTTTCAATACTTTGGTAGCAATATCTTATCTACGGATAGCGATGGCAATATACGCAGAGAAGAAGCATAAACTGCCATTGACAGATGATCGATCATATAGAAATATGATTTACCTGATAAGATGAATAGAGAATTTTCCAAGCTTTTGTCGTGCCAGTACTACTGTATGGCTACACTACTTTAGCTTTAACTGAATGATTGGAGAAAAGGTACACAAAGATAATGCAAGCAGCCTTGGACAAATCCTGGAAACGGCACCCCACAGAAAGCAGAACATTATCCATTACGGCGCGGGAATTTTACTAAAGTGAGTCAAAAAAACTTGACTGTGAAATACCGAACTCGTCTGATACTCCCCGAAT
>CM042148.1:14475990-14500990 GCA_023376005.1 Doryteuthis pealeii
GCTTCAGTAGAATTGAAAGAAAGAAAGAAAGAAAGAAAGAAAGAATAGAGAGATGAAGTGATAACGCTATACATCAGGCGTGTTTTTCTGCTTTAATAGAATGGAAAGACAGAAACAAAGAAAGAAGAGGGAGGAGAACTAGTAATGCTATACATCAGATGCGTATCGTCCAGCTTCAGTAGAATTGAAAGAAAGAAAGAAAGAAAGAAAGAAAGAATAGAGATATGAAATGATTACGCTATATATCAGGCGTGTTTTTTCTACTTTAATAGAATGGAAAGACAGAAACAAAGAAAGAAGAGGGAGAACTGATAATGCTATACATCAGATGCGTATCGTCATCTTCAATAGAATTAAAAGAAAGAAAGAAAGAAAGAAAGAAAGAAAGAAAGAATAGAGATATGAAGTGATAACGCTATACATCAGGCGTGTTTTTTTCTGCTTTAATAGAATGGAAAGAAAGAAACAAAGAAAGAAGAGGGAGAACTGATAATGCTATACATCAGATGCGTATCGTCAGCTTCAGTAGAATTGAAAGAAAGAAAGAAAGAAAGAAAGAAAGAAAGAATAGAGAGATGAAGTGATAACGCTATACATCAGGCGTGTTTTTTCTGCTTTAATAGAATGGAAAGACAGAAACAAAGAAAGAAGAGGGAGAACTGATAATGCTATACATCAGATGCGTATCGTCATCTTCAGTAGAATTGAAAGAAAGAAAGAAAGAAAGAAAGAAAGAAGAAAGAAAGAAAGAAAAAAAGAATAGAGAGATGAAGTGATAACGCTATACATCAGGCGAGTTTTTTCTGCTTTAATAGAATGGAAAGACAGAAACAAGAGAAAGAGAGGAGAACTGATAATACTAAAAGAAAGAAAGAAAGAAAGAAAGATTAGAGAGATGAAGTGATAACGCTATACATCAGGCGTGTTTTTTCTGCTTTAATAGAATGGAAAGACAGAAACAAAAAAGAGGGAGAACTGATAATACTAAAAGAAAGAAAGAAAGAAAGAAAGAAAGAAAGAATAGAGAGATGAAGTGATAACGCTATACATCAGGCGTGTTTTTTCTGCTTTAATAGAATGGAAAGACAGAAAGAAAGAAAGAAGAGGGAGAACTGATAATGCTAAAAGAAAGAAAGAAAGAAAGAAAGAAAGAAAGAATAGAGAGTGAAGTGATAACGCTATACATCAGGCGTGTTTTTTTTTTCGCTTTAATAGAATGGAAAGACAGAAACAAGAAAGAAGAGGGAAGACTGATAATGCTAAAAGAAAGAAAGAAAAGAAAAGAAAGAAAGAATAGAGAGATGAAGTAATAAGGTTATACATAAGACACGTATCGTCTACTTTGATGGAATGGAGGGAAGGAAAGAAGAAAGAAGGAAAGAACAGAAAAAGAAAAAATAATTTATAGAGAGAAACTGCAGAAATAGATAGATCGATAGATAGATCGATCGCTTGATAGATAGATAGATAGATAGAAAGATCTGATTTTTTTTCTTTCCTTCCAACTAATGCCCCCTCTTGGAATGATTAACTATTTCTCTTTGTCATGCAACGTAGACAGTTTCCAATTGGAGTTTTGGTTTTTGGAATCACTGCAAAAGAAAGCATTGGGACAAACTTTTCCTAGTTCGGCGTTTAGCTAAAAAGAGAATCGGTAATCTCAAGAGGCTGCGAATCTTCACCAAAAGGTTAAACAAGAACGATAACTCTTACATAATAAGGAATCTTGTCTATCCAGAGCTTATTTCCTATTTGTAAATATCAGCTTTTGAAAAATCACATGCATGTTCGGCATTAATGAATGAAATATTTTAATACAAAGTTGGTTTATGAACATAAATGGAAATCTTAAATCCGGTATGCAAATACGGATAAGTGCTTGTACAATAAAGACAATTGAGTGGGGGGGGGTGAAGAGAAAATCAGCATTCGTAATCCGGATCTTCATTTCGATTGAGGGCATAACATAATGCTATACATCAGGCGTGTTTTTTCTGCTTTCGTAGAATGGAAAGGAATAAACAATAAAAGAAGAGGGAGGAGAACTGGTAATGCTATACATCAGATGCGTATCGTCCAGTTTCAGTAGAATTGAAAGAAAGAAAGAAAGAAAGAAAGAATGAAAGAAAGAATAGAGATATGAACTGATAACGCTATACATCAGGCGTGTTTTTTTCTGCTTTAATAGAATGGAAAGGAATAAACATTAAAAGAAGAGGGGGGAGAACTGGTAATGCTATACATCAGATGCGTATCGTCATCTTCAGTAGAATTGAAAGAAAGAAAGAAAGAAAGAAAGAAAGAAAGAAAGAATAGAGAGATGAAGTGATAAATGTTAACTTAACGTGGTAACTAACAATAAAAGTAAAGTCGTCGAGGTGGCGGGGCTAAAGTCGGTACCATCCAAGCAGCGAAGGAGTCTATCCCCTTTTTACTAGTGCCCGACCAAGCAGATTGTTTTTATCAGTGTTTTTTTTTAATTATTTTTAGTGGAACAATCTAAACATATATTATGGATATTTGCCTGTCATCCCACTTATGAGGGCGTGACACAAGGACATTTTTATGTGGGCCCACCCACAAGCCGAAGCTCATGGGTGGTAGGCACAAAAAATGCGTCGATCCCGTCGGCATTCCCCCTGAGTTGGCGAGGGCCGGTATCGAACTCGGAACCTTGTGGTTCCTAGTTGTTGGAATATTTTTCTCATATGAGATGTGCTGTAGGTCACCACTTTAACTTATAGACTCTGCGTGGGTGCGTGGATTCAATCAGCCAATCAACATGCTCGAATATGTGGTTAGTTAACTATTTAATCTCTGATCTTGAAAGCCCCTCAGTTGCTGGTAAATTCGACACGGACAGACGGATCAGCAACAAAGGATTCTACCTAACACTAGGTAACCGAAGGAGTCTACCTAACACTAAGGAACACAAGGGATTTCCACTGTAAAGTGCTCTCACGTAAAAATGGTAGCAAAAATCGTAACACTAGTCTGACGTTGAATTAATTCGGTGAGGACGTTAAGACACGGGTATTTGAAATAGGCCACTTGTCACGTTTTTTTTTTGTTTTTTTTTAAGGGGAACATAAAACTAATCCTTTATGTAATGGTTGGTGTGTAAGGTTTAGGTAACAGTTCGGTGAGGACATTGTGGGTAATAATAATAATAATAATAATAATAATAATAATAATAATTTAATAGTTTAATAATAATGTAATAGTTTAATAATAAACGGATCACCTTATCCCAGCAAGAAGACCAGACTTAGTGTTGATAAACAAAAAAGAAAGAACTTGTCAACTGGTGGATTTTGCAGTGCCAGCAGATCACAGGGTGAAGCTAAAGGAAAATGAAAAAATGGACAAATATCTGGATCTTCCCAGAGAACTGAAAAAGTTACGGCACATGAAAGTGAAAGTGATACCAATTGTAGTTGGTGCACTTGGAACAGTCCCAAAAGGGTTAGAAAAGGGTCTGGAAAGTTTGGAAATCAGAGGAAGGATTGAAACCATTCAGAACACTGCACTGCTGCAATCTGCCAGAATACTCAGAAGAGTCCTGGAGACCTGAGGAGACTTGCTGTCACTCAGACTCCAGTGAAATACTTAAGACACGGGTATTTGAAATAGGCTACTTGTCACGTTTTTTTTAAGGGGAACATAAAACTAATCCTTTGTGTAATGGTTGGTGTGAAGGTTTAGGTAACAGTTCAGTGAGGACCTGGTGGGTAATAAGTTAGAACAAGCTAAACAATTAAGTTATTCTATAAGAGGGACTAACAGACCGTAAACGGAATCCATGTAACGTAATATTGAAATAGGAGGAAACCAAAAACTCCTTTATATGGGAGTGCGAAAGAGGATTGACCTTTCTCATTGGTTCCCGCTAACAGCGACTTTTCAATTTAAAGGGTCAATTTTTTGTAGCTTTTATCGTTTGAGTTTTTAATGTCAAGACTAGTCCGGAATCAGATCGGGGCCATATTGGAGTCAATATGATGTACAAGAACCCGTAAAAAAGTAAAAAGTAAGTAAAGTCGTAGGGGTGGCCTAAAGTCGGTATCAGCCAGACAGCGAGGGTGTCTATCCCCTTTTCACTAACTCTAGACCAAGGAGATCGTTTTTTAGCGTCTGAGGTAGAGCGCCACACCTACCAACAGCTCCTCACTTTACCGCACAGATCCCTGTGCCATTCATACGCTGTGTTGGCGAGGGCCAGTATCGACCCCGGAACCTTATGGTTCCTAGTCTACCGATTGAGCTAAACCTTATCCTTAAGCATCACGGGTCACCAACCAATGCGAACAGGTGGACACATTGGGGGAGTCTTACCCCTCTGCAGAGGTGCATTCTAACATGTTAGGTAAAAAAGAACGCATCATTGTGTAACGGTTGGCAAGCTAGTCTCGCAGATCCATTACGACTGAATAACGAGTTCGATTCTCACTGGATGTTCCATACTTGTGGCATTATGTCACATCCTACCCAAGGCAGACGGATTGGGGGAAAAAGCATCCCATCTTTGTGTAATTGTAAGCAACACAGTTGGTAGAGCGTCCAACTAGGAACCACAAGTTTCCTGGTTCGATACCGGCCCTCGTCAACTCAGCGTATGAGTAGCATAGGGATCTTTGCGGAGCTGATGGTAGGTGTAGCGCTCAACCCCCAAAACAATCTCCTTGGTTGAGCATTATTGAAAAGGGGATAGACTCCCTCGCTCTTTGGCTGGTACCGACATTAGGCTACCCCGACGACTTCACTTTTTTTTGTCTCACAGATCAATTACTACTGAAGAGCGAGTTCGACCCTCACTGGTTGCCCCATACTTCAGAATTCTGGAATATTTTGAGAATCCCATCATGGTGCAATGGTTAACAAGCTTAGGCCATATGACCTTTAGGCACCCCTTTTTCGATCTCGATTCATAGGAACATTTTTTCCATTTACACCGTCAAAATCCGGTTAATTGTTAACAGACGATTTTTAGAGGGTTTTTTAATTATAAAACTAACCCTTAACCCTAACCCTAACCCTAACCCTAACCCTTAACAAACAACCGGATTTTGACGGTGTAAATGGAAAAAAATGTTCCTATTAATCGAGATCGAAAAAGTTAAAGGTCATATGGTCCACAAGCTTAAATCTCCCGGATGCAAATACGGATAAGTAGAGCTAGTAAAGACAATTGAGCGGGATTAGAAGGGTTAAGAGAAGATTCCTATAAAATCAGCATTCGTAATCCGGGTCTTTGTTTCTTTGTTACGCTTCCTTTTTAATTATTCTTTCTTTTTATGTAATTTAGTCTGTGACCGTTTGTTACGATTTTATGGGCCATCCTTTAGGCTTCAAGCAAGAGCGCTTGTCCAGTGGAAATCCTTGGTAAAGAATCCTTTGGTTGTTCCTTGGTGCTCCTTAGAATTGTAAGTTCCTTAGTCAATGGTTGCAAATGGACGTAACTGTCAGTATCAGTGATTAAGTAGTCAACTAGCCACGCATTATGGCTGTTGATTGGCGGAGGAATAAACCACGTGACCTCGCCCAGTCTATAAATGTAGGTGGTGTATTGTAGGACATATTATATATAAAAATATTAGCAAGGAAGCGTGTGGTGTAATGGTTAATGTCATGGAAAATGGACTCGTCGCCCCGAGTTCAAATCCTGGACGTGGTAATTGCATTTCACTTAGTGCTAATACCCTTGGGAAAGGTATGAATCCTACTCCCCCTCCAGCTATGGGTAAATAGTAGGGTAGACTGGGCTCTTTAACCTTGGTTAGGCAACCGGTCTAGGAGAAGGAAAACTCTGAATTCAAACCTGTTAAACTCTGTTTTAAGAAATTGACCTTGTGTCATTCATATTGCTCGTGCAGTATATATTATATATATATATATATATATATATATATATTATATATATATATATATTCCAACACCGTTTTTGTTCATTCCGGGTTTAGTATTTTACTAAGACTTGATGAGTTTGGTTCAAGGCCTTGATTCGCACAGGGCGATGAAAAGTGGCATTGTATTTTCTCGTTTTCATACTTCACTCTTACAGCGCACACTCTATTTATACACTGTTGTTTAGAACATCTGGATGATTACTGAGACTGCGAAAATTACGGAACCATTACGCGAACCCTCTACCTCGATGTTTTAGCACTCTGTAGCGAGTTACTCTATGTCAGGCGCAGACTGTATTTGGATGTACTAGTATATTGAATATTGTATGATCCAGTATACAACAGACATAGAACAACCCTGGACGGATTGGCATGCCATTAAAATCAATCAACCAAAGAAAAATAAGTAAAGGGATTTTTTTTTCGTTTTCTGTCAGTCTAGCCGTCTGTGTTTGATTGGGAGCATATGTTATGCTGTTCTTCTTCACAAGAAAAGGTAACCGATTTTTCATAATTTCTACCCTACGTAGACGAGTAGTGTAGCAAGTGTAAATATTACTCTTTCTTTCATTTTAACTCACACATATCGTCCACCCCCTCTCTCTCTCTCTCTCTCTCTCTCTCTCTCTCTCTCTCTCTCTCTCTCTCTCTCTCTCTTATTACTTATGGTCATATGACCTCTTCTTAGTTTTCGTCACATTCTAGTTTATATAGTCTCTGTCTCTCTCTTTTCTTTCTCTCTCACGCGCGCACACACACACACACTCACACACACTCTCTCTCTCTCTCTCTCTCTCTTCTCTCTCTCTCTCTCTCACACACACACTCACACACTCTTTGTCTCTTTCTCTCTCCCTCTGTCTCTCATACACACACACACTCTCTCTCACACACACACACACACTCTCTCTCCCCTCTCTCTCTCTCTGTCTTTCTCTCCCTCTGTCTCTCATACACACATACACACACACTCTCTCTCTCTCACACACACTCTCTCTCCCTCTCTCTCTCTCTCTCTCTCTCTCTGTCTTTCTCTCTCTCTCTCTCTCTCTCTCTCTCTCTCTCTCTCTCTCTCTCTCTCTCTTAAACTCTTACAATTACCCTTCCTCCCTCCGTCTATTTATGATTTTTCTCGTATTTTTATTACTTATTGTCATATCACATTTCTTAGTTTATATAGTTTGTTATTTCCCCCCCCTCTCTCTCTCTCTCTCTCTCTCTCTCTCTCTCTCTCTCTCTCTCTCTCTCTCTCATTAAACTCTTACAATTATTCTTTCCCCCCATATTCGTCTATTTATAATTTTTCTCGTATTTTCATTACTTATTGTCATATTACCTCTTCTTAGTTTCCGCTACATTCTAGTTTATATAGTTTTTTATTCTCTTTCTCTCTCTCTCTCTCTCTCTCTCTCTCTCTCTCTCATTAAACTCTTACAATTACCCTTCCTTCCTTCGTCTATTTATAATTTTTCTCGTATTTTTATTACTTATTGTAATATCACCTCTTCTTTGTTCCCGCCACATTCTAGTTTATAGATTGTTTTTTTTATTTATTCATTTCTATTCTTCGTTCTTGAAATGTTTCCAGAATTTTTCATGTTCTTTCTTTCCATTATTTAAATGCATCATTCGTTTTAATTTTTAAAACAATCCCTTTGTCTTTTTCCTCTTTTATCTTTCCCTAATCTTCTATCTTTTTCTCTTCCCCTTCCCTTTTTTCCAATGTTTAAACCCTGTTCGTCGTCTCTTTTCACTGCCTTCTGTGCTTCCACCCGCCATTTCATCTTGGCTCTGTCATCTTTGCAAAAACAATCAGACGATCTTTAAACACAAACTTTAAATGTAATTGTTGTGACCAGCCGAAGAAGAAGAAGAAATAAAAATACAAAAAAAATTGAGACAACAAATGAAATCAAAGATTTTCGTGTTTTAATTCTTTGGATTTTTATATATTCGCTTGTTTGTTTGTTTATTTGTGTCAACTTACGCATCGAGACATCAGACATCAGGCACAATCGACAAAAAAGACTCGAGACGATAATGGCGGCCATCTTTTTTTTTATCATCCCTTTTTCTTTTTCTTTTTTGTTTTCTTTTTTGTTTTCTTCTTTATTTTTCTTTGCTTTTTACCTTTCTTTCTTCTTTTCTTTTTTTTTATTTCATCCAAGATGCTTTATTCTTTTATACTCCATCATTTATTTTTATTTTTATTTTTATTTTATTTTTCATTTTTTTTTCTTCTTTCCTTTTCTTCTTTTTCTTTTCTTTTTTAAAAAATTTCATTCAAAGATTCTTTATTCTTTTATTTTTTTATCTTATTTTTACTCTTTATTTTTCTTTTCTTCTTTCCTTTTCTTCTTTTTCTTTTCTTTCTTTCAATTTCATCCAAGATTCTTTATTCTTTTATACTCCACCATTTATTTTTTTAATCTTATTTATATTCTTTTTTTTCTTTTCTTCATTTCTTTTCTTCATTTTCTTTTCTTTTTTTTTAAATTTTATTCAAAGATGATTTATTCTTTCATACTCCATCATTTCTTTTTCCTATCTTTTCTTGTTTTTGTTTTTTTCGTTCCTTCTTCCTTTCTTTTTCCTTTTATCTTTCCTTCAAACACATTCACTTCATACAATTTTCATTCTTCATTTAAACATTCTTTATTCCTTTTGATTCTACCTTTTCTTTTTCCTCTCTTTTAAAAATATTTTTGATTCTGATTCCTTCATTTTTTCCTTCCTTATTCCTTTTTTTCCTTCTTTCTTTCATTCGTATTGGATTCAGGTTTTGAATTATTTCTCCCGTTTTCATTCAGTTCTTTTTTAATTTTATTATTTCTTTCATTCACATCTTCGATTTTACTTTTCTTTTAAAACACATTTTTGATTCCTTCATATATTTTTCATTTTTCATTTAAACATTTTTTTATTCCTTTCAAATATGACTTTTCTTCCTTCTATCCTAAGACCTTTGTGTTCTCATTCATTCTTTCTTTCTTTTTTTGTTCTTCTTTCTTTCTTTCTTTCTTTCTTTCTTTCTTTCTTTCTTAATGCTTTATTCATGTTTATGCTTTTCTTTTTCTATATAAAATTATTCCTTCCAGCTTATTTAATTTCTTTATCATTTCATTATTTCTTTCATTTGTGTCTTCTTCGGTTTTTCTTTTCTTTTCAAAAATTTCTGATTCCTTCATTTTTTCTTTCAATTTTCATTTAATCATTCTTTATTCCTTTTTATTCTATCCTTCTTCTTCCTCTTTCTTAAGAACATTTCTAATTCTGAATCATTGTTTCTTTCTCCTTTTTACTTTCCTTATTTATTTCATTCATGCTTTTCATCTTTTGTCTTTTAAGTACATTTTTTCTTCATTCGTTTTTTCTTCATTCATACATTAGTTCTTTCTTTTTCTTATTTTCTCTCCTTGTTTCTTTCATTCATACTTCATTTATTTATCAATTTTGTCTTTTTCAACATTTCCGACTCCTTTATTCTTTCTTCGTTTATTCCTTCTTTCTTTCTTTTTCTTGTCCTTCTTTCTTTCTTTCATTCATTATTCATTTCTTGTTTTAAGAATATTTCTAATTCTTTTTTCATTTTTTCCTTCTTTTTTATGTTTCCTTTTGTATTTCCTTTTTTTTTTCATTCAAGCTCATGAATTTTTGCTTTCTTCTTTTTTCATCTAAAAAAATATTCCTTCGTTAGTCCTTCTATGTTTTTCTCCTCTTCTCATCTCCTTTGCAATTTTTTCTTCTTTTTCTCGGTGAATATTTACGAATCCTGTCATTTATTATTCTTTCTTTCAATTTTACACACGTTTCTTCTTCTCTTGTCTTTATTCTTTCATATCTATTTATTTATTTATTTGTTTATTATCCTAATTTTTTTCTATCTCCTCTCCTATATTTCTTCCCTCTTTCTTTCTTTATTATCTATCCTTTTTAAACTATTTTGACAGCTTCCTTTACCTTTTCCTTTTCTTCCCTTTTTCTTTCTTTCTTCTTTTCTTGATTTCTTTCTCTCTAAATCGATGTTTCCTTTTTCTTCCTCTTTTTTGTATTTCTTCCTTCTTCTCTTATGTATTTTCCATCTTTCTTTCTTTTAAATATATCGATTGCTTTGTTTCTCCTTTTCTTTATTTATTTCTTTCTTCGTTTCTTTTGTTTCTCTTTCATTCTGAATCATTTCTCCCTTTTTCTTTTACTTTCCTATATTTCTTCCTTGTTTCCTTATGCATTTCTTTCCTTCTGTCTGTCACATATTTCCACTGCTTTGTTTTTTCTTTCTTTCGGTTTTTCTTTCTTTCTTTCATTCTTTCTTTCTCTTGTTCTTTCTTTTCTTAATTTCTATCTAAATTACCTATTCCTTTTTCTTATTCTTCTATTTCATATTTCTTCCTTCTTCACTTTTCATCTTTCTTTCTTTCAAATTTCTCGATTGCTTCATTTGTCTTTTTCCTTTTTTTTGTTCTTTCTTTCTTTCTTTCTTTCTTTCTTTCTTTCTTTTTCTTTTTCTTTCCCTTTCTTTCTTTTTTCTTTTTCTTTTTCTTTTTTCTTTCTTTCTTTTTTTTCTATTTTCTTTCTTTCTTTCTTTCTGTTTTCGTTTTCTTTCTTTCTGTTTTCTTTTTCATCTTTCTTCTTTCTTTTCTTTTTCTTTCTTTCTTTCTTTCTTTCTTGCTTTCTTTCTAAATTACCCTTCCCTATTTCTCATTCTTTATTTTCTCATTCTTTTCCTTCTTCTTATGTATTTCCCATCCTTCTTTCTTTCAAAATTTTCTGCTACATTGGTTGTATTTTTTTTGCCTTTATTGAAAACCTTTTTTTTCCTTTCTTTCTTTCTTCTTACTTTTTATCTTTCTTTCTCCATTTTCTCTGCCATTTTCTTTTTCATCTTTTCCCTTTAAACATTACATTTCCTGTTATTTATGCTTCAATCTATTCAAACTTTATTCTGTTTCATTGTAACTCAAATCCATTTGTTCTGCATGATTCGTTTTTTTCCTTTTATCGGCTGCCATTTCAATGTTGTCTTTCTTCATTTTCATCTTTATATATTTTTTTATGTATCACTTATTCACTTTTTTCTTGTTCAACTTGGATTCTTTCAATTTGTATAATTTCCTTCTTCCTTCTTATTCGTCTTCTTTTTTTTTTTCATTCATTTTTTTTTCTTTCTTGTTGTCTTTCATTTATCGGATTTCTTTCTTCTTTTTTTTTTTCATATTTGATCTTTCTTTTTGGTTTGTAAAACGTCTGGCAATGTCGTCTACTTCCTGGTTGTGTTTTCACCCGCATATTTTTTTTTCATTACGATGACAGTTTTTATGTCTTTTACCCATTCCATACGCGCTCTCTCTCTCTAACTCTCTGTCTCTGTCTCTGTCTCTGTCTCTGTCTCTCTCTCTCTCTCTCTCTCTGTATATATATATCCGTATATCTATATCTATCTATATATATATCCCTATATCTATATCTACACACATACACATACATACATACATACATATATATATATATATATATATATATATATATATATATATATATATATATGGGGGTACAAATGAATGAATGAATAGTTCCAATGAAACACTTGCTACCATGCACCTTTATATATATATATATATATATATATTATAATATATATATATATATATAAGTCGACGGGGCGGCCTAAAGTCGGTATCAGGCAGTCAGCGAGCTATCCCTTTTCAATAGCGCTAGACCAAGGAGATTGTTTTAGCATCTGAGGTGGAGCGCCACACCTACCATCAGCTCCTTACTTTACCGCACAGATCGCTGTACTACTCATACGCTGAGCTGGCGAGGGCCGATATCGAACTAGGAACCTTGTGGTTTCCGAACTCTAACTAACTGAGCCCGGCCATAAAAATATCTTTTTTATCTATGTATATCAGTATATTGATATCTCCCTATCTCAGTTTATTCCTATCTATCTATCTATCTATCTATCTATCTATCTATCTATCTCTCTCTCTCTCCTTCTCTATATATATATATATTATATAATATATATATATATATATATATATATACATTTCTATCAGTCTCATTGGATTTTTATCTCTATCTTAAAATATATAAAAATATTTATCTCAGTCTATTCTTATGTTTAAGTTTCTTTTATCCCTCTATTTCAACCCGTTCGTATATATATATATATATATATATATATATATATATATATATATATATATTTATCAGTCCGTTTGTAATTTTACCTAATGTTTCTTTCTATCTATCTATCTCAATCCGTTTATTTCTTCTTCTTTCTTTCTTTCTTTCTTTTCTCTTCTTTAATCTTAACTATCATCATCTATCTATCTATTATCTATGTATCTATTCTGTTGTACTCATTATTCTTTCTTTCTTCTTTCTTTCTTTCTTTCTTTCTTTTTTCTTCTTTCTTCTTTCTTTCTTTAATAACAACTCCTACTTCTTTGCCTTTCAATCATATATCCGTCTCTGAATTCCACGTCTCTCCTTCGTTCCTTCTCTTCTTCATTTCTCTTTCCTCTTTCTCTCTTCCTCGGCCCAATTTCCCTAAACTTCCTCTCTGTATTTTCCGCCATTATCAAGACAGAAATTCCTTTTTCCCGCGCTAATCGCCCGCTAATCCCGGCGCTCCCAAACAGTTCCGAAAAGAAAGACAGAATAATAATAATAATAAAATGGCGGAAGCTTATAAAGATGGCGGGTAGGGGTGAATGGATCCTGGGTGGAGGTTGTGATAGTAAAGGCAGCGGGGCGCGGGTGGCGGGTAGGGATAGATGACAGTTAGACCATTATGCTAATTATCTTATCGTTATGATAGATATCTGGTGCGGCGAGCCGTGTGGTAATTTTCCGGCGAATTGAACGCGTAGTCATATGGACACACTTCAATACACACAGTCTCATTCTTTCGGTCTCTCTCATTCTACTTCTTACACATATAAATACAGACCTTCTCTCTCTCTCTCTCTCTCTCTCTCTCTCTCTCTCTCTCTCTCTCTCTTCTCAATACTTATGTCATAAACTAAAGAAATGTACCCGTATCCTGGGTATAACGCTAAATTGTATCTAGTGTTTATGACCCAATTTAGGAGCTCTGAAAATTGTAGAGCACCACTTCATTACCATTACTCCCAGTTCCATTATGATTCGAGGGTGGTAGTATATGTTAGGGTCTCACGTAAGGACCAAATACATCCCTTTGCAAGTTAATGAAAATAATTTCTTCCAGTTTATTGATACACATGAAGTTAATACAGATATTACCAATTTCATCATCATCATCATCATCATCATCATCATCATCATCATCATCATGTCGCGCTATTAACACGGATATCCATGACAGTCTCTCTCTCCATCCGTCCCTATCGTTCATCATTCTCGGGAGGTCCTCTATGCAGCATCCTGTATCCGCGCAGAGCTTTGCTGGTCGGTCCACACTGGCGTGCCCATGTGCTAGCTTTCACAGTAATGTAACGTATTAGAGAGGGGGAGGGTCAGCAAGTTAACAGTGATGTGTAAATTAGAACGGAAAAGATTTTAGAAGGAAAATAAGAACTACGTATAGATTAGAATGGAATTTTTTAAGGATGAATTATCATAATGCCACATGCCATTTTTTCTATTGGTCGAGAAGTGGCACGTGGCGAAGTGCGAGAGAGGAAGAGTGAGAGTTGAGAATGTTAAGGGAGTTTGGAATTATGCGTTGACGGTGAGATACGTGGGATCTTGCCCTCGGCAATTGTGACTTGGGTGAAAATCTCATGAAAAAAAAGTGGCCTTGTGTTATTACTAAAAAAACAAATGGCGCAAGACACGATGTGCCCCAGGGCCCCAAGTTGATTTCCATACTCCAAACATCACAGAATTGCCAGTCAACTTAACATCAATCCAGCAACCCTATTCAAGCCTCTCTACGTAGACACAAGATGGGATAAGTATACAACTATTATTTTCACTATCAACACGTCAACTC
Organism: Doryteuthis pealeii; assembly: GCA_023376005.1. Taxonomy (NCBI): domain Eukaryota; kingdom Metazoa; phylum Mollusca; class Cephalopoda; order Myopsida; family Loliginidae; genus Doryteuthis; species Doryteuthis pealeii. Next base: position 14,489,881 of record CM042148.1, read on the forward strand.
CATTCTGACATAAGAGCGATGTTGAACTAACATCACAACAATTATCTATACCAATTTATTAATATTCACAAAGTTAAATGTATACTCTGAATTCAAACCTGTTGAACTCCTTTGTGTATTTGGTATGATACTAAACTGCATATGTTGCATAATTTATGTGGTAGCATAGATTATTAGCAACACCCTGTAATTCTGCGGGGCCAATTTTTTCATATCACGGTATGGAAAATCACTGGACAGTTGAAATCTCGCACGTCACGTGAATTTGACTTTGTTGGTCAGTTGACGGTCAGACCCCGGTTGGAACAGACGTGTTCCAACCCGGCTGCCAGCCCCGCCCGGTGAGTTAGGAAACGACAATAAAGCTTTAAAAAGCATAAGTCTTGTTGATCAGTTGTTGCATGACTTAAACCAGTGAATAGCATTTCTATATCTGAAAGAAAAAACGGTATAAAATACTAAGCATAGCATATGTTAAAATTTGAAGATATTTGAACGAGAAATTGGTCAAGTTATTAGATTATGGAATGATATCAAATTTTTCTGAAACCACCCTGTACTATTTTCTTGTAATAAACAAAGTGGCAAACTCGAAATTATATTTAATGTTTTTAATGTTGTTTTTTCTTTTCACATATAGAATTCCATTCACCTGAAAAAATAAAATAATATTTACACATTAAACATTAAACCTCTGAAGTTTGTTTCTACATAATGCAGTAATTTTTAGAAAGATTTGACGAGATTGGTACAAGTATTAGACTTATGAAATGATATCATTTTTCTGGAAACGTCTGTACGTTACTCATATTTCATATCTATTATTAAAGTACAATACGGATTTCTATGTTTAGGTTTTTGTTTGTTGTTTTTTTTTATTCCCTCCTTTATCACTTATATAATTAATAAGAACTCAAATGTTATTAACTTAGAATATGAAAGACTTTTAACCACGTCTTTACATATACTAAAGGACAGTTGTGTGTCTATGTGTGTCCGTAGGAAAACTTTAAAAAATAACAATAATTGACAATGTAAATATTATACACATTAAGAATATCAACAGGGCTTGTTTTTTGAAGCAAAAAATAAATAGAGATTTGATTTATATCCGTGAAGATAATCTAAAAAATAAAATTTAATTATAACAGCATAGATGTCCTTTTTTCAATTTAATATTTCAGATAGTAGACTTAACATTTTCTTTTCAAGAGTAGTTGGATCAATGCAAGGTCTATTTTTTACATAGGGACTTTAAATGGGGAGAGAGGAGATAAAGTAAATATTGTTTTCGTTCATAATTTTCATTATTTCCGTAAGCTGAATTTTTTTAAATCCTCAGGGGTTATTTTAATGTTTACTCTTTTGAATGGTTTCAAAACTTTTGAAGATAATTTAACCTTTAATTCAGTTTCCATTGTGTGTATTATAAATCCAGTTAAACAATCTTGAAAATAATACTAGTATATGTGTTTTTTATATCCCGCCTTTTTTTTTAATCGCTAAAAAATTGTGATTTTTTTTGTTTACAACATTGAGAATAAATATTTTTAAAACTTGTGAATGGTTTAAAATGATTTTTCTAAAACTTTTTTGTAACGTAAGAAATTTTTAATTCAAGTTTAATTGCTTGTTGAGTTAGAAATAAAAATGTTAAATTGTAATTTTCGTTATTTCTCCTTCACAACGTTTTAAAAAACTGATTAAAAATGGATATATTTAATCATATTTCAATTCTAAAGAATCGAAAATAATAGTATGTGGGTATCCACTTTTAATTTGTAATCCTTTTTGTAATCGTTTGAAATGATTTTTTTTCTAAAAATTTTCGTGCGTAAGACAATTTTAAATTCAGTTCTGCATTGATTTCAACATTGTTGACTTATTAGTGAAATACAGTAGACATTTAAATATTGATTTTCAGCAGAAAATCTTTGCCCCCTTGCCCTTTGGGATGAAATCAAGTCCCCCATTAAAGCAGCAGCAACTATTTGAAAAAATGGGGTTTTCCGGAAAATCGTTTGATTTTTGTTTGATTAAATTAATTATATCCCTTAATTAGTAAAAATCAAATAACCAAATTTGGTGTGTTTCTTAGTTAGAAGGATATTAATCTATATGCAAGATTTCGAATCTGAGTGATTCCTCTTTCTGAGTTATAGATCGACATGTACATATCAAAAACTTTCTTATATATATATATCTATATATATATATATATATATTAATCCTAAACGAGTCCAGATATACCAACAATTAATTCGCTTTGTAGCTCTGCAGGGCAGGAATCTGGACTCTTGCTCTCTTGAGCTAGTAAGCGCGCTCACCTTATATATAAACTGTGGATGGATATCTGACTCAAATTAGGATTAAATATTACTATTTGTGCTACTTAGGTATCGAGCACCTTTTACCATTTTAAATTTTAGACAATCCTTGCGGCTATATATATATATATATATATATATATTAACTTTTGGCCCATGTTATAGTGTTAATCGATTAATTTTCGGTTGGTAACGACCTCTCGGTCTTTTTTTTTTTTTTTTTTTTTTTTCATTTTCTTTCCCAGGCAAGGTTTTTTAGTACATTTTACTAACAAATTATTTGCCGGTTTTTTTCTACCGCAGGGTTTACTATAGGATTAGAATATATATATATATATATATAAATATATATTAGAATTTTGAAAACAAGTTTCCAAAAAATAAGATGAATTTATTTATCGGCGTTAAACGTTTCGGTTTCTTCAAACCTTCACTCAGGATGTATTATGGGGGGTGAAGAAATTTGCCAATTTGATCACTCATTTTTCAATTAAAAGCGAATTAAAATTAATTAAAATCGATTTTTAGGTTAAATTTTTGTCTAAGTCCAAAAGTAGTGAACATAATGAAGCTATCAAGTAAAATAATAATAATAAATAATGAATATTTACACATTAATGTTTAAAAAACATTTTAAAAAAGATTTCTCCTCGGGCGCTTTCCGCCATTAATGGTAATTTTCAAGGCATAATCGCGAGGTTATTTTCCTCTCTGAATCCAGAGAAACCCTTTCGCTCTTCAAATACGTTATGTAAAGCAAAGGACGGGCCGGTGTTTACTGTTGACAGTAGCTTATAAAATGCATTAGAAATTAATTTGTATTATAAAATGGCATTAGAATGATTTTTTTAAATGCACTGGAAATTAATTTTTACTATAAAAATGCATTGGAAATGATTCTTAACTTTAGATAGAAGCATTGGAAATGATTTTTACTTAAAAAAACATTGGAAATGATTTCTACTTTAAAAAGGCATTGGAAATAATTTTTATATAAAAATGCAGCTTGAAATAATTTTAACTATAAAAAAAAGCACTTGGAATGATTTTTACTTTAAAAATGCATTGGAAATATTTTTACTATAGAAATGCATTGGAAATTATCTTTATTATAAAAAGTCCATTGGAACTGATTTTTACTATAAAATCACTAGAAATATTTTTACTAATAAAAAAGCATTGGAAACGATTTTTACTTTTAAAAAATGCCTGGAATAATTTTTTTACTATAAAAAAATGGCCACTTGAAATAATTTTACTATAAAAAAATAGCATTGGAAATGATTTTTCTTTAAATGCACTTGAAATAATTTTTACTATAAAAAAAAGCATTGGAAATTATTTTAGCTTATAAAATGCATTAGAAATAATTTTTACTAATAGAAATTGCAATTGAAATGATCTTTACTAAAAAAAGCATTGGAACTGATTTTTACTATAAAAATGGCACTAGAAATAATTTTTACTATAAAAAAAAGCATTGGAAATGATTTTTACTTTAAAATGCATTGGAAATAATTTTACTATAAATGCATTAGAATAATTTTTACTATAAAAAATCTTGGAAATGAATTTTTACTTTAAAATGCAATGGAATAATTATAAAATGCATTAGAAATTATTTTACTATAGAAAGCATTGGAACGTGAATTTTTAACATAAAAATGCACTGAAATCTTTTTTACAAAGAAATAAAGCATTTAGTCTGAGGTTGAATGCTATAAAGCTATGAAGGAACTTGTAGACGAAAGCGAAAAGAAAATCAATAAGTATTTTGTTAACGAAGGAAAGAAGAAGAAACTTGTCTGTGGCTTTTTAATTCTTAAGAGAAAGCAGCTGTCTAAATATACTTTATATCCGAGTGTTCATAAGTCTGAGGCAGTTTTTAAATTTAATTATATTTACGTCGACGACTGATAAGATTCAATTTAGCAAAACAACATCTGAAAGTTTACTCCGAAAACATGTTGATATTGGTAATACATGTATAAAAAAACAGGCTGGGTGGTGTAATGTAATGAGATTGTATGTGTGTATGTATGTCCGGAGGAAACTGCAAAATAAGACAATAAACGACCAAAGCAATATATATCATCATTGGCAATTCAGTCTCGAAAGGACTATGATAAAGTTTTTGTGTGCCCTGAAGTTGCAAGGCCGCCGTCAAATGTTGCTAGAAGTCCTATGTTTAGAAACATTCACGGCCACAGATTTTTGCATTTATAGGTTGTCCTGTAGATGATGATGTTCCGATGCTTTGTTGCGTTGCTTTCTTATGGACCTCTTAGCTTCATGAATGTTGTTCGGGTGACTTCTTTCTGACATGTACAGTCCTCTATGGAGATTCTGCGCCGCCGAAGGGCGGTCTTGAGCCAAATTTCCCAGCTGGAAGGGACATGCCAAAGCAACTTGAGAATCATTTTGCAGACATCCTTGAACCGCAGCAGGGGGCGACAAATCTGTCTTTTACCAGACGTAAGCTCTGCATAAAGAATGCCTTCGAGATTCGTCAATCAAATATATATACCCATTCACTAATCACCGGAGCTTGCTTTTTGTGTGCAAAAATAAACACGTTTTTTATCTATATTCGAGAAGATATTTAAAAACTAGGATTGAAAGTAAGGGAAGGGAAAAGTAATTGGGGGACGCGTTCGAGATTAAAACATAAACAAATCAAATTATGAAAGACAAAAAAACAATCAATAGATCTACGGGACTAACTTTTTATCAATTCCCCCTCTAACCCAGCAACGCCTAGTAGCCCGCTTCTAGTATTTACTAGATTCTATTATTTCGTTACATATTTTGTTATTAAATTTTAAAAAACGGGAATTCATGAGCGCCCTGAATATACATATATATATAATATATATATATATATATATATGTGTGTGTGTGTGTGTGTGTGTGTGTGTGGTGTGTGTGTGTGTGTGAGTCCATGTTTTGTGATTACCCCTGAAGATGCCGTATTAATAAACGGTTGAAATAAATATTGTAATGAAGCAAGTTTAGAGTTTTTTCCTTCAATTTACTGAGTATATAATATATATATATATAATAAATATTATATATATACCAGTTTTCGCGCATGAGTAGAAAGCTTGGGTAATCTGATTGTGCAGTATAGGGAGGTGCTGACTGTAGGTTCGGACGCTCCACCTCAGCAAAAAATCTCCCTTGTCTAAGTACTAGGGAAAGGGAATAGACTCCGCTTGGTGTCCAACCTGATATGACATAGGCCGCTACAATGCTTTTACTAAACACACAAACACACACACACAACACACCACACCATATATATATATAATATAAAAGTCAGGTTAACAAAAAATGAAGTCAAAGTAGCTTGGTTAACTAAATAGTGTTTGCCAATAGCGATTTTCAAACCATATAAATTATAATATGTTCGTGTTTTCCTTATACACTGATCTGTAGTGCATCATGGGAAGGTTAAAAATACCTGAGTCATGGTGGGGAGAGCTAATTTTGTTTGTGAAATCATGAGGTGAAAACTGGTTTTGCCTTTGTGTGGTGACAAGGGAAGGGTCAATATATAATATATATATATATTATATATATATATATATATATGTGTGTGTGTGTGTGTGTGTATGTATATATAATATATGTTGTGTGTAATGTGCGTTTGTTTGTTTGTGTGTGTTGTGTGTGTGTGTGTTGTGTGTGTGTGTTGTGGTGTAATTTAAGAAGTCAATGACGTTTGGTAACTGTCGGTTTCTAGTTCATTGCGATCATCAGACCCAGTGATCCCACTGAGGTGGATATCCCTTTATATACTGTTGTGGCGCATAATGGGATGGGATCTAGTTTGTGGGTATTCTGAAATAAGGGTGGTTTATTTTTTTGCGCGTAGTTATTTTAATTTTTGGGGCCATTAATTGATCTATCTATGTTAATTGATTATTTAAATAAATATCTATTGAACGAGATTGATTCTAAATAAAGGATCTTTTTTTTAAAAAGCAAAATTCTTTAAAAATCTTTTCATGAATAATAAACTTGGACCATATTGACCTTTGGCACCCCTTTTTGATCTCGATTAAGAAAGGACATGTTTTTCTTTGCACCCGTCAATATCGCGAGGTTTTGAAACAGACGATTTTTAGATTTTTTAAAATTATAAACTAACCCCTAACTTAACCCTAACACCTAAGCTTCTAACCATAACACTAACAAACATCGGGATATTGACGGTGAAATGAAAAACATGTCGTTTCTTAATCGAGATCAAAAACTTTCGTAAACTTTTCATTGTTGGAAATTGGTTATAGTAAGAATTATTTTAACATTGCAAAAATATTTGTTTTGAGGCTATTCAAATGCCGAGACTTAAAGATTAATCACGTACATTTCTGATATTCATCTCTGAAGATAAAAGTTCTACTTTGAAACGATAAGACAAAAATAGCACTTTTTTGTTTTTTTTTTATACGCATTGTAATTGCCCTCAATCATTAATATATTATAACATAATTAACAATGCTTCAAGCAATTACCAATTACTTTTATATAATATATATATATATATATATATATTTATATATATATTATATATATATATATTTTCGTGTCTGAGAAGTGGAACTATTTGAAATTTACAGAATATGTGATGCGTTCGGTGAAGCATGTCTTCATCTCATCAGAGTTCGAAAACTAACTAAATAAAAAGTATCAACCAGTAAGTAGGTCTTTCTGGAACATGAAAGGAGAAATCACTATTGATTTTCCTTTGATAAGGTGCGACTGTAAACAGTGCTTCCTATTGCCAACTGTTAATACAGAACTCACCCTTATTTAATTGAATGAACGCCTCCCTGTATATTTTTATACAAGGGGGTGCAAAAGTGGTAAATACAGTTATGAAAAAGGTAAACACATACATTTTACTCATTGTATTTATAAGACAAACAAACAAATGTTGCTATATATGTATAAGAAGTAGCATTTAGTAAAGAAGATTTAATTCCTCAGGTACTCAAATTGGCTGCCTTCAAGGGTTCCATACACTCCTCATATCAAGTAACTGACACCATGGACACTCTGTGAACAAGGTCCTAAATTATGTCCAATCTGATTTTGCCAGTTTTCCGTGAAGGGAATATAAAAGGAATGGAGTAAAATTGTACATACATTTTATTACTTAGAATATGTCAATTTCACTTTCAGTATATGATACTAATTTCCACTGATGTGACACCTATGTTACCTCTTTGCACCACTGTATATATATATATATATATATTATATATATATAATATATATAGGTGTGTAATTAAGTATCGCGAGATTGAAGCTGTATTTTACGCTAGATTATGAACAATGAAGTAACGTTAATTTTTTCAGAATACAAGGTGTGTGCCAAAAGTACAAAAATTCGATATTTTTTTAAACACACCTTGTATATATAATAGGCACACTGAGGAGGTCATGATATGCGCGAACACGTGTCTGTGGATGACTTGTATTAATTATTATTAATTAAATTAAATATATATTATATATTGATAATATTATATATATATATATATATATAATATATATCAGTTGTTTTTGTGTTTATTGAATTTTTTTCGTTATAATATTGCGAAAGAGAGAGAGAGAGAAAGCGAGAGAGAAAGAGAAGAGAGAGAGAAGAGAGAGAAAGGAGTGTTGTTTGTGTTGAGAAGATGAGAGAGAAGAGAGAGAGAGAGAGAGAGTCCACTATCGAGAATAGGGTGTGCGATGTTAAACATACGTATGAACACACGTGGGGATCAGGTTCAACGCTTGTCCGCTATTTTTAGATCAAATAACTAAAAATTGGTCATAATTTTCAGGCTAAAAATGGTAATTATGGGAAAGGCAAAACCGTTTACACTGGTCAAGTTGGCTTTTTGACAATCAATTTATTTATAGTTTTATCGTGGGAGATTTTTATTAAGGGGATTTTTTGTACGATGTTTTTTTTTTTTTCGTTGTTTTAATCTATTCATCTATAGAAACTATTAGTTATTTTTCAGTGTTTTTTGTTTGCTTTTCTTCTTGCCGAGAAGTTAAAGTTTTGCGTATCTATATTGTTTGAGATTAGGTTTATTTATTTGTTTTAGGCTTGAAGGTTAATTTATTTAGTTTTTAAAGAGACAATATATTATCTTTTCATTTTCAAACAATTGTATAGTTTTTTTAAGCTTAATTGAGATTTTATATCTTATATTATCGCATTGGGACTGGCAAAAATCGGATACTACGAATTTTTAAAGCGAATTCCAATGATTAATCTATTATTTAAGGTCAAACTTTGGTCTAAATCGAATAAGTAGTAATATAATAACCATGCATTAAAAAAAGAAAATAAATTACATATGGCAGTTTATTTTTTTAATAATTTAAGGGATTTGTTTTGGTCTATTCGAACGCGATCCGCATTCTGTCTCTTTTCGTATGGTTTTAAGTGCTTGTTTAGCAATTTTTCTGTAACATTCGCGATTGCAAAAAAAATTACCAAAAAATCAGGTAATTATCCGATTTTAATGAAATTTTCAGTAATTGAACATTAACAATTAATGAATTTTTTAATGATTCATGCAGTTATTTATTTCAAAACTTTAAATTTAGTATTTTTTTCTATGAAAAAATTAATATTAAAAATTCATTTTAAAAATGTGAAAAATGCCGATGTTCAAGTTTAAAAATGTTTTATTTTTTATGATTTTAAAATAAATAATGCTATTTAATGCAAACCTTATTCATTTCATCAAAGTATACTTTTTGAAAGAAAAAACGTCGATTGAAAATGTATCGCCCCCCACTTTTTTAAAAGGCAGAAAAATAATCGATGTTAATATTTTTTTCTTTTAATAAGATAATAGCCAATTAAATAATTATCGAAATGAGTAAAATTCCAAAAAATTAACTACTATTATTTTTTTTACATTTTATTTTTCGATGTTACGGGTACTTATTTTCTCATATGGAATAGGCCACTGTAAAATCTTTTTTTTGTTTGTATTTCATACTTCGGTCTTTTATCTCTTATGTTTTATACTGTAATTAGTAAATATAAAAACCTTGAAAAAAAATGTTACGCCAGCTAACATAAGGGGGGGTCAGTATTAGGCGACATGAAAAAAAATGAGAAAAGTTGATGAGATAAATAATATGCATTATAACTTTTTTTTATTCTGTAAATAAACACTGATAATTTTAAAGATTAAAATCGCTAAATTCCCTAATTTTTTGGTAAATTATTTTCTGTAGGTGGAGCTAAGTCATTTTGTCAAAAAACCGCATTTTAAGGCTCATTTTGCCAGTAACTAATATATATATATATATATATATATCATATATATATATATATTATATTATATATTATAATATATATATTCTTATATATGTGTGTCTATCTAATTATCGTCTCTGTGTTCATCTTATGTATGTTTATCTATTTATCTATGCTATCTATCATCTATCCTCTAAACCATAGTGTCTTGTCGATCTGTCTGTCTATCTGTCCTGTCTTTTTTGTTTCTCTCTCTCTCTCTCTCTCCTCTCTCTCTCTTCTCTCTCTCTCTCTATTCTCCTCTCTGGTATATATATATATATATATATATATATATCGAGTTTTAGAATTTAAAGTTTTTAGAGACACAATTGTATATTGTATTATATACATATATACATATTTTTTGACACGTCTGAGATTGCAAGTGATTGCATGATAACTGCAGTATACAGGAGATTAACTCCATAATATTTAATTTTCAGATTATATATATATATATATAATAATATATAATATATTATATATATATGTTGGGGGTTGTACGGGTAGCGTGGGGTGTATATAGATCAAAAGTACTTGAGAACAATTCAAAAATGAATAACATAAAAGNAACAATTCAAAAATGGATAACATAAAAAAATATTCCTATTTGTCGAAGCACTTTTGTTCATCTTAATATTATATATATATATATATATATATATATATATATATATATATATATAATATATAATATAATATAATATATATAATATATAATATATAAAGGTTTATATATTTTAATGACATAGGAACAGTCACGACCATTGGTTTCATGCATGCATTTGGACATAAAACCCCATCGTCACCTGAAGAATGTTTGCTATTACGCATGCATGAAACCAATGGTCGTGACTGTTCTTATGTCATTAAATATATAAAACCTTTATATATTTATTATTATATTATATAATAGCTCTATATTATATAGACCACCCTTCCAATAATACCACACTTTGCATGTCGTTCCAGTAAAAGCTGAAACAGTGCCAATCCCACACTATATATATATATATATATATATATATATATATATATAATATATAATATAATATATATAATATATATATATTTGTGTCTTGATCTATGTATATCTATAAATCTATCTAATATATTCCTATCTATATAAGGATTATATTAATCTGTTTAGCTATCTATGTGGATTTATTCAATTCTCGTACTGTCTACAATAACAATCCTTAGTAAATAATTTTAACATCCAGTACCATTCTTTATACAAATAATTTACAAGTATTTTTATCGAATAGGAATGATTTTTAAAAAAAAGGTATATTTGACCCATAGATGGGACCCTAATAGACAATATCACCCGGTTCATAGTGCACCTAAGATTTAGGGGTATTCCACATTTCATAGATTTCCAGAACTGGAGCCTCACTATCAGATGTAGTTTACACAGGAAACCTCTTTTTTTGGGGGGGGGGGTAAGAAGAAGCGG
>CM042148.1:14505990-14541476 GCA_023376005.1 Doryteuthis pealeii
CGAACGATCCCAAGAATTAGGAAAAAAGACCAGAGGTATTGAAAATAAGATGAAAATGGAGACCATCCAGATAACAGCATTGTTAAGATCAGCTAGAATACCCAGAAGATTCCTGGAGACCTGAGAAGGTTTGCTGTCATTATGAGGTTTGTCAAAACCACCAATTAGTGGAAAAAAGTTTCGTTCGTTGGATTTTAAGGTATGTAAATATGTTTAATAGGGCCGGTTTAGCTCAGTCGGTAAAACGTTGGGCTGGGAAACTACGAGGTTCCTGGTTCGATACCAGCCTTTGCCAACTCAGCGTATGAATAGCACAGGGATATATGCGGTAAAGTAAGAGCTGATGGTAGGTGTCGTGCTCCACCTTAGATGCCAAAAACAATTTTCTTGGTCTAACGCTAGTGAAAAGGGGATAAACTCCCTCGTTATCTGGCTGATACCGACTTTAGGCCAGCCCGACGACTTTACTTTAAACCCTTGGTTTATTTTATGCCGAAGACGTTTTTTTATTTACATTCTTTTTTTAAACTCATTTTTTGTCTATTTATCCTATAGATGGGACCCATTCATGTACTACCACTCTTAGCCAGAGTGCGCCTAGGAATAAAGAACAATGAAGGAGTACGACACACAACCCCGAACTCCAAAATTGGAACCTCACCACTAGATACAGTTTAACGTCCTAACCAGAGCACTAAGGCCCCCAGCAAACATATATGATTACAAGGACAGGTTAAAATCATGGGAAATAGGCTCGTCGCCCCGAGTTCAAATCCTGGATGTGGTAATTGCATTTCGCTTAGCGCTAATACCCTTGGGAAAGGTATGAATCCTACTCTCCCCCCCCCCAGCTATGGATAAATAATAGGGCAGACTAGGCTCTTTAACCTTGGTTAGGCAACCGGTCTAGGAGAAGGAAAACTCTGAATTCAAACCTGTTGAAGAAATTGATCTTGTGTTACATCCTGCTTGTGCGGAGGGGTTGGTAAATATATATATATGATTACAAGGGTTGTGCGTTTGCCATAAGTGCAATAAGATTGGGACAATCATATAGTTGCTCGGGCTTGACATGACCAGTAAGGGCCAAAGGGGAGTGTTGTATTTCATGGACTGTTCAAACACCAGCATCACTACACACGATCAATAGGTGACCCAATTGGAGCGGATGGTCTTATCTCTCTCCAGAGGTGCAGTCGGCGTATTCTACAAACCCCTGCCGACAAGGTGGTAGTGTAAAAACACTTTGCAATGAGAAACATAATAATTAGCTAACTAAATTGAAAAAAAAACTGTAGTCCTGTTCTCTCTTGCGTACCTTTTCTGATTGAAAAATTAAATATTCTTATATTCTTGGGTTTTTTTTGTTATTTATTTTGTTGTTAATTTATTTATTCATTTTTACTGGATCTCGTTTATTTAACGAGAGTGCGAGTGTGAACATGTGGGGGGGGGTGATGGGACCAGGGAGCAGGGAGCAGTAATTAATCTTCTCTTGACTCATGAAACTTAAAACGAAAATATTTATACTATTACTCTGTTTAATAAAACTAAAGTAATTAATTAATTCTCTGTGAGGAAATCGTCTGGTCACACATACACACACACACATACACACGCACACACACACACATATTATATATATATATATATATATATATATTATATATATATAAGTAAATAAAGTAAGTCATCGGGGTGGCCTAAAGTCGGTATCAGCCAATCGGCGAAGGAGTCTATCCTCCTTTTCACTAGCCGAAGGAGATTGTTTTTGCGTCTGGGGTGGAGTGCCACACCTACCATCAGCTCCTTACTTTACCGCACAGATCCCTGTGCTACTCATACGCTAAGTTGGCGAGGGCCGGTATCGAACTAGGAACATATATATACATATATATATACCCAAAACGTGACCGTTCGATCACCCATTCAGCTCTGGGTAGAAAATTGAGATTAGGGAAAAGTGAGTTTGCAAAGCGAATAAAAATTTTTTATAAATAAATAAATACGACCGGACAAAACATTAAAGTCATTTTGTAAGCTTTCTAAGAAGGGGAATGTTTGACCTAATTTAAGCTACAGGTTGCTGCTTGTGAAATTTAACATAGAAATACATTTCAAATTCTCTCTCTCTCTCTCTCTCTCTCTCTCTCTCTCTCTCTCTCTCTCTCTCTCTCTCTCTCTCTCTCTCTCTCTCTCTCTCCCAGAGAAACTAAGATTATATAACGAGGAGGTAATCAAGTGATACATAGAGGGGAAAAAGTGATAGACAGAAAGTAAAGTTAGAGATTGGTCAATTTTTGACTTAATTGCAAATTATGACTAATTAGAACCAATTAAAACGGAATTATTTCCATACATAATTCAATTCTAAAAATAAGGTATAATTTTATATAATTTTCGTGTCATTAAACTAAACAGTAAAAAAAAAAACTTTAGGAGACAAAACTTGATTCGCTCAGCTTTAGTATAATAATAGATATACATATGATTACATATATATGAGAGATTTGTCAACTATTTAATCTAAATTTGGTTTGGTTGAATATGATGGAATATTTCTCCCTGGTGATCTTCAATTGCTTTCATTGATACTCTCGTATGATTTTTCTTATATCGGGGTAAAAATGGTAGAGACGTGGTCCATATTTTGTTCCCAAGCGCTTTCAACCACGTCCATGTTTTTTTTTCAGGGAGGTTGTTTGTTAGAGTTGTTGATTGATTGGTTTATATATATATATATATATATATATAGTCGTAATTCTGTGACTTTGGCTTTCATACCTTTTTCGTGTCTGTCTGATAAATTCGAAAAAAGGTATGAAAGCCAGGATCACATAATTACTTCCATGCGACACACACACCCACACCCACACTCACACCCACACACACACATATATATATATATATATATATATATAAACATCTTTATATAAATATATGTGCGTATCAACATGAACATGCATTGTGGGTGTGCAGATATTGATGATCCCAAATAGAATTATCCCAAACATACCAGTCGATTTGATACTTTACCTATATATATGTATATATATATATATATATATATATATATATTTAGTCTTATATATATACAATAGCTCTGTCTATTGAGCACTCTAATAATACCGTAAAAATTTGGCCTTCTAACTCACCAAGTGAACTAGTGATAACTACACTATTGCTATAGACATCCACACACACACACACACACACACATATATATATATATATATATAATATATATATATAATATATCCACGTGAATATATACATATGTATGCGTATGTATGTGCGTGTGTGCGTGAGTGTGTATGCGTGAGTGTGTGTGTGTGTGTGTGTTTACAGTTTTTAGTAACAGTAATTAGATTCAAATAATTTAACTTCTTTTGTTGTAGTCCGAAATAAACAGGAAAGATATAATTTTGATAATCGACTTATTATGGTAATCTTGGTAAACAGTTTCCACCCTGTAATTTTTGTCAATATTTTCCATAAAACAGTCACTAATGGCAACGACAAAACAAGTAGAAAAATACTGCTTTCTTGGATAATTCTTTGCTCTCAGACATCGATACCTCCTGATTGGAAATTTTGTAATGGTGGTTGGTTCCGGGAGAATCTGAGTTCCCGCCTTTTTTGCAGCCAGCCGATCACGTGGGAACACCAAAAGAGAAGGAGAAATAGGAGGAGTTTTTTTTTTTTTTTAAGCTTCTCCATCGATAAAAACAAACCTGTTCAATTCTAAAAGTACATTGGTACTTTGACTTACGAGTGCCGCCATTTAAAAGTTCTCCGAGTTACGAGCTGGCATTTTGTCGATTTTGTTGCTTTGTGTTGAGAGCTCAAATTTGAGCAGCGATATAATTAAATATAATAGATTAAGATTTTTTGGATGTTTGTTTATTTTTAGAAGCATTGTCGATAATATTTATATTTTTGCTTGAAGGCAACTACAATGCGCATATCGCATAAATTCGATAATTATAGAAGATAATAATGACAAGTGAATCCCGCAAAGAATCACTCGGTGTGTAGAATATCGTACAGACTGTTTCAACTTTATTAAGTCTCATCAGCGATATATACTAACGACTCCCCTCCGACAGGAATCGAAATAAAGTTGAAACAGTCTGTACGATATTCTACACACCGAGTGATTCTTTGCGGGATTCACTTGTCATTATTATTATCTTCTATAATTATCGAATTTATGCGATATTCGCATTGTAGTTGCCTTCAAGCAAAAATATAAATAATAGATTAAATTAATTTTGTTTTTTCACATTAAATTTAAATTTCACATTATCCAAGAAATTAAAAACCTTACATTTTAATTCTTTTATTAAGAAAAATAAAATGATAATTTATTACTAAATTAATGAAAAAAATCTTTTCTAAAAATCCATTGCTATATTATCCGTTGACGGTAAGTCAACGGTTAATATTCATATTTTTTGAATTCGTCTGGTGTCGAACTTGAAATATGTATTTATTTTTCAATATCTGTTACCATAAGAGATACATTAAGAGATACATTGATTGTTGACCGAGATTTTTGTGGCGGAAATGCTCATATTTGAAACTACAACATAAAATTCTTCTTTTTTTTTTTTTGCAACATCAAGGCGTTCGTTTGGAATTCATATCACAGGACTATAAAATTTCTAAATATAAAAAATAAGAAAATAAAAATCTGTTTTCAAATGCCTTTAAAGTAATAAAGAATTCATCATTCGCATCTGATGAGTCGGGAGAGTTAGACACTTTGTCTAAGCTCCCTGAAATAGACTATAATGCTAAATCTCTAAGTCTTTTGTTATTTCTTTACTTATATATTTGCTCTGTGACTAACATTTAAGAGCACACATTGAGCTCTCAAACTGCGACAGGTTTTTTAAATAAAACTCTTGTGTCGTAAGGAAGATTTCTTCTCTGGACTTTTGGATTATATCTATTTATATATAAAGGGCAGTTGGTATGTATGTATGTCCGGAGGAAACTATGGAAATAAAACAATTAACGACAAAGTAAATATATATAAACATTTACTATCATCATATCTTGGTTTCTGGGCAAAAATAATGAAGATTTGATTTGTTTTCGTGAAGATAATTAAAAAATAAGATTTAAATAAAAACAGCATGGATTTTTTTTGTATTTAATGTTGTAAATAGTAGACATTAATTTTTCTATTCAGAGTGACTGGATCAGATCAAGGTCTTTTTTTACGTGGGGATTTTAATGGGACATCCTGTGAGAAAACAACTCACGATTCAGTAATAATGGATCTATTAGACTAAATTTTTAAAAAATCCCCCCTCTATCCAGGCGATTCTGGGTAGCCGCTTCTAATACATATATAAAGGGCAGTTTGAGTGTATGTGAATGCCCGGGGAAAACTTCGAAAATAAAGCAACTAACGACAAAGTGAATATATATACACATTAAATATCACCAGATCTTGGTTTTTGAGCAAAAATAATAGATTTGATTTATATTCGTGAAGATAAGTGAAAAATAAAATTTAAATGATAACAGCATGGAATTTTTTTCATTTAATATTTTAGATAGTAGACATTAACATTTCTTTTCAGAGTAATGGATCAGCGGGCTAACTTTAAAAAAAATCCCTTTACCCAGGCGACGCCGGGTAGCGGCTTCTAGTTCATATATAAAGGACAGTTGGGATGTATGTGTGTATGTATGTATATCCAGAGTAAACTACAAAAATAAAACAATTAGTGACAAAGTAAATATATTGTAGTAATAAGAAAACATACACGGTCGAACTTGAGTAAGCTTTATTCTACTTTGAATACATTAGCAGTTTTCTTGGGAGTTTATATAGTTTTACAAAACTAAAGAGTTACATAAAGAGGGGGGTGACTCCTATTACTTATTCCATATATATATACACAATTCTTTCACCAGAGCTTGCTTTTTCTGCAAAAAATAATGAAGAATTTATTTATATCTAGGAAGATATTAAAAAATTAGAATTTTGAATAGTAAGAGAAGGGAAAGTCATTGGTGGCGTTTGTGATTAAAATATAAAGAAATTAATCATGGAAGACTGAAACAATCAATGGATCTGCGAGACTAACCTTTTTGTTAATCCGCTTCTAGTTAAAAATAAATGCTAAAAATATTGGGTTGGTCAAAAAGTTCGTTCGTTTTTTTAATGTCATCTTTCTGGACCTACTAAATATCGTTTTATATTCCTATTCTTCAAATCCTGTTTTTCGTGTAGCAAGTATGTTGACATCAGTGTGTAATAAGCCTCCAAGCAGAGGAGTTTGTACATTTTTGCTTGTATTTCAGGCCTTGAAATGGAAGATCAAGCAGAGAACTAACGACATCTGATGTTTTTTTACTATAGAAAAGGAAAAAAAAGCTACAGAAAGATATGCCATGTGAATAGGGAGAATGCTGTTACAGAACGGGTGTGCCAGAAATGGTTTGCTCGATTCCGAAAAGGAAATTTTTCAGTGAGAGATGCTCCTCGCTCTGGCCGGCCAAAGATGATCGACAGTGACCAAGTGAAAGCCGTAGTTGAACAAAATTGCCGTTTGACAACCAGACAAATTGCAGACATTCTCAAGATTTCCAAATCGAGCGTAGAAAATGATTTGCATAAACTCGGTTATGTTTCTAAACTTGATGTTTGGGTTCCCCATAAATTGACAGAAGCAAATTGTATTGATTAAATACATTTTTCTAAATACTCATTCGGTTTTGATATCCACTTAAAAAAAAACAAAAGAAATTTTTGGCCAACCCAATAGGATTTTGGGTAATGAAATGGATTAATTATGTTTCATTTTATTTCAATGAGGAATATTAATTTCGAGCGGAACGAATTTGACTCGTAAGTTAAGATACAACTGTACTGTTTTCCCCCTTTTTTAAAAACCTTTTTCTAATACGTCTTCTCATACGTCTCTCTTCTAAAGGTAAAGTGTTGCAACCCTATGGTAAACCGCCCTGTCGACTGGGGCGTTGGAATGCACCGACTGAACCTCTGCAGAGGGGTAAGATCCCCCCAAATGGGGTCCACCTGTTGGTCGTGGGTGAGGACTGCCCCAACTCTATTGCTCTTATAGCAAGACCTCAACACTTTTTATCATATGGGTGCTAGAAGGCGGTGTCTGAGGGTCTACATGTCCTGGGAATGACGTTAAACTCTATCTGATGGTGAGGTTCCAGTTTTGAATGTTTGGGGAATGTGGATCACCCCTTCATCACCATTGCTCCCAGGTCCACTCTGACCTGGAGTGGTAGTACCTGTTAGGGTCCCATCTATGGGTTAAATAGAAAAATGTATTTATAAAAAAATTGTATTGTCCATTAAGAATGAATTTATTTCACAACTTTGTCGGCATTAAATGACCCACTGAGGTTGATATGCCGTAAAATAAACCAAACCAAACCAAACATATGGTAAAACCATTTCTCCGCGGTTCCTGCAAGTGTTAATAAATTCACTAAAAACATTTCAGCTTCCAAATTTCTTACGTAAAAGAAGAATATTATTTATAAAAATATTATATAAAAAATAAACGTTAAAACATAGTACAGCACATAATTCATTATATTCTAATTTATTGTGTTTTAGCACTAATTTTCTTAAAAAGAAATTAGTTATTTATTTCAAGGGTGAGGCTGAAACTGATTAATGGCATTTCAGTTTATTTCAATGCGGAAAATTGATTTGATACACGAGGAAACTGAATTACGTGCTGGACGATTTCCTCGTATGTCAAGGTACCACAGTATAAAATTTCGGACCATATGACCTTTAGGCACCCCTTTTTGATTTCGATTAAGAAAGGACATGTTTTTCATTTACACCGTCAACATCCGGTTATTTGTTAAGAGGTTTTTTAGAGTTTGTTTTTAATTATAAAAACTAACCCTAACCCCTAACCCTAACCCCTAACAAACAGCCGGGTGTTGACGGTGTAAATTAAAACTGTACTTATGAATTAGCAAAGCAAAAGGGGTGCCTAAATGTCATATGGTCCCAAGGATGTGACCCAAAATCGGAAATAGGGACATTCAGCGAGGGGCGAACTCACTATTCATTAGTAATGGATCTGAAAACTAGCTTGCTAACCATTACACCACAGTAAGACATTCTTTTGTTACCAATTCGTTCTTCACAATGTCACAGGCATGGGGCATCCACTAAGGATCGAACTCACTTTTTAGTAGTAAAAATGGATCTTTGAAACTAGCTTGCTAACCCTGATAGGACGACATTTTGTTGCCAACCCTTTCACCACTGATAGGATGTGACACAAGGTCATCATGTAAGGATCATCCAGGGAGGATCGAACTCGCTATTTAGAAGTAATGGATCTGCGAGACTAGCTTGCTAACCCTTATACCACGATAGGACGACCTTTTGTTGCCAACCCTTTCACCACTTGTAGGATGTGACACAAGGTCGCAAGCATGGGATATTCTAAGAGAATTGAAATCGCTATTTAGTATTAAAGGATCTGCGAGATTAGCTTGCTAACCATTACACCACGATGGACGCCTTAGCTCAAAACCAGAAGTATGAGGGTATCTAGTGATAATTGAACTTACTAAAAATGGTATTCTAGCTTTGTTAACCATCACACCACCCAATGCGCCCACATCTGTATTTATTTATATTACGCGACCCGAATGAAAACAATTTTAATGATTATTTCGAAAATAAGTTACTGTTTAACGAGTAAATACTACGAAATAGATATCAGATAACAAGATCCATCAGGTTGGCGCGACTGGGAAACGCCCATTTCCTCGGGGATGGTGTGTGGCTCATCCTATTGGAACGTCAATTCTTAATATATATATATATATATATATATAAAATAAGTAAGTAAAGTCGTCGGGGCGGCCTTATGTCGGTACCAGCCAGACAGCGAGGGAGTCTATCCCCTTTTCACTAGCGCTAGCCCAAGGAGATTTTTTAGCATCTGAGGTGGAGCGCCACACCTACCACCAGCTCCTCACTTTACCGCACATATCCCTGTGCTACTCATTCGCTGAGTTGGCGAGGGCCGGTATCGAACCAAGAACCTTGTGATTCCTAGCTGAACACTCTACCGACTGAGCTAAACCGGCCCTATATATATATGCTCCCATAAATTTGGTATGAGCTCTCTATAAGGTGTGATTTAAATTAGCTCTCACTACTAAGCATATAAGCAATAATCGTTTGCCTGCAAACTTGATCTCTCAGTGACAGTAGAATATATAAACAAACCTATGTATTTAATAGTTTAAACACCAGCCCCGCTACAGCAGCTGTCAGTGGCCGAGGGGATAATATATCAGGCTGGCAAACAGTCAGTCGGAGTTCGACCCTAGCCAAGGATAGTTGTTGTGTCTAGCCACACTGAAGAGGCGTGAAAAGCCGAAACACGTGTTTGTGGATGACTTATTAATATATATATATATATATATATATGTGTGTGTGTGTGTGTGTGTGTGTGTGTGTGTGCGCGCGACAAGAGATCAAATTCTGAACGAGGCTGGTGTCATTTCACATAGTGCTAATACCCTTTGGAAAGGTATAAATCCAATTATTCTCCCTCCAGCAATGGGTAAATAGTTGGACATATTGAGCTTTTTAACCTTGGTATCGCAACCGGTCTAGGAGAAGGAAAAATGAATTCAAACCTGATAATCCCCGCTTAAAATTGACCTTATGTTACATCGTGCTTGGTTGGTTTGTAAATACATATATATTATTACCCTTTGACATTTCTCGTGATATTACCTG
Source organism: Doryteuthis pealeii (assembly GCA_023376005.1). NCBI lineage: Eukaryota > Metazoa > Mollusca > Cephalopoda > Myopsida > Loliginidae > Doryteuthis > Doryteuthis pealeii. The sequence goes on from CM042148.1 coordinate 14,515,775, forward strand.
CAAATCACCTAGATTCACAGCACAGTCATTGTTAGTGATTTGAGTCACATCTAATCTTAGCCTACCCTCACTCACTGTTCCCGTAACCAGGTTTGATCTTGGAGACGTGGAGCGTGTCTGGAGCAGGAATAGCCTGCTGGGGCCCCTTCCTCTCTTGGTCTCCAATGGGTTTGAATTAGACTGCGTGCTCCATACTTCTGGCCTTGTGCTACATATAAGCTAAGTTTACTCTCACTGCTCGTAACCTGGTTTGGCTGTGAGGGCGCTACCTATGTAGCGTGTCTTAGGCAGGAATAGTCTGGTGGATCCCATCTTTCTCTGGGTCTGTAACGCGTTTGAATTAGAGTGGATGCTCTATATTTCTGGCCTTGTGCCACATCTAAGCTAACTACCTTAGCTTACAATAGTGACGACAAGAATAATAAATTAAAAAATGTAAGTAAAGTCGTCGAGGTGGCCTAAAGTCGGTATCAGCTAATCAGCGAGAGCGTCTATCTCCTTTTCACTAGCGCTAGACCAAGGAGAGTGTTTTTTGCCTCTGAGGCGGAGCGCCACACCTACCATCAGCTCCTTACTTTACCGCACAGATCCCTGTAATTATATATTGTTCAAGAGGCGCACCTGTGTAATCGTCATTGATATTGAAAATGGACTCGGCGTCCCGGGTTCAAATCGTGGACGAAGCTATTTGCATTTCTTTGAAAATGTATGGCACCAACAATTCTCCCTCCAGCTATGTGTAAATATTAACGGTAAACTGAATTCTTTAACTTTGGCAATCAGTTTAATTTCAAACCTGTTAACCTCCACTTATGAAACATCCTGCTTGTATTTGAATTAAACTAGGTGCTCAATAATTCTGACCTTGTGCCACATTTAAGATGAGCTAAGTAAATAACTACTTTTGCTTTCTATAGTGATGACAAGAAAAACAGATAATCATAAATCAGGTTAAGTTTAATGATATAGAGAAGAAATTTTGGACCATATTACCTTTAGGCACCCCTTTTTGATCTCTTTTAAGAAAGGACATGTTTTTCACTTACCCCGTCAATATTCGGTTGTTTGTTAGGGGTTCGGGTTAGGGTCAAGGTTAGGGGTTAGGGTTAAGGGTTAGTTTTATAATTTTAAATCTAAAAATCGTCTGTTAAAACAACCGGATATTGACGGTGTAAATGAAAAACATGTCCTTTCTTAATCGAAATCAAAAAGGGGTGCTGTACTATGTTTTAACGTTTTTTGGCGTAAGAAATTTGGAAGCTTAAATGTTTTTAGTGAACCTTTTAATACTAGCGGGAACCGCGGAGAAAGACGGTTTTACCATAGGTTTGGTTTGTTTTGTTTTACGGCATATCAACCTCGGTGGGTCATTTAATGCCGACAAAGTTGTGAAATAAATTCATTCTTAATGGATAATACAATTTTTTTATAAATACATTTTTCTATGCAGCAAAGCAAAAGGGGTGCCTAAAGGTCATATGGTGACATCCTTGTTCTGGTTTTGGTCTCTAACATAAGCCTAGTAGGTATTTACCCAACCCGTTCGCAATGCATGGGGTGTGATACTTGATACATTGAAGCAAATTTTAGCTCTGTTATGTTTTAGGGGTGCCTCGTATCACAGATCAATTCCTACAAAGAAGTGAGTTCGATACTCACTAGGTGACTCCTACTTGACACCTTGTACCAAACTTCGGGTCTGCTAAGTTTTTTTAGAGGTGTCTCATATCAGTTACTATTGAGAAGTGAGTTCGATTCGCACTAGGTGACTCCTAAGGAAACCTTGTTCCAAATGTGAAGTCTGCTCTTTTTTAAAGAGGTACTTCGTTTCGCAGATAATTACAACTGAGAAGTGAGTTCGATACTCACTAGGTGACTCCTACTTGACGTTTTGTACCAAATTTTAGCTCTGCTACGTTTTTAGGGGCACCTCGCATCGCAGATCAACTATTACTGAGAAGTGAGTTCGATATTCACTAGGTGAACGCCTTGTACCAAATTTAAGGTCTGGTAAATTCTTTTTAGTGGTATCTCATATCGCAGATAAGTTACTATTGAGAAACGAGTTCGATTCACACTAGGTGACTCCCACAGGAAACCTTGTACCAAATTTAAAGTCTGCTACTTTTTAAGAGGTGACTCGTATCGCAGATAATCACAACTGATTAAATAAAACAAAAACAAACCAAACCAAACCATAATAGACTAATTTAGATGCTAGTCCATCAGGCGGCAATTAAGATATTATACCAATTTCATGGCTGACTTTCTCTGGGATTTCGCAATTAATTTTGATTATTCCCAAATTTATATTTATTTCCATCTTATAAATAAAAGTTGTTATCGTACAAAAAATTCGTCGCAAAAAATTTGTCGCAAAAAATCACGTAAAAATTGCGGAAAACAATCGCAGTAATTGGGAATTTTAAAATTTCAGGTTTGTGTGTCCGTATTCGACCTGGAAAGTTTTTTTATTTGCTCACGGAGTCGGTCTGATTCTAAAACGGTATGATATGTTGAGCTACGGCCTCAAGGAGAAAAGTTGAAAAATGTGACATGCTAACATTCACAATTATAGTTAGAGTCAAGTTATCGGACAAAAAAAAATATATATCGATACAAAAGATTGCCGAAAACAATTGCAATAATTAAAACTTTGGATTCCAAAATTTCAGGATTGCGGGTCCAGATTCGGCCCTTAATGTTGTTTTTTTTATTTACTCCCAGAGTCGGCCTGATTTCAAAATGGTATGATATGTTGGGCTACGGCCTCTAGGAGTAAAGTCGAAAAAATGTGACACACTGACACACTGAAATTTTCATGTATTATTAGAGATTATCAGTTTGTTCAAATATAGATATGCGCATGTACGAACACTCACGTGTTATTCAAGTGTGGTTGCTTTTTTTTGCTTTTTATTGATAAGTGCAGGTTCTTTGTTTTAATTGTTTTTGTGTTTTTGTTTGTTTATTTATGTTATTATGTGTTTTAAGTTTTGAATTTTTTTTTATTATTGTATTTTTTTTTTTTATTACCTTGGTCTTTTCCAACAATTTTGTGCTTCATTTTTTCACTTTCTTATATTGTTCCGTTTTTCTCACCAGCAATCCCTGAAGGATTCACTATCCCCCATCTTTGTTTCTTGTTTTTGCTCTCCCCCCCCACTCTTCTTTTTTTTAACCTCGCGTTAACAAATAACCCGCGCCTTTCTCATAGTTATCTTGTTCCATCTTCGTTTTCGACAGATCTATACTTGGTTGCTATTCTTTTTTTTAATTATTATTTGTTTGTTTGTTTCACTTTCAGCATTATCTTATTTTTATTTCTGTTCTTAAATATTTCTTCATTTCTTTTCTTATTTTATTTTATTTTTTTATTTTTTTTTTTATTTTTTTTTTTTACATTATTTCTCTTATTCTTTCCTACAGTGTTTTAACATATTATCAGTTGTCGCTACAGGCTTTTTAAACCCGTGTTTGTTTCATTTTTTTTCTTTCCATTTTTTTAATCTTGTTCTCTTAATGCTTCGCTCGGCTTAGTTTTTTTTTCTTCTTCTCTCCTTCAACATTCAAAGTCATAATTTTTGTTTTGTCTCTCTTTGTAGAAATTGCTTATCTACCTCGTCTCTTTTCATCTTTTATTTATTTTCATTCTTCATCTTTTTTTTCTTCTTTTCTCTCAAACCCAGCCTTTAAACAATTCTAGCTTTGTTGTGTATATTAGCAATCTTTTGCCTTCTCTATTACTAATTGTATCATATCTTTTTTTTTTTCATTTCCCAATAGAAACTTAGAAGCAAACTTGTTTTTTGTTCTGTTCTTAGAATAATCGTACCTTAGACTATGTTTTCCGGCAGTAAAGAATAGAATTCTCTTCCTATTTTACATCTTTAAAAAAAAATGAAGATACTTTTCAGTTTCGACAAATTTTAACTCTATTTAAGCACAGAGTAAAAGAAGAAAAAATGTCAATTCTAACGTTATTAGTAAAACTATAAAATGGCGGATTTGTTCGTCTGCTATTACCATCTGCTCGTTGCTCACTGACAAAGATATCGAAGATTGGTAAGACTGCTACGTTCCTCGCATTTTTAACTGGCGGGCTTGGAATGATATTTAAAACTCTTTTATGAATAATGGAAATACAACGAAATGGAGGTAAGAATCGGGTAATGAAATACTAGCCTATGAAAATATCTTAAAATGCTAGGTTGAATAAAAAAAATTGCTATACAGTAGTACCTTGACTTACGAGTTAAATTTGTTGAGTAGCATTCGGGGAGTATCAGACGAGTTCGGTATTTCACAGTCAAGTTTTTTGACTCACTTTAGTAAAATTCCCGCGCCGTAATGGATAATGTTCTGCTTTCTGTGGGGTGCCGTTTCCAGGATTTGTCCAAGGCTGCTTGCATTATCTTTGTGTACCTTTTCTCCAATCATTCAGTTAAAGCTAAAGTAGTGTAGCCATACAGTAGTACTGGCACGAAAAAAGCTTGGAAAATTCTCTATTCATCTTATCAGGTAAATCATATTTCTATATGATCGATCATCTGTCAATGGCAGTTTATGCTTCTTCTCTGCGTATATTGCCATCGCTATCCGTAGATAAGATATTGCTACCAAAGTATTGAAACTAGTATACTAATTTCAGGGGCTTGCCATCCAGTGTGGTGATGTCTCCATCTTTTTTATATATATATATAGTTGGTATTATTATCATCATTAGCAGCAGAAGTAGTAGTAGTAGTAGTAGTAGTAGTAGTAGTAGTAGTAAAAAGATGGCAGACAAGTATCTAAAGTTTTTTATTAACTTTTTCATGTTCGCGAGCGAGATGTCGCAACCGATGATGAAGATTGTTTAATAATTGTCAGAAATCTAATGTTGTATCCCGAGTACAAGTACTTTTAACCTTCCTTGGTCATTATTGAGGATATGGGTACGACCACACCATATATTATAAGATGTTTTATTTGATCAACGAATATTTCGAATGAGTGCGTTCATCGCGCCCAGTTGACCTTGTGTCAGAAAGGGCATTCTGTTGGTACTGGTTTAAGTGTGTAGAAATCACAGATCAGTATCACGTGACTATGAATCATCAAGGCTGTGTAACTATGCACTTATGTCTTATGTATTTAAGTATTGTGGCCCCTGAATTGGAAGAAATTTTTTTTTAAGTCTGTTTTTTTATAAAGTATGTCTTCCATATTTGGAGTCATTTTTTTACAGTTTATGATATGCATCACAGCACACGATGAAATCTCTAATTCAAAATACTGATAGATCCCTGAAGACATCTCATAATCATATGGCGTATGAAGTTGTTTGTCGGTAATGGTTACCATCGTAGAAAATGGACACGTTAAACCGAGTTCAAATCCTGGACGAGGTTGTTTATATTTCACACAGCGCGAATAACAATGAAATAAAATGTAGGAATTGAATTATTATCCCTTCAGTTATGGATAAATAGTAGGTTAGTCCGGTTTCTATAATCTTGGTATGCCAACCAGTCTAGGAGAAGGAAAACTGAATTCAAACTGCTAAACTCCACTTAAAGATTAAGCTTAAGTCACATCTTGCTCGTGCGAAGGGATTAATAAATACACAGACACACACATCCCTATATATATGTGTGCGCGCATACATGCACACATACACACACACAACACACAAACACACACACACACACACACACACACACACACACATATATATATATAAATTCCCGGCAAATGGAATTTTCTGGAGGCTGCTAATTACGCAAAAATTACATAGCTCTCCTTAAAACAGCCTAATTTATTTATAATAGTAAAATTCCATTTCTAAAAAAGTGGGTGTATGGATGGCGCGGTGGTAAGAATTCTGACTGATGACAAATCGGTCAGGTTTCCTCCCCCCAAAAAGCAGCGTGCTTTATCTAGTCTTACTGGTGAGCCGTGAAATGGTGAAACAGCATTGTATGTGAATGACAATACAATTTATATACTTATAATGTATTTTAACTGCAAGTTGTTATTTAAGTATGTTTTGTTAAAGATCACGGAATATTTATTCGTTATAAATTTTCAAGTGTAGAAGTTCAAGTCTTCTTGTTTTCCTTACCTCGGGATCCGATTGCTTACAACAATTTCACTGGTCGCACTCAGGACATTATTGGTTACCCTTGAGTCACAAAGAACTTCTAAATGAATAAAACTCACACCAAACAAGTGATCACTACAACCCATAACCACCAGAGTATGACCAGTGAAATGGTTGAAAGTGCTTGTTTAACTGTGGGATATTTTCTCTACCATTTAGATTCCGATTTACGGAAAACAATTTGAAAGTCTTGAAAATTTTTAAGAAATATTCCGTAGTCTTTAACAAAAATTGCTTAAATAATATATATATATATATATATATATATATATATATATATATATGAGTCGTCTTCAATAATGTTAATGTTTTGATATATTTTCTTGTTTTTCACAACTTTATATATATATATATATATTATATATATTATATATATATATATATATATATATATATATATATATATATATATATATGACTTATTAAAACTATATATATATATATATATATATAGTCATCCACAGACACATGTTTCGACTTATCAAGTTTCTTCAGTGTGGCTAGACATTTTGAGAGCTACCTACAGCCGGGATAGAACTCCGATCGACTAAGTAGCAGTCGAACAGCTTAACCACTCGGCATTGTCACCCACAGAATGCGAAGGGGATTTTAACTGTTTTAATACACACATCTGTATGTATGTATGTAAAGGCCGCCATAGAGTGCTCCATCCCTTTTATAGGAGAGCGTTGAGTTTACGCTTTAGTTGGCGGTCGTCAGCGAAATCCCCCCCCCAAAGTGCTCAACCTCGGGGGATGGGGAGCATATTGTGGAAGCGCATGGTGTAATGGTTAAAGTCATGGGAAATGGACTCGTCGCCCAGAGTTCAAATCCTGGATGTGGTAATTGCATTTCACTTAACGCTAATACCCTTGGAAAAGGTATGAATCCTATTCTCCCTCCAGCTATGGATAAATAGTAGGGCAGATTGGGCTCTTTGACCTTGGTTAGGCAACCGGCCTAGGAGAATGAAAACTCTGAATTCAAACCTGTTGAACTCCGCTTAAGAAATTGACCTTGTGTCACATCCTGCCCGCGCGGAGGGGTTGGTAAATATATATATAGTCATTCACAGACACGTGTTTAGACTTATCAAGTCTCTTCAGTGTGGCTAGACATTTTGTGAGCTAGCTACAGCCGAGACAGAACCCCGATCGACTCAGCAGCAGTCGGACAGCTTAACACTCGGATATACAAAAATGATGGGAAGTAAATAAAAATTCTCAGAGAATGTATACGAAATAAAAGTAGGTAAAGTAAGTTTTCTATAACCTAATAAAGTGTTCTAACAGGAAATACTGTAATCTTGATGTAATTTATCCGTCATGATGAATTTGTGCGTGTGATTATGAGTGGGCTAGCTAGGGTGTTGTCTCTAAGTAGATCAGTGTGGTGTGTACGAGTAGAACAGGGTCGTGTGTAGGAGAGATCAGAATGGTGTCTACATCATAGTCAACTCTTCAACACATTTCTTACTCATTAATAGATGAACGGGACCAAAAAAAATTCAAATTTCCAAGATAATACGCACGTGCGTGTGCAGACCCGAGCACTATCAAAGTTTAATGTACGCACGCTTACTAACACCCACCCACCGCCTTTCTCTCTGTCTCTGTCTCTGTCTGTCTGTCTGTCTGTCTGTCTGTCTCTCTCTCTCTCTCCTCTCTCTCTCTCTCTCTCTCACACACACACACACACACACACACTTACCCTCTTCAGAAACATATATATTGGGTTCAGTCATAGATAATTTCCGTTTTTTAAAGGCAAGTTGTAACTACGCATTTAAAACTTCTAATGTTTTAAACGCGACCGGAAATTACCTAATTAAAGAGTGCCTCCATCGGTCATCCTATTTTCAACAGTCAAAGAATTTAATATATGATCTCACGTCCCCAAAAATAGAAGAACTGAAAGCGAATATGTTGTGGAAATTTAAGAACATTAATTTAAGTTTCCTACAGAAACAGCTAAGAAATGTATAATGTTTATGGCCATGGTCTTATCATTGACCGCCAAAACTGGTTTGCAAAGTTTTCGATCTCGTGATACGTCATTGAGAGATGACCCCAGACCAGGACATTCATCAGACTGCGAATCAAGATGCTTTAAGAGAATTGGAGGAATACAATCCGCGCAATGTACTCGAGAATTAGCACTTGACCTTAACACATCCCAATCTGCCACCACTTGAAAATAAGTAATTATTTCTATTTAATAGGTCATGTGCTTGCATCCAGTTATATGGTTTTCAAGTATTCCTATCTAATACTATAATTCTATACTTTCAAGTAGAAGTGATATGGGGAAACTGAGGTGTATTTTGAGGACAAAGATAAATTGTTCTACAAAAAGCATCGAATTGTTAGAGAAGCGCTGGAATTGTTGGGATGTCTTCTCTTTGACTGGAAGAGTTATCCTCCCTCTGGGTTCCCGTTTTTGTCCACCAGGTTTTTTTTGTATTTGAGCGCCTGTTTTGAACTCTCGGCCTCTTCTTCTTCTTCTTCTACAGCATTTCATGCTCATGGGTTTAGACTTTTATGTCTACACCCTTCTCGTGTGGGGGCAGAAGCCCCCAACGCAACGCTAGTAAGTGACATTGCCCTATGGACTCTCCATAACTATCCATTACTTATATATGTACATTTAGGTATTCTTGTATACCTCCTTATTGTATCTCTATTCATGAATGTGTCTTTTTTATATCTTCTTTGTATTTCTGTTATATGTATCATTTCCAGCTATGGGTAAATAGTAGGTTAGACCGATTCTTTAATCTTGGTATGCCAACCAGTCTAGGAGAAGGAAACTGAATTCAAACTGCTAAATCTACTTAAAAATTAAGCTTAAGTCACATCTTGCTCGTGCGAAAGGAATTGATAATACACAGACACACACATCCCTATTGTTGTTTTTGTTCAACTTATTATAACTTGAACCTTACAGAATCAATGTATCAACCTAGAAGGAGACTATGTTGATGAATAAAGTCAAACTTTGCCTATAAGTTGTTGTTTTATTAGTTAGGCCGAGGACTTAAGGAGTGATGTGTTAGTTTATTAGCGTAGACAGGACACTTCTTTTGGAATCGTACGCTTTTGCAGGGGATACAGTCTGTGTATCTTCTTTTTTTTTAAGTAAAGAGAGAATAAAGAAAAAGGAAAGAAAAACGAAAATTAATTTATAGGAATTTTGAACATACAAAGGGAAATATAAATCATGAATTTTAATAGGCGTCGAAATATCGACGGAAAACATCTAATAATTTTCATATCAGAAAGCGGCACGCGGTAACACTATTTATTCTTTTTCAACTTTTTTTTCATTTCATTTCAATTAATTAGAAAATAAATCGATTTTTTTTCTTAAATTCAAGTTTCCCCGATGAAACGAAAAGGCAATTTCTAAGAAGGTCACCCTATCCATACTCCCCAAATGTTAGTTTTTTGTTTTCTTAGAACCAAAAGGTTTTGGTTTGCCAGTTTCACCTCCTCTCAGGTAAGTGTCATTTTTCCCCCCGTAGAATGTACCAGGAATTGAGATGCTGCTTACCAAATGTTCTTCCCGTGGGAAAGGAAAGTTCTATTCCCAAATAGAAAAACCTATGAATTATTAATAACTAAGTGAAATCGTTTAACCTTTCAGTTATAAAAGAACAAAAAAAATCTCAAACCCCGCTGGTACATTATTTTGGGAAAAGCAGATTATCGCTTTTATCTTTATATAACCCACTAACCTTATTATCGACATTCTTTTCCCCTGATCTTCAGATTTTTAACCCGATCTATATTTTCACTTCCTACTTCATAAACTTATATATATATATATATATATATATATATATATATGTGTGTGTGTGTGTGTGTGTGTGTGTGTGTAAATTGAAAAATGGAAGTGAATCCGAGAATATATTGAAAACTAAATAAATAAAGAAATAAAATGTTGAATGGATAAAAAATATTGAGTGTAGACACGTGTTTCGACCGTGAGATTGTCCTTGTGCACATTGTATTCTATTTATTATTATTTTAAATCAAAGTGAAATGAAAATAAAATAATAATAATAATAATAATAATAATAATAATAATAATAGAAAAATATAATTTTTTTAAATATAAACATTTTAATACTATTCCCTTGAATGTTTGAGATGAGGCTTGATGGTTAGTATTATCTGTGTTATTCGGACTATTGTCCTCATCTTCATTGTTATTTGTACAACGTTTCGGTCGATGTGCCCTCCGGCCTTCTTCAGGTATTTCTTGTCGGACTCGGGAACCTTCTTTTCGGACTCGGGAACTTTCTTGTCGTAATCGGGAGCCATACTGGAACTTTGAACCTAACCCTTTATTCAGTCCACGGGGGTATCCTGTTCTCATTCCGCTAACCATAGCTGGTGTAGGGGCGTTAAGCTGTGTTAATTATTATTCTATGTTACTGCTGCCCTTGATAAGGATTGAACCTGCAATCTAGAGATAACTGTCACTTAGAACTGTCTTAACATAACTCCTTTATCCATGTGTCCAATTGGATAATACAAAATCTTAATAATAATAATTATATATATACCAAACTTATTGGTAAATCCTTGCGGTGAGAAAAACCCAGCAAATAGTTTGATTGTAAAAATATACTACCAAACATCAACCGGGAAGAAAAAAATTTTTGAAAAGAAGAAAAGACCAAGATAATCGTACCAACAAAATAATCTATTGGTACAATATTTTGGCAAAAGAAAAAACAATTTATATATGCATATATATATATATATATAGATATATATATTCATACAAAACCGCCAGGAGACTAAAGCTAATAAGTAAAAAGTGCTCAATACCTTAGTAGAGCAAATGATAAAGATAAAATCTAATGAGTCAGACGAACCTACTAAAAGTTTCGCTTAATGCTCTTCAGGGATAAGAGTCAGATCTTAGCCCTGAAGAGCATTAAGCAAACTTTTAGTAGGTTCGTCTGACTCATTAGATTTATCTTTAATGATAATGATAGAAATTTTTTTTTTTTTTTAATATAAAATATCAAATATCTTGCCCTGATGACAGCCGTTTCTCTGTATACTTTTAAAAATTATATTTTTCTATTATGAATATTATTATTTTATTCTGTTTTGTATTTAAAATAATAATAAATACAATGCAATGTGCATCTATATGCTTGTTGATAGATGCAATGACTTTTCTACTAAGCAAAATTGTTAATAATCAACTATTTCTATAGACATAAGTTTTCTTTTTGTTTTTGTTTTCAATTATAATATATTACTCTAAAATTGGATATTACATTCGTTTCCAGCCTGACACATTAACTATTACTGTTACGTACTGAGGTTTTCACGGTACCAAATCGATATAATGTTGTATACCCTTTCTTTAATTCTTTACTTCTTTCGTCTTTTCTTCTGGTTGGCTTTGGTTCTATCTTCTAACATCTTGGTCTGGTCTCTTCTAAGGTCTGGACTTTCTTGGGGACTTCGGGTCTGGTCTTCTATGGGGATTTCTCTTTATCAGAAGCCCTGTGTCATTGTTAGTTTTTAGGTAATAAACACAAGACTTCGATTTACGTTGATGTTACTTTATTTCCAAATCCCCAAACCAGACATCTGCGCACATCCTACGAGCTCGGTTCCTAATTGCTAACTGCTCGGCTTCTAACTTCTAACTGACTGAGAGTTACTTCTATCTTTAAACCGGAACAGGGTCTTCTATGCCTTCCGGTTCTCACGATTTATCCCCGGAAGGCAAGGTGAGAGTGAGGTCAAGCGCCGTCACTCACTCTCAAGGCCATCAGTTGCACTAATCGCCATTATGATTTCTACACTCTTGCCATGAATATTAGGTAATAATTATGTAACATTACATTATAACAGATTTGCATCTGCATATATAAAGGGCAGTTGTGTGTATATGTATGTCCGGAGGAAACTTCGAAAATAAAACAATTAACGACAAAGTGAATATATATAACATTAAATATCACCAGGGCTTGGTGAAGATGAAGGAAAATTAAAGATGGATAAATACCTGGACCTTGCCAGAGAATTGAAGAAGCTGTGAATATGAGAGTGAAAGTGATACCAATTGTAGTTGGTGCAATTGGAACGGTACCAATAAACTTGGAAAAAAGACTGGGGGATCTAGAATCAGAGAAGAATTAAGACCATCCAAACTACTGCACTGCTGCAATCGGCTAGAATACTCAGAAGAGTCCTGGAGACCTGAGGAGACTTGTTGTCACTCAGACTCCAGGGAAATACCATCAGCTAACGCTGATGTGAAAAACTCAAAAGGAGTGAAAATAATAGTAATAATAATTCACCCAGTCAAACTGATTTCTCTAAACTAACTTTCTCACGTTGGCTCCTTCAATCAGAGAAGAGGGGTCAAATAAAGGGTCAAATATTATCAATCAAATTCCCTGTATTTTTCCATAAACCGTTGGTTTTATTTTAACTACCCTATCGTATATAAATTGATGGCAACCCATCAATTCGGTCACAAGCCCTGTTCTTCTACAAGGATTGCTTTGACATTAAATAACCCACAAAGTTTGATATGCCATTAAACAAAGAAACCGAACTAGATCAAACAAATGATTTTGACATTGAATAACCCAAATGGGTTGATATATCATCAAATAAACCAAGCCTGTTTTGTTTTTCAGTCAACTGTGTCCAACAGCTTGTTAAGATCTGCAAGCAATTTATTCTAATTAAAAAGATAATAATTTGCATATTCAGACTTGGCCTGTTTTTTTTTTTTTTTGTATTTTTTTTTAAGAGATGCAAATTAATTCCAAGGTGATTCTATAATTTTCCTCAACATCCAATGTGTTGCATATTTCTTCTCTTCTTGATCTGGAAAATATGTCATTAATTTAAATAATTTCAATTAATCGAATTTTTTAGCTCGAATTCATGAAGCCAAACATCTTCTCTACAAAGCTGATGGCGGAGCGGGGAGGGGGGGGGGGCTAAGAAATAGGAGAGACAATGTTTGACATTCTATTGTTATTGATTACATTATTAATTATTCCCTCTCTCTCTCTCTCTCTCTCTCTCTCTCTCTCTCTTCTCTATCCTATCTATTCTATCTGTTCTTCTTCTCTCTATCTATCTATCTTTCTCTCTCTCTCTCTTTTCTCTCTCTCTCCCTCTTCTTTATACACACACACACACACACACACACACACACACACACACACACCACACACACATATATATATATATATATATGATTACGCATTCAAAAGATCGTTATGCTCCGCCTGAAATGTTGTCATAAGAAAAGCTGAAATAAACGAAAATCGATTAAAATTGGCAAAGTGATCGATCTGTTTACCAAGGGATATAATATAGAGAGAGGGGGAGGAGAGAGGGGGAGATAGATATGAACAGAAAGGATAGATAGATAGATAGATAGATAGATAGATAGATATGAATATACTGAGGCAGATATTAATGACTTGAATTAATATACTTAGATATTAGATATTAAGATGGCTTAACACACACAACGCACGCCCCCCCACACACACGCACGCACACACACACACACACACATACACATAACACTATAACACACACACACACACACACATGTATATATATAATATATATATGGAGGGAGGGCGATATGAAGAGGCATAGATAGATTTATAGATAAACATTATCATACTGAGGCAGATATCAATATACTTATATATTATATTAAAATGCATTACACGCACACACACACACACACACACACACACACACACACACAGACACAGACACACACACACACACATATATATATATATATATATATATATATATATAGCTTTAAGCTACTTTATGCATAAACGAACGTTTATATATATACGATATATATATATATGTGTGTGTGTATATATATATATATATAGAGAGAGAGAGAGAGGGAGAGGGAGTGGGAGAGAGGGTCGGACAGACAGACAGACAGACAGACAGATAGACAGATGGTGGAGAGAGAAGGTGACAGATCGCATTTGTAAAATACGAAACAGACCAAAATAGATAGATAGATAGATGGATAGATATGGGCTTATCTGAATCTGCACTTCAACTTCCTCACATTGTCTGTAGGTATTACCCAACCCGTTTCGCAACGGGTAGGATGGAACACAAGGTTGTAAGTATGGGGCATCCAGCGAGATTATTCGCAGCAAATGAATCTATGAGATTAGCTTGCTAACAATTTTCATTACGATGGTACGCCCTGCTCTACCAAAATGTTGTCCCCAGGTAGAATGTGGCACAAGTTCGCAAGTATGGGGCCTCCAGCGAGGATCGAACATGCTATTCAGTTGTAATGGATCTGAAAAGTCTAGCTTGCTAACCATTATACAACGATGGTGACGCCAGGGTATTTACTCAACCCAATCGTCATGGATAGGGTTTTGCACAAGTCGGAAGTATGGGACATCAGCAAAGTTTGAATGCGCTTTTCAGTAGTAATGGAGCTGTGAGCTTAGCTTGCTAACCATTGCTCCACGAGGGGACTCTTTCATTTACCGAACCCGTTCGTCACAAGATCGCAAGAATGGATCAGCCTGATCGAAGTTGCTATTCAGTTATAACCTTCGATCTTTTTTTTTTTTTTAGTTTGGTTTGGTTAGTTTTGTTTTACGGCATATCAACCTCAGTGGGTTATTTAATGCCGATAAAGTTTTTGAAATAAATCAATCTTAATGGATAATACAATTTTTTTTTATCAACTCATGTTTTTCTATTTAACCCATAGATGGGACCCTAACAAGTACTACCACTCCGGGTCAGAGCAGACCTGGAAGCAATGGTGATGAAGGGGTGCTCCACATTCCCAAACTTCCAAAACGGACCTCACCATCAGATAGTATTTAACGTAATTCCCAGGACATGTAGACCCTCAGTCACCGCCTTCTACCACCATATGATAAAAAGGAGTTAGGCTTGTCATAGGGGCAATAGGGTTGGGAAAATCATATAGGTGCTAGGGCTTGACGTGACCAGCCGATTGATTGGAGGGGGCCTCTCGACCGCCCGTCTAGCCCAAGATAGGGCCAAAGTGGAGTATTGCAAGTCATGAACTGCTCATCCACCTGGGTTCTATCCTTAAGCATCAACGGGTCGCCACCCACGGCGAAACAGGTGGCCCCATTGGAGGAGTCTTACCCTTCTGCAGAGGTGCAGTCGGTGCATTCTAACGCCCCCAGCCGACAGGGCAGTATAGCCTTTGAGGCTAGCTTCCTGACTATTGCGCCACGATGAGACGCTCCTTTTATTAACCGAACCCGTTCATCATGGTTAGGAGGCGTCAGTAGGTCGCAAATATTGGACATTGAACTAACTATTCAGCTGTAGTGGATCTGCGAGGTTTAGCTTTTAACTATTACAGTACACTGAAGCCCTGTAGGCTAGGGCTTTAGAATACACAGACTGCACCTCTGCAGAGGGTTAAGACCCTCCCAACGAGGCTACCTGTTTGCCAATGGGTGGCGACCCTTGATGCTTAAGGATGGAACCTACGTGGCTGAGCAGTCCACGACATGCAACATTCTGGTCCTTACTTAGGCTAGACGGGTGGTCGGAGAGGTTTTCCTCCGATCAATCTGCTGGTCACGTCAAACCCTAGCATCTATATGATTGTACCAACCCTATTGTTCTTTATGGCAACCCCAAGCCATTTTATCATATGGGTGCTCGAAGGCGGGGACTGAGGGTCTTTATGTCCTGGGTATGACGTTAAACTCTACTGATGGTGAGGTTCCAGTTCTGGAGGTCTGGGGATGTGAGCACCCCATCATCACCATTGCTCCCTGGTCACACAGACCCGGAGTGGTAGTACCTGTTAGGGTCCCATCTATGGGTTAAATAGAAAATGTTTTTATACAAACATTGTATTTTTCCATTAAGAATTGATTTTTTCAAAAACTTTATCGGCATTAAATGACCCACTGAGGTTGATTGCCGTAACAAAACAAAAACCAAACCTTTTCATTACTCTATTCTTCTTCTTCTGTTCTTCTACCTTTACATTCTTCTTCTAGCGTCTTTTATATCTTACGTCTTCTTCTAACATCTTAACTTCGTCTTGGTGGTCGGTCGCACTTAACTTATTTCTTCTAGTCTTGTTACCAAGTCATTCATTAATCACAAGACCGTGTTATTTTTTCTTAAACTTTTATTTCCTTAACTAAACATTTCATGTAACTAATATCTGACTAACATAGCGCGCGTATGCAGAGTGAGTTACAGGACATCTTCACTGCCTGACGTCCAACTGAAAACTGAGGACCCAACCGGGTCCCACGTGACTTCACGTATTTCGCGGGCTTTCTGTACTATTCCCATGGAAAGTCACGCGCCGTGATATGAAAAGGCTATCCCCTTAGAAATACAGGGGGACAATAATCTTATGCAACCGCATAGATTATGTAACATTAGTGCATTTTACTAGACGATCTTTGATGCTATTTTCCCAAACAATGGTACAAGTAAAAGATCATTTTTTGTATCCGTATTCGGTATACTAACACACAACTTTCGCAATAGATGGACAATTTGATATTTTTAAAAAAGTGAAAAATCGACCTACACTACAGGAGAAATCCACCGACTTTTGGCTGAAACCAGAAAGAAATCTGTCTTAATATAACAACTGTGATGAGGCCGTCTATCTTGTCAGCGAGACTAGATAATTGCTGTTGTCTCCAATAATTCGACCTCGCTATCTGCGTGTCCATATTGTTTTTTGAAAAGAGCTGGGTTTCCATAATTACGAAAGAATAAAAATTCAAAGTATTCAATGACATCATTTGGTTTGTCTGCAGGCAATAAGTAACCCTTTGATACGGCAAGAATCTTCTGAGAATTAGTCGCAGAGACTCGTCAGTTTATTCAGAATGAATTCTGTAAATAACTCGAGTCTTTGAAGTCGTACCTTTTGTAAGTAACTTGCATCTCGTTCAAAGAAATAAAGCCAGCCATTTTGAAAGAATGTTTCGCGATGATACAAAAGCAATAAATACAAAGGTATACAAAAACTGTAAATATACGATTCCACTCTATAGAAATTTACTAATCTCATTTATAGTATGACACAAGGCAAGATGAAGATCATGTTGCGCCAATTAAGTACTTGGGAAAATTAGGTTATCAGTAGTAATTTAGGTGTAACGAAATTAATTTGATTTTTTTAGACCACAACTTATTTTGGGTGGATATTTAAAGATTATTAAAAATTTTCGGATATTATACTCTGTCAATGAAAATAAAGAAGAGAGAGGAAAGGCATCTGATGCGCATCGTCTGCTTCAATAAAAAGAAAGAAAGAAAGAAAGAATAGAGATATGAAGTGATAATGCTATACATCAGGCATGTTTTTTTCTGCTTTCGTAGAATGGAAATAAATAAGCAAAAAAGAAGAGGGAGGAGAACTGGTAATGCTATACATCAGATGCGTATCGTCAGCTTCACTAGAATTGAAAGAAAGAAAGAAAGAAAGAAAGAAAGAAAGAATAGAGATATGAACTGATAACGCTATACATCAGGCGTGTTTTTTCTGCTTTAATAGAATGGAAAGAAAGAAACAATGAAAGAAAGTGGAGGAGAACTGAATAATGCTATACATCAATGCGTATCATCAGCTTCAGTAGAATTTGAAGAAAGAAAAAAAGAAAGAGAAAGAAAGGAAGAATAGAGAGATGAAGTGATAACGCTATACTCAGGCGTGTTTTTTCTGCTTTAATAGAATGGAAAGAAAGAAACAATGAAAGAAGTGGGAGAACTGATAATGCCTATATTCATCAATGCGTATCATCAGCTTCAGTAGAATTGAAAGAAAGAAAGAAAGAAAGAAGAAGAATAGAGATATGACTGATAACGCTATACATCAGGCGTGTTTTTTTTCTGCCTTTAATAGAATGGAAAGAAGAAACAATGAAAGAAGTGGGAGGAGAACTGATAATGCTATACATCAAATGCGTAATCATCAGCTTCAGTAGAATTGAAAGAAAGAAAGAAAAAAGAAAGAAAGAAAGAATAGAAAGAGATTGAACTGATAACGCTATACATCAGGCGTGTTTTTTCTGCTTTAAATAGAAATGAAAAGACAGAAACAAAGAAAGAAGAGGGAGAACTTGTAATGCTATACCATCAATGCGTATCGTCAGCTTCAGTGAATTAAAAGAAAGAAAGAAAAAAGAAAGAAATAAAAAAAAAAAAAGAAAAAGAAAGAATAGAGATATGAAGTGATAAACGCTATACATCAGGCGTGTTTTTTCCTGCTTTAATAGAAGGAAAGCAGAAACAAAGAAAGAAGAGGGAGAACTGATAATGCTAAAAGAAGAAAAAAAAGAAAGAAAGAAAGAAAAAAAGAAAGAATGAGAGATGAAGTTATAACATTAGACACGTATCGTCTGCTTTTAATAAATGGAGAGAAGGAAGAAGGAAAGAAAGAACAGAAAGAAAAAATGAATTTTATAGAGAGAAACTGCAGAATAGATGAATCGATCGATGAGAAAAATCATTCTTTAATCGTATCTATTACCTATCAATCTATCGATAGAATGATCGATAAGATTAGCTCGATGAATAGATAGATATGATAGATAGATAGAAAGACTGATTTTTGTTTCTTTTCCTTCCAACTAATGCCCCTTGAATGATTAACTATTCTCTTTGTCATGCACGTAGACAGTTTCATTGGAGTTTTGGTTTTTGGCTCACTGCAAAAAGAAGCATTTGGGACAAAACTTTCCCTAGTTCGGCGTTTAGCTAAAAAGAGAATCGTAATCTCAAGAGTGCTTGCGGTTTCTTCCAAACCAAAGGTTAAACAGACCGATACTCTTACATAACAAGGAATCTTGTCCCTATCCAGAGCTTATATTTCTATTTGTAAAATTATCAGCTTTTGAAAATCAAAATCATGTTCGGCATTATGAATGAATATTTTAATTACAAAGTTGGTTTATGAACATAAATGAAATCTTAAATCCGGTATGAAATACGGATAAGTGCTTGTACAATAAAAGACAATTGAGTGGGGGGGGGGGGGGGGGGTGAAAGAGAAAATCAGCATTCGTAATCCGATCTTCATTTCGATTGAGGGCATAACATAATGCTATACATAAGGCGTGTTTTTTCTGCTTTCGTAGAAATGAAAGATCCGGATTACGAATGCTGATTTCTCTTCACCCCCCCCCCACTCATTGTCTTATTGTACAAGCCTTATCCGTTAATTTGCATACGCGGATTTAAGAATTTCCATTTATGTTCATAAACCAACTTTGTATTAAAATATTTCCCATTCATTAATGCCGAACATGCAATGTGAAATTTTCAAAAAGCTGATATTGTACAAATAGGAAATAAGCTCCTGGATAGACAAGATTCCTTGTTTATGTTAAAGTTATCGTTCTTGTTTAACCTTTTTGGTGGAAGATTCGCAGCCTCTTGAGGATTACCGATTTCTTTTAGCTAACGCCGAACTAGGAAAGTTTGCAATGCTTTCTTTGCAGTGATTCAAAAACAAACAATTGGAAAATGTCTACTTGCATGAGCAAAGAGAAATATTAATCATTCCAAGAGGCATTAGTGGAAGGAAAGAATACAAATCAGTTCTTTCTTATCTACTATCTATCTTCTATCTATCGAGCTATCTATCGTCGATCTATCGATGATTGATAGATATCGATAGATAGATATAAGAACTGATTTTTCTTTCCTTGATTCGATTCGATCTATTTCTGCCGTTTCTCTCTATAATCATTTTTTTTCTTTTTCTGTGCTTTCTTTCTTCCTTCTTTCCTTCTCTCCATTCTATTAAGCAGACGATACGTGTCTAATGTATACTTCATCTCTCTTTTCTTTCCTTTTTTCTTCTTTCTTTCTTTTTTTTCTTTCTTTTAGCATTATCATTTCTCCTTTCTTTCTTTGTTTCTGTCTCCATTCTATTAAGCAGAAAAACACGCCTGAATGTATAGCGTTATCACTTAATATCTCTATTCTTCTTCTTTCTGTTCTTTCTTTTCTTTTTTTTTCTTTCAATTCCCACTGAAGCTGGACGATACGCATCTGATGTATAGCCTTACCAAGTTCTCCCTCTTCTTTCTTTGTTTTCCTGTCTTTTCATTCTATTAAAGCAAGAAAAACAGCCTGATGTATAGCGTATCAGTTATCTCTCTATTCTTTCTTTCTTTCTTTTTTCTTCTTCTTCAATTCTACTGAAGCTGATGATACGCATCTGAATGTATAGATTATCAGTTTCTCGCTCCGCACTTCTTTCATTGTTTCTTTCTTTCCATTCTATTAAGCAGAAAACACGCCTGATGTAATAGCGTTATCAGTTCATATCTCTATTTCTTTTCTTCTTTTTTCTTCTTTCATCTACTGTGAAGCTGATGATACCGCATTGATGTATAGCATTTCAGTTCTCCTCCACTTCTTTCATTGTTTCTTTCTTCCATTCTATTAAAGCAGAAACACGCCTGATGTATAGCGTTATCACTTCATCTCTCTATTCTTCTTTCTTTCTTTCTTTTCATTTTTTTCTTTCTTTCAATTCTACTGAAGCTGATGATACGCCATTGAATGTATACATTATCAGTTCTCCTCCCACTTCTTTCATTGTTTCTTTCTTTCCATTCTATAAAGCAGAAAACACGCCTGGAATGTATAGCGTTATTCAGTTCATATCTCTATTTTTCTTTCTTTCTTTCTTTCTTTCTTTCTTTCAATTCTAGTTGAGCTGACGATACGCCCATCTGATGTATAGCATTACCAGTTCTTCCTCCTCTTCTTTATTGCCTTATTTATTTCCATTCTACGAAAGCAGAAAAAACATGCTGATGTATAGCATTATCATCAGTATCTTCTATTCTTTTCTTTCTTTCTTTCTTTTTATTGAAGCAGACGATGCGCTCAGAATCCTTTCCTCTCTCTTCTTTTATTTTCAATTGACAGAGTATAATATCGAAAATTTTTATAATCTTTAATATCACCAAAATAAAGTTGTGGTCTAAAAAATCAAATTTATTTCGTTACCTAAATTACTACTGATAACCTAATTTCCCCAAGTTACTTAATTGGCGCAACCATGATCTTCATCTTGCCTTGTGTCATACTATAATGAATTAGTAATTTCTATAGAGTGGAATCGTATATTTACAGTTTTGGTAATACCCTTTTGTATTTATTGCTTTTTGTATCATCGCGAAACAATTCTTTTCAAATGGCTGGCTTTATTTTCTTGAACGAGATCAAGTTACTTATCAAAGGTACGAACTAAAAGACTCGAGTTATTACAGAATTCATTCTGATAACTGACGAGTCTCTCGATTTTATCTAATTTCCAGAAGATCTTGCGTATCAAAGGCGTTACTTATTGCCTGCGACACCAATGATGTCATTGATATTTGAATTTTATTCTTTCGTAATTATGGAAACCCAGCTCTTTTTCAAAAAACAAGTATGGACACGCCAGATCAGCGGAAGGTCCGAATTCCATTGAGACCAAACAGCAATTACTAGTCTGCTGACAAGATAAGACGGCCTCATCAAAGTTGTTTTATTAAGACAGATTTCTTTCTGGTTTCAGCCAAAGTTCCGGTGGATCTCCGTAGTGTAGTCGATTTTTCCACTTTTTTAAAAAATATAATTGGTCCATCTATGCGAAAGTTGTGTGTTAAGTATACGCCGAAATACGGATACAAAAAAATGATCTTTTTACTTGTACATTGTTGGGGAAATAGCATGCAAAGATCGTCTAGTAAAATGCACTAATGTTACATAATCACGGTTGCATAAGAATTATTGCAATCACCTGTATTTCTAGGGGGATAGCCCTTTCATATCACCGGGCGTACTTTCCATGGAATAGTACAGAAACGCCCGCGATACCGTGAAGTCACGTGGGACCCGGTTGGTCCTCAGTTTTCCAGTTGGAAGTCAGGCAGTGAAGATGTCCTGTAACTCATTATGCATACGCGCGCTATGTTAGTCAGATATTTAGTTACATGAAATGTTTAGTTAAGAAATAAAAGTTTTAGAATAACCGGTCTTGTGATTAATGAATGACTTGGTAAAGACTAGAAGAAATAAGTTTAAGTGCGACCGACCACACAAGACGAAAGTTAAGATGTTTAGAAGAAGACGTAAGTATAAAAGACCTTAGAAAGAAAGTAAGGTAGAAGAACAGAGAAGAAGAATAGAAGTAATGAAAAAGGTTGGTTTTTGTTTTGTTTTACGGCATAATCAACCTCAGTGGGTTCATTTATTGCCGATAAAGTTTTTGAAAATCAATCTTATGGAAAATACAATGTTGTATAAAAAATTTTTCTATTTAACCATAGAATGGGACCTAACAGGTACTCACTCCGGGTCTGTGTGGACTCAGGGAGCAATGGTGATGAATGGGGTGCTCCACATTCCCCAGACCTCCAGAAAACTGGAACCTCACCATCAGTTAGAGTTTTAACGTCATACCAGGACATAAAGACCCTCCAGTCCCCGCCTTTCGAGCACCCATAATGATAAAATGGGCTTGGGGGTTGCCATAAGAACACTAGGGTTGGTACAATCAATTAGATGCTAGGTTTGACGTGACCCAGCAGATTGATCGGAGGAAACCTCTCGACCACCCGTCTAGCCTAAGTAGGACCAGAATGTTGCATGTCGTGGACTGCTCAGCCACGTAGGTTCCATCCTTTAGCATCAAGGGTCGCCACCCATGGCAAACAGGTAGCCTCGTTGGGAGGGTCTTAACCCTCTGCAGAGGTGCAGTCTGTGTATTCTTAAAGCCCTAGCCTACAGGGCTTCAGTGTACTGTAATAGTTTTACGAAGCTAACCTCGCAGATCACTACAGCTGAATAGTTAGTTCAATGTCCAGATATTTGCGACCTACTGACGCCCTCCTAACCATGATGAACGGGTTCGGTTATAAAAGGAGCGTCTCATCGTGGCGCAATAGTCCAGGAATCTAGCCTCAAAGGCCTACTGCCCTGTCGGCTGGGCGTTAGAATGCACCGACTGCAACCTCTGCAGAAGGGTAAAGACTCCCAATGGGGCCACCTGTTCGCCGTGGGTGCGACCCGTAGATGCTTAAGGATAGAACGCCAGGTGGATGAGCAGTTATGACTTTGCAATACTCATTTGGCCCTATCTTGGGCTAGACGGGCGGTCGGAGAGGCCCCTCCCAATCAATCGGCTGGTCACGTCAAGCCCTAGCACCTATATGATTTTCCCACCCTATTGCCCCTATGACAAGCCTAACTCCTTTTTATCATATGGTGGTAGAAGGCGGTGACTGTAGGGTCTACATGTCCTGGAATTACGTTAAATACTTATCTGATGGTGAGGGTCCAGTTTTGGAAGTTTTGGGGAATGTGGAGCACCCCTTCATCACCATTGCTTCCAGGTCTGCTCTGACCCGAGTGGTAGTACTTGTTAGGGTCCCATCTATGGTTAAATAGAAAAACATGAGTTTGATAAAAAAATTTATATTATCCATTAAGGATTGATTTATTTCAAACTTTATCGGCATTAAATAACCCACTGAGGTTGATATGCCGTAACACTAACCAACCAAACTAAAAAAAAAAGATCGAAGGTTATAACTGAATAGCAAATTCGATCAGGCTGATCCATTCTGCGATTCTTGTGACCGAACGGGTTCGGTAAATGAAAGAGTCCCCTCGTGGAGCAATGGTTAGCAAGCTAAGCTCACAGCTCATCTAACTGAAAAGCGCATTCAAACTTTGCTGATGTCCCATACTTCCGACCTTGTGGCAACACCCTATCCATGACGATTGGGTTGAGTAAATACCCTGGGCGTCACATCGTTGTATAATGGTTTAGCAAGCTAGACTTTCAGATCCCATTAACACTGAATAGATGTTCGATCCTCGCTGGAGGCCCCTATACTTGCGAACTTGTGCCACATTCTACCTGGGGACAACATATTTGGTAAGAGGGCGTACCATCGTAATGAAATTGTGCAAGCCTAATCTCATTAGAATTCATTGCTGCCGAATAATCTTCCGCTGGATGCCCCATACTTACAACCTTGTGTCCATCCTACCCGTTTGCGAACGGGTTTGGGTAATACCTACAGACAATGTGAGGAAGTTGAAGTGCAGATTAAATAAGCCCATATCTAATCCATCTATCTATCTATCTATTTTGGTCTGTTCGTAATTTTATCAAATGCCGATCTGTCACCTCTCTCTCCACCATCTTGTCTGTCCTGTCTGTCGTCTGTCTGTCTGTCCGACCCTCTCTCCCACTCCCTCTCCCTCTCTCTCTCTCCTATATATATATATATACATACACCACACATATATATATATATGTATATATATAAACGTTCGTTTATGCATAAAGTAGCTTAAAGCTATATATATATATATATATATATATATATATATGTGTGTGTGTGTGTGTCTGTGTCTGTGTGTGTGTGTGTGTGTGGTGTGTGTGTGTTGTGTGTGCGTGTAATGCATTTTAATATATATATATAAGTATATTGATATCTGCCTCAGTATGATAATGTTTTATCTATAAATCTATCTATGCTCTTCATATCGCCCTCCCTCCATATATATATATATATATATCATGTGTGTGTGTGTGTGTATGTGTATGTGTATGTGTGTGTGTGTGTGTGTGCGTGCGTGTGTGTGGGGGGCGTGCGTGTGTGTTAAGCCATCTTTAATATCTATATCTAAGTATATTAATTAAGTCATTAATATCTGCCTCAGTATATTCATATCTATCTATCTATCTATCTAATCTAATCTATCTCCTTCTGTTCATATCTAATCTCCCCCTCTCTCCTCCCTCTCTCTATAATATATCCCTTGGTAAACAGATCGATCACTTTGCCAATTTTAATCGATTTTCGTTTATTTCAGCTTTTTCTATGAACAACATTTCAGCGGAGCAAACGATCTTTTTTAAGAATGCGGTAATCAATATTATATATATATATGTTGTGTGTGGGTGTGTGTGTGGTGTGTGTGTAAAGTGTGTGTGTGTGTGTGTGTGTATAAGAGAGAGGAGAGAGAGAGAAAGAGAGAGAGAGAGAGATAGATAGAAGAGAGAGAAAGAACCAGATAGATAGATAGATAGAGAGAGAGAGAGAGAAGAGAAGAGAGAGGAGAGAGAGAGAGGGGGAATAATATAATGTATATAACATAGAATGTAATGTCTCTCCTATTTCTTAGCCCCCCCCCTCCCCGCTCGCCATCAGCTTTGTAGAGAAGATGTTTGGCTTCAAATGAAATTCGAGCTAAAAATTCGATTAATTGAAATTATTTAAATAATGACATATTTTCCCAGATCAAGAAAGAGGAAATTGCAACACATTTGGAATGTTGAGGATTATAAAATCACCTGGAATTAATTTGCATCTCTTAAAAATCAAAAAAAACAAAAAAACAGCCAAGTCTGAATATGCAAATATTATCTTTTTATTAGAATAAATTGCTTGCCAGATCTTAACAAGCGTTGACACAGTTGACTGAAAACAAAAACAGTCCTGGG
>CM042148.1:14541576-14566576 GCA_023376005.1 Doryteuthis pealeii
ATAAAGAGAGAGATGGGCTACAAGGTGAACAAGTTCAGTTCGTAATTGTTGTGATGAGTAGCCAATCTCACTGACAAGTTGTAAGCGACAATTCTTCCAGCTGTGTCGTGTCAGTGCTCGCTATAGTTTCACTGGTCGGCATTCTATAGACGGCCAGAGAAGCGCAGCTGGATGGGAGTTGCAGCCAGAACAGCTTTCTGCAGCGCGATTGTATATAGCAAGTATAGGAGGGCACAAAGTGAGAGCGCTATTGCACGATCAGGACAGCTCCGCTTCAGATTGCGCACCCGACACCGTAATGCATACCACGGCGACCGAAGGACGGACAAAACATGCTGGACACTGCTGGAGAAGCACAGGACGAGCTCATAAGCGACGTTCTCCTATGGAAAGCCAACACCATTGGACATGCAGTGTGGGCTGCTCTGCATGGAGCAACAAGTAAGCAGTTTTGGACACCTGCCTCCCATCTCAAACATACCATGCCGATGAGACGGACAAGGCAGTGCTGGACCAACTGCTCGGAGAAGCAAGGGGCGAGCATCATACAGCGACGTTCCCTATGGAACGCCAACACCAGTAATGGACATGGTGCCAGTGTGGGCGCTCTGCATGGAACACACGGAGTATATATATATGGACACCTGCCTCGCCATTCTCACATACCATCCGAGTGATGACGGCAGGCATAGCTGGACCTGCTAGGAGAAGCAAGGAACAGCTCATAAAGCGACGTTCTCACTAATGGAAAGCCAACGCATCGACATGCCGTGGCGCGGCGAATGGGAGCTACAATTGACCAACTCTGCGAATGCAGGATGCCTGTGCAGAGACTGCTGGACGATGAATGATAGAGGGGGTATGGCGAGAGATTGTCATGGAAATCCGTGCTACTAGCAAGACATGAAACAGATCCGATGAATGAATGTTAGAAATTTATGTAGTGAGGTGCTTTTGTATATAGTTCAGTAGGTGCTGATATTATGGCAACTACATTTTTGTGTTATGTTAAAAGTATATATTAAGCGAAACAAACAAAAAGTGGAAAGAAAAAAAAAATTCCGATGAATAATAAACAGAGGAAAAAATGTGCAATGTGTTGAATTAATAGAAGGGAGAAAGGAACACACATACAACACAGAACACACACACACACACACACACACTCATATAATATATTAATATATAGCTACAACATACAAAAGTGAGAAACTCGCCTACAACATATAACACATCTATATAACTATGTGTATATATCACACAACAGGCCATATGTATTATATATAGGAGTGATATAGATATATAATATAGTATATATGTATATAACTTATGTACGTATGAATGTGTGTAGATGTGAGCATGATTTTTGAATGGAAAAATAGATGATGTGTATGTACACATTGCGTGCGTGTGTCGGTAATAGCACACACACACCACACACACACACATATAATAGTGATACTATAGCAGAACATACAAAAGTGGAACTCACATACACCATATACACACCCACATATAATATGTTAAGTATTCCAGCACACCACAGCCGATATATATAATATTATGTGTGTGGTTGTGTGTGGTGTATGTATAATATACTATACAATATAGGGTGTGGTGTGAATATATAACATAGTATATGTGGGTGAAGTTCTCACTTTTGAATATGTAGGTATATATATAATATATATATAAGTGTTGGTGTGTGTGTGTGTGTGTGTATACTACCGACACACGCGCATGTCGTACATACACACATCTAAATCATCAAATATGCTCAGCATCTAACACATCCATACACGTAGCCACCTGCACAGATAATATTGGCCTTTTTTCTGATCACGTTGTGTTTTTCCTGAAAGAGTTTTTGAAAAAGTGTTTATTTTCAATTTTAGGGGCAAAGAAAAGAAGAAAAGAAAAAATCGAAATATATTCGTTGTGTCTGAAAATCATACCTTAATATTAAATGATTCCAGTTTTGTTTTTTTAAATTATTTATTTTTTGAAAGATCTGCAAAAACATATCACTAAAGAAAATAAAAGCCAATATTGACCCCCGAATATAAATATATGATATATACCTTATATATATATATATATATATATAAGTAATCCACAGAACGTGTTTCGAAGTTATCACTCTCATCAGTGTGCTGTATACATTAGACAACTACTCCTGGCCGGGTTTGAGAACCGAATGAACTTTCGTTCACCAATCCTCTTACCCGTACGGCCAGAGGCAAGCTGTCCAAATATAGTGAGAATATTTAATAGCTACATTGTCTAAGCGGAAAATGAAATTACACTAGAGGCCTCAAACATCTGTAAACAAAGCGAGGTTTAAGCTACACGCCAGAAACGGTGAACTTGCAATTAATCCCTAATTTAAAGTACTCTACCAAAGTGGGATATAATATATAATATAAGTAATCCACAGACACGTGTTTCGAGTATACCTCTCATCAGTGTGGTTATACAATTAACAACTACCCCTGACGGTTTGAGAACCCGATAACTTTCGTTCGCCAATCCTCTTACCCGTATGGGAGAATAAGTGCTTAATTGAAGTCATATCTAATTGAGATTTAATAGTTGATAATTAATAAAATTAGGCGAGCATATCTGTTCATATGTAAAGGCGTAACAAATCGAGAAAAAAGCCCGTTTGTTTACTTTCATATATATATATATATATATATATATATATAATAGTATGGAAATAAACAAACAATATGATTATACTCCTCTTCTAAATATTTTTTGTTTAGATTCCTAAGGGCTTTAAGGAAAAGCCTATTATTATTCCACTCTTTATCTTAATTGTTGATGTAATGAAAATGAATGTAGTCGTTTTTGTTAGTCTTTTTGTGGTAGACTTACATTCTAAATTGTTGTTATTGTTATAATAGTGTATCTACGAATGTTAGGTATGGTTTTTCTCAAGTTCATAAGTGACACTTAATGGAGTTCAACATCATTTAATTTGTCAATGGATATCATTGAATTTCAGTTTTTTGTGTAATGAATAATGTCATCGATGTAGTGGAAAAGTCAGAGTTGTTAGGTAGAATAATATTTTCAATGGACCGGATTCTAAAAATCCAAGATAAACATGCTAACACCCACTTAAAGGTGAAATCAATCGGTAAGCCAAATTTTTGTTTATATAAAATGTCGTTATATTGGAAGAAACAGTTTTTTAGTATAAAGTTTGCAATTTGGATTATCTGGTTAAGAGATAGATAATTAATACTCCTTACCATCACCAGTAACAAGATAGAATTGAAGAACGAATGGAAACGTTATTTTTTTTCAGAATACAAGGTGTGGTAAAAATATACAAAAAATCTCGAATACTTTTTGACACACCCCTGTATATAATATAATATATATATTATATGTATATACATAGTAATCGACATACGGTACTTTTCGAGACGTTATCACGTCTCTTTCCCGCGTCAAATTCCCCGGATCGACACACACACACACACACACACATATATATGTATAGTATGTTTGGTTAAACCACCTAACTTAACTCCTACCGCTGTTGTTTAAAAGAACCAACTAGAACACATCTCGACTACTTCTAGACCTGACGATAGCACTAAGGTAGACTCGAAAGTCCCCGTGAAGAACCTTCCGCGGATTCATTCATCAAGTCCACCCAGACATAAAAAAGCTGGTCTGAAATGTAATAAAGATCGAAAAGAAAGCTCGTTAAGAACAGTGAATATGTGTTCGTTCAACCATACAATGTATAAAGGAAAAATGCTGCCAAATATACTTTATATATTATATATTAATACGTATATATATATAATTATATATATATAGTATGAAGAAAGGAAGTGAATCCGACTGTATGGTAGTTAATTAAGAAATGAAAAAAAAAACAGGTTTAAATGGGTAAAGTGGTGAGCTTATTGGCGAACGCTTGCATGTGTTGTCGATCTAATAATTAGATCATCTTCAGGGAAATTTGTTGGTAATATGGAAGGTGATTAGAAAAATTTTTTTCACAGAAAATATACGAGAAACGAGTGATAGTGGCCTTGTTATTCAGTTGTTTAAAAAATTTTGAGGTTTGAAAAAAGGTAAGAGGTTTGAAAAATGACGTCAAGAGTATTCTATTATGGCGTGAGTATGGGATGGTGTATATAATATATTAGATCTTCACATGGTCGATCTCAGGTTAGTTAACAATTCAACACATCTATGAATTAATCACGCGAGGATCTACAACGTTAAAATATGTGTACTAAGTTTTTCAATCCTTGTATTAGTATTATCCTATTTATAACTCGAACTACGTAGTCCTGGGCGGGGTTCGATATGGAGGATCGAACTGGTGCATACACAGCAAATCCCCTCTCCACACCAACGCTAGTGATTTCCAAAGGAAGGCAAGGAACCAATTGCAGTTTGGTAACGTTTAGTGGTCAACGAGAGAGTTGCTGGGTAGACTGGATTTAGCATCAACACTCCACTTTTTAGAGGGACTCCTGCTCCTGATTTTGTTTTCCGAGTTTTTACCTCCTCTTAAACCTTTGTTAGTTGTCTGACCGCGCATCGCTTGGCGCAGTTGTAAGGACTTAAAGTAAGTTAAGTAAGTTTAAGCTATAGAATCCTTTGGTGTGAATAAGTTCTGAGTATGGAATCCTACGTAGTGTCAAGGCCAGTGGATATATATCTATGTTCCGTCGCCCGGTTCGCAATATGCGTAGTAATGATCCGAACAGACCGGTATAAATAACAGTATCAGCAGCTGCGTACTGCAGTGATTGGCCAAGAATATGGTCACATGATTATCGGCCGAGTCATAATAAGAGGCATTAACACGCGCCTTATATGAGATTTCACCCCCTTTTTTTAAATATAAGGTGGTAGATTCATCCGATATTAAATCATTTTAATTCAGGAATATAAAGTTACAATTTACAATCATATTCATTAAGAAATTCTTTAAATGTAATAAGTATAGTTAATTTTTTGTTCTATTACTTCTAAAACCTAATTTTTTACTAATCCTAGATTTTGTCAAAAATAAAATTAATTATTGTTATTAATTTTGCTAATCCGAATCTAAATTCTTAACCTTAATAGCTACCAACATTACTGTCAAAAATAGCTAAATTGTCCCCTTTTTTTTTTTTTAAATTTTTAAATTTTAAAATTTATTTATTTTTGTTGTTGGTTAATTCAAATACAATACAATACAATGTATACAAGTTAAGTGAGTTATATTTGGTTGGAACGGTTTAATGTGCATGTCCAGGACATTCATTTTCGCGGGTCCTTCCCGACCTGCATTCATAATGAGAAATACATCTCGAGAAACTCATGAATTTACAATCAATGAGCCATAAGTTACTACGGCGTTATGGTGGAGACTATATATAAAGTCAGGTCTACGCAAATTCACCTTAGTAAACTCCAAAACGTCTATTGCCGGTTTGTCACCTGCCCACTAAATCAAGGCCTAATCGAATTTTTAGCGCGCATCTGTAAAATACGACCTTATTATCATTCTCTATGTATTTGAATGACTGGATCGATCTCGAAGAGAGTTCCTGTCCCACACAGTATTCTCATAATATATAGGAAGAATTTGCAACAAGAAAAACGTTCATTGTTTATTGTCCAAATGATGGTTCTCTATCCGTCACTCCTCATTAGTTTATTACAGAAGGATGTTCCATAAATGATCTTGATAATATACTTAGCGTGATGAGTCTATTACATCTTCTTAGATGTAGTTCTCATTGTAGAGATCTAGAGAATAATTCACTTACTAAATGGTCTTTATTACAGACTTGAGTCGCATGTCATTCTCTCTCATGGCCACATACACTGAAGTCTGGTCAAAATTTTTTCTGCCTTTTTAACCAAAGGTTCCTCACAATGTGTGTACACGCACTATGCTACCATTAGAAATAAAAACAATCAGTTTATTTGGACCATTAAATTTTTATAGTTACCTACAACTCTCTAATCTTCCCCATCTAAAGAGCGTAATTCACTACTAATAATCTAAATAATGGTCTAGCGCACTATATTTCATAACTTGAGTACCTTCTAGCTCGCATTTAAATATATGACAAACACGACGTGACAACGCCTGCCACTAAATGGTTTACGCC
Organism: Doryteuthis pealeii; assembly: GCA_023376005.1. Lineage (NCBI taxonomy): Eukaryota > Metazoa > Mollusca > Cephalopoda > Myopsida > Loliginidae > Doryteuthis > Doryteuthis pealeii. Next base: position 14,547,723 of record CM042148.1, read on the forward strand.
GATCCGTAGTAGGGTTGAGAATGTAGCAAAGCTAGAAGGATCCACCGTCTTCACGTCACTGATAAATAGGATATAATAACTCCATCTCTAAAAATTTTATGACTCTTCTATCTGGAAAATTATTTTTCAGAGAGAAACAGTTTGAGAATGTCTCTCATAGACGATCTAAAATATATTGTATACTTGTAGGATATCATGATGAGAGATCATATCACAGCGAATAGTCTAGTTCTAATGCATCATTGGCCTATCTCATAGATCATAAATTCCCCTAAGCGGGATGAGATGAATTACTCGAAGAAGGCAGAGGCAACCTATGCTAATATCCTGACCATTATTGTGAGAGAGCAGAATATAACGATTAATATGAGAGAGCTTATATACTGTATTGTGTATCAATATGTTTGTAATAATATTATTAATGACCAAATGAGGATATATAAGACTAATAAAAAAACTAATTATCACTAATATATTATGGATTAAAGTCTTGTGTAATTACCTGATCTGAATCTATGTTAGTCATAAAATATCGTACTTTAAACAAACGCTTTACCGATATCTTATTATCTTGGTAGGCATCTAGCACTCCAACTATGATCAGTGAGCATATAATGCTGAGTTCGACAGTCAGACCATAGACGACAACACACACAGCAAACTAAAGAAACAAAGCATAATCGCTGGTGCCCCAACGCGCCGGTTATTATTATTGGAACTCACAGAGATACTCCATTCATCCAGATCTCTGAGGTAGATTACCATATACTCTTTGAGTCCTTTGAATTGGCTGCTCTGTTTCTATTGATGTTAGTGATGCTTCAATAAATATTTCTGGGATTCTGCAGTAGCTTGCAACATAAGGTTAGAATCCTGTATAAGTACTGCTAGCCTAGGTTGACAACTCTACGTAGATGAGCCATCTTAAAAACAAAAATAAAAGCTCTTCATATCCCAGTTCGACACCGCAAACTGTGGCACACTTATTAGATGTGCATATAATTTAATACACTACTATAGTTATGGAGAGAGAGAGAGATATGCACTTGCAACCTACACAGGACCTGCATTATACTTAGAGATGAATAACAGTATTTACAAGAATTATTAGTATTCGAAGACAGAATTGGTATATTTGGTGCTTATATTGTGTCCAACGACTCATATGTACTTATACATGAGTATATATATTTGAGAACCGATGAGACTGAGAGGAAATCGGTAATAAGAAATAAAAAATTATTCTAACAATATATAGATTATGTTTATCAATATGTAACTCTGATCAACTTAACGACCTAAGGAAAAGAACACTAAAATTGTTCATCACCGCAAATGCATAGCTGCATGTTTGGGTTCGCAATGTATCAATTTACATTACTGAAATCATCATCAATACATACATCATAAAAATCCATAAGAGCACTATGCTGAGCGGCAACGGAACATGAGCCATGACTCTCACGCGCGCCGCAACCAATCCTATCTGCTCAGTGTGTCTCTGTGATGACGTGATCAAAGCTGCGTATCTATATATGTGTGAAAGTAGCCATATTCTGGATGCTATTGGGAAATATGTAAAGTAAATAGAGAATTAGTATAAATGTGTTTATAAATATGTATGTTTAAAAATGTATTTGATAAACCATCAATAATGAAATAATAGTAAAACGTGTTCCGACATAAAATAACCCCTCAAGTGTTTGACGATGCCGTATAGAATCTAACCAAACCAAACAACCAAACCAATTTATCGTTCGCTCCCTCTTCGGCACACGAGCACATCCAATTGGGGCTATCTCTGTATCTCATAAGAGCTGATCAATCAAAGAAGTTTTAAAAGTTAAACATATAAATTGCACTGCAAACAGTATTCTACTCATTATCTATAATAGAATCGATGCTTGATCTATATAGTTTGGACAGAAAATTGAATAATAAATCACAGTTCTTATTGTAGATATCACAAAACTTCAACACCAAAAACAGCGTGCAGATATATAAGTATTAGGATAATTAGATATACCAGTACACAATGAGCAACTTGTGCAAAGTGATTTGTATTAGATAGAATACTTGATATGTTTCAGGCTCGAGAGGCAAAAAACAAATTATTAAGACTCAAACTGGACACAAAATAACTCATGGAGACTATATATCCGAGAGTGACGTAATATTCACTTGAAACACGAGAAAGACATGTAGGATAATATAATGCAAAAGCCGCATACTGCGAGCTAATAATAGAAACAGAGAAGGATTGACATAGAAATCATACAACTGGTGTGCAGCAATATATAATATTGAGATTAGAGATTGAGTAATAACTGATACTCTCACAGTTTTCTTAATATTATTTGTATTAAGTATATTTGTTTGAGAGGAAAGCTTATACACTGATTGTTTTACATAAAATGTTTTATTTTAAAAATAATAATACTTAAAACGCCAATTAAGTTATATAACTGTGTGGCAGCACATTATAAATGAATTTATTACTAAAATCAAGTATATAATACTTCTATATGCAGTAAAGTCGTCAAGATGTTCTGGATATAGAACGTAAACGTTGGAGATTTCTAATTAATTTATGATAACTAAATTATTAAGCATAAAACACACTAGTTGATATGTCTTCTACCGGTGCCATAATAGAATTATTGCTACAGAGTGCTCATAAAAATGAAATAATGTTATTACAATATGTAAAATTAGAGATTATTAAGGTATAGTGACTAATGAAACTAACATTAATGAATTGGCTAAGAATTGCAATCTCCAAGTATCTCTTTATAACAGAGGTGCGGCTATTACATCGTATAACATAATAAGAACAACTGTATACACTCACTCTTCCATCAAACTTCTCTCTCTACGCGATACTTATTAATAGGCGTTCATATATTTTGAACTGTTGTACAATTATATGCTCAGTTAAGAAAAAGTGCAGGAGGATGAGGAAGAGTGTATATACAAGTGTGAGGTCTTATCTATAGTAATCTGAGTTTCTTTTAAGTATCTATACTCACCATTCAGTTGCCAGCAGGGAAGATTATCTCGTTTCACATTACTGTTATCACACTAAATATTATCCCACAAACTACTGTATAGAGAATCAACATAATACTAAGCCCACAGACACAAGTACGTGTTATCAAAAAGACCATATTTATTCATCGATACTTCTTCAAGCTGTGGCTAGAATTTTGTGAGCTACCTAGCAACCGGGAATAGAACTCCCAATTTGATTCAAACAGCAAGCTCCGAGCGAGAATCACGACATCCTCCTGAAACAGCGAGAACGACTATTTTCGATTGATTTCACATACACCCATCATCAGTTATACAGTTATGCCAGATAAAGGGCGAGGAGGAGATTTATTTTAAAAAACATATGTTGTTAATATATCAACAACAACTTATCTTACGTGCTCACGATACTGTAAAATCAGGCACAATGCGAGTCCGATTGTGGAGAGAAAAGCTTAATATGGGACACTTGTGCACGTTATGCCACATATGAGTGAGGGCAGTAGTACACTGTCGGTTCGGCTACAGACAAGACAAACAGCACAGTCTCGATTAATAACAAGATTAAAGTAGAGTTTAACCTGAAGCTGGTATGTTTAAAGATTAGATATTGAGCGAGATTAAATGAGTGAGTTATTGTCACTAGAGTAATCAATAGAGCTCTGCGCATTGATATATGTATATATGAGAGCACCATAGAAGGTTAATAAGATATCCTGATATAGAGATGTATGTATAACGACACGACGAGCGAGATGAGAGCCAGGTAACCTGGCAGATATGATGAAACGACCTTTATGCACGTTGTCACCTGAAAATTATAAGAGATGAATGAAAAGCAAGTAGACGTACTAAAAAGTCGTAGCATAAAGATAATGAAGAGCAGAACGAGCAATAAAAATACTTTCACTCAGGCAAGAATGTGAGAAAATCTATAATCCGGGAGGAGGAAGAAGACCACTATCGACCACGAATGTAAATGAATATGAATCATGAAAGAATTTGATGAAAGCATGAAGGAATTGTAGTGAAAGAGAGGAGAAGAAGTGAGAAGAGAAGTAAAGAGAGAGATTTAGCTAGACTCAGGATAAACCACAGAGTAGAATATCGAAGAAGAGCACAGAAAGTAAGGACATGGAAAAGAAAAAAGATAGAAAATAGAAGACACCAAGCAAAAGAGAAAATATCTGTAGAAGAAAAAGTAGAAATGAGAGAGATAAAATGACGAGAAAAAATTGGACATAAATATAGAATGAATAAATGCTTACGGCCAAGTCAAGCTGAATCTCTCTGTATAGTTAGCGGCAATATAAGCTTGGTTCTGAGCTGAAGCGGGTGACTTACTTACTAAAAAGCAGGTACTCGTATACTGATGGACTAATCAATTAAAAAAAAAAACTTCTAAATATAAACAAAGAGAAGTAAATATTAAAGCAATTAAGAGTCAGATGAGGAGAGATTAGTGAACAAAAGATAACACGCGCCAAGAAAGATATATATATATGAAAGAATAATGGTATACCAGAATAAGGAAAATAAACCCATACAGACAATAGAAGGACCCAATTGAACTAACACGTCCCATAGGCGCAAATGACAAACGCGCCACCTCGCCCTCCTAAAATGGAGCAGAGAGAAAACAAAATAAATAACAAATAAATAAATCGAATGGAATATAAAACAGAGTATAAGACATGAAGTAGTTGGGGAAAATGATACACAACAATCTTTAAAAATGAGAAAAATTGGACCATTTTATTCTCAAACGAAAGAAAGAAAATGTAACAGACGAATTAGTTAACAATCGACAAAGTCCCAAGCCAAACTGGTAGACGATAAAGCTCTCCTACCGAAAAAATGATAGTGAAAGAAAGTTAATATTAAATGTAAAAAAATCTGTTGGAAATGTTAGAATCTCCTGTAAATTCAGTCAAAACCAATTGGAAGGGAGGTCAAAATATTTGTCTGTTAAGACGAAAAATACTTGATGTCTAAAAATCTTTTTAAATTTCTTTCTTTCTTTCTTTCTTTCTTTCTTTTTTCTTTCTAATTTTCCTTTTCTTTCTTCTTAGACTGGTTGACTTCGCTTCCTTCCTTGTTCTTTCTTTTTTTTCTACTGCTATTTTCATTTGCACTTTTCCGCTTTTTTTCTTTCTTTCTGTCTTTCTTTCTAGTTTCTTTCTTTTTTCTTTCCTAATTTCTTTCTTTCTCTCTTTAGACCTGTTTGATTCCTTCTTCCCTTTTCTTTCTTTTTTCTACTGCTAATTTCATTCCTCACTTTTCCATCTTTCTTTCTTTCTTTCTTTCTTGTCTTATTTTCATTCGCCTTTCTTTCTTTTAGACTGGGCTAATTTCCTTCCTTTCCCTTTCTTTCTTTCTTTTTTTCTAACGGCAATGTTCGTTATTCACATTTTCCATTTCTCTTTCATTCTTTCTTTGTAACAACGTCTTCATTACAAAGTCTTTCTTTCTTTCTTTCTTTCTTTTCTTTCTTTCTTTCTTTCTTTCTTTCTAACTGGCAGGTTTCCTTCTTTTTTTCTTTCCTTCTAATGCTAATATATTTTTCACTTTTCTATCTTTCTTTCTATCCTTTCCTTTCTTTTCATTTTCTTTCTTCTTTCTTCTTTCTTTCTTTATCTTTCTTTCTTTCTCTAGTAAATTACTTCTTCACTTTCACGTCTATTTTTCTATTTGCTTTTCTTTATTTATTTTGATGACATATATTTTTCTTTAATGTTCATTTTTTCTTATCTAGCTGTCCTTTTCATTCTTTGTAACATAAACTTTTTCTTACATCTTTCTTCTTTCTTTTTTCTTTAAACCCTTTTCTATCTTTTTTCTTTCTTTTTATGACCCATATTTTTTCCTCTTTTTCCGATTTTTTTCCTTGTTCTCTAACTTTCTTTCATTCTTTGTTGTTTTCGGTCTTTGTAACAGAAAAATTTTCTCCTCAACTTTCTTTCTTTCTTTTCTTTCTTTTCTTTTCTTCTTTCTTTGTTTTATTATCCTTTTTCTATCAGTTTTTTCCTTCTATTTTCCTTGCTCATGTGCTCTTTTTTCTTTATTTTCTTTTCTTCTTCTATTTTGGTTTTTTCATTCTTTCTGTTCCCTGAGAACTTTTTATCTTGTCCTCAAAGTTTCCTACATCTTTGTTTCTTTAATTGTTTTATACTTTATTCTATTTTTTTCTTTCTTTTTCTTTTATTTCTTTCTTTCTTCTTTTTGAAACATAAACTTTTCTTAGATCTTTCTTTCTTTCTTTCTAATAGAACGCTTTCTTACATCTTTCTTGGGGTTGCGATATATAAATAACAGTAGACTTAGATAGATAGAATAGATAGATAGATAGATAGACAAATAGCAGTCTATGTTTGCTACCCCAACAGAAAACGGACTATGATGAATAAGTAGATAGAAATCTATCTATCTATCTATCTATCTATCTATCTATCTTATATATATATATATATATATAATATATATATATATATATATATATATATATATAGATAAGATAGATAGATAGATAGATAGATAGATAGAAAGGAATAGATCGAAAAGAAAGATAATTAAATAGATGTAGAGATATGTCTAAATGATGGAGACAGTGTAAAACGAAGCCATAGAGTAAAATGTCATTTGCCAGCCTCCAGTTATTTTATGCCGATGTTTATTCGCTAAGTAAGAATATACAATAAATTATAATCCTCTAAGCCTCGACAAAAACAACAAGCCGCCGCGTTCGCCAGAGAATTTGAAATCCGACTTGCAGAACGTTCACAAGCGTCTCGTGTGTACGTCGGCTTTCAACTTTTGGGAATGCATTGAGTTTACTGCAAAAACAATCTTTTCCACTAACACTGTTTCATTCCTCGCTCTCCGGGCGGTTAGAAAAAAGACAAAAAACCCAAAAACAAAAACAAAAAAAAAAAACGCTGAAGATTGCGAAATAGAGGAGTTCTTGTGTTTTCCCATGGCGGTACAGACTGTGGAATAGTTCCTGCGACAACAGAGAGATTTCATTGGTGCGGAACCCTTTTTCGACCGCGCAGTGTTGGAGGGAAGAGTCTGGCTGTATGAATTCGGGACATATGTTTGGCATCCTATACACGTTCAGTCGTCTTTAAGTATTTGCTTCTTGGAAGGGGGGATATTTGAGATAGGGACAGAAACGTTTCTTAGAATGGTGGTCAAACAACATATTGTATACGTTTTTTTTTGTTGCTTTTGTTATTGTTTTATGCTTGTTTTTTGTAGTTTTTTTTAATTTTTGGTTTTGTTTTGAGTTTTATTTTTCTTATTTTTTTAATTTTTTAAAGATGAAAATGGAATCTCTGTTTGGGTCATAAACACGGACTTGCACACACCATCACCAGTTCACTTTCCTAGCACTGTCACCAGGGCTTAGAAATACACTGTTAGACCCACCCGAAAATTGGGTGTCCTGGGCATGGCGCAAAACTATATCTGATAGTGAGGCTTCAAGTTCTGGAAATCTGAGGTGTGGGGAGTACCCCTAAGTTACATTACACTCAGATCCATTCCTGACCCGGAATGGTAGTACGTTAGGGTCCAATATATAGTCAAATATATTTATTAAAAAAATTGTTCGTATTCGATAAAGACAGTGTGATTTAACTCTTAAGAAACAGCTACACAAAATGTTAAATATGAGCGCAATTCCTTAACTTCTTAGCTATTAGTGAAATAGCTCACTAATTAGGCTGAGCCTTTTCTAGTAGTGAGCACCCAAACGGAGTTTAACAGGTTTGAATTCAGAGTTTCCTTCTCCTAAACTGGTTGCCTAACCATGGTTAAAAGAGCCCCAGCCTGCCCTACTATTTACCCCGTAGGGAGTTTATTGCCTTTTATTCCCACTTATAAGGACTGGACACAAGGTCATTTTTATGTGGGCCCATCCACAAGCCGAAGCTCATGGGTAGTAAGCACAAAAATTGCGTCGATCCCGTCAGCATTCCCTCCAAGGAGGACGCCTCAGGCGCTGGACAAGCCCTAGCACCAATATGATTGTCCGACCGATTCTTCAAATTGCTCTTATATCAAATACCCAATCCTTTTTTTTAATCAAAAAAGTGCTAGAGGGTGGTATTCTGAGGGTAAACCCCCAGTTTATTAATACACATTAATTTTCTTCTTCTAAATTATTGATGCACATAAAGTTAATGAAAAAAATCTAACAAAAATTATTTCTACTAATTTAGTGCCCATGGTATGGATGGTAAACTCTGGGAGTGTGGAGTAACTCTTCATTGCCATTATTCCAGGTTCATTCTTAACCGGATTGGTAGTATATGTTAGGGTCCCATCTATAGGTCAAATTGATCTGTTTGCAATTAATGAAAATTATTTCTACCAGTTATTGATACACATGAAGTTAATGATAAATCTAATATAAAATATTTTATTTCGGATGGTGAGAAAGAAGGAAAAAGCTGTTTAACTACGCTTAAGAATTAACCCCAGTGGCATATCCTGTCCGAGTGGAGGGGTTGGGTAAATACATAAGTGACGTTCTCCTGCGAACACCAACACATGGACACACCAGTGTAGGCCGACCAGCAAAACCTTACATTGATCAGCTATGTGCTGGATGCCGTGCGGAGGACTTGCCAGGAGCGTTAACCGATAGAGATGGGTGACGAGAGAGAGAGAGAGAGAGAGAGAGAGAGAGAGAGAGAGAGAGAGAGAGGGGGGGTCGGGGGGAAATCCATCCTATCAGCCAAACTTGAAGATGATGATGATGATGATGATGATGTGTATCGGTCACACAAACCTTCCATCTAAGACGTCACTAAAACAACAACATCAACACACACACACACACACACACACACACACACACACACACCACACACACACACAACTTGACATAGCTGAGGAAGTAAAGAACGAGCTCATAAGTGACTTTCATTCACGGACTCAGACACATGAATACACCAGTGTTAGCCAACCAGCAAAAATTAGTTATCACAACCTTGCGGACACTGGATCCCGTTTAGAGAACTTGCCTTGAGCAATGACCGATAAAGATTGATGGCGACTTAGTGTGTGTGCGTGTGTGTGAGTGAGAGAGAGAGAAAGAGAGAGTAACTGGAATCCGTGCTCTCAGCATCACTTGATGATGATGATGATGATGATAATAATGATGATGACGAGGCTGTCCTCGTATTTAGGCAGACATGTTCTTCTTGATAAACTACCATGAAGACGCAGATTAGACAGAAAAAATACACATTTTTCAAAACTTTTTAAATTGTTATTTTAAAAGATTATTCTGCTTTTTTGTATCTAAAAAACATTGAGACTGTTATTCTTTTTCTTTATTTTTATCAAAATATTTTATCCCCCCACCCCCCGAACCTACAAAATAGTATATTTTCATAATTTCAGTGTTTTACTTATTACTTATTATTGTTAAATATCTATCTTCTTTCTTTTTTTCTTTTTTTTTCTTTTTTCGCTGAGATGATATTAAATAACAAATGAAAAGAAAAGTTATTTTGTTATCTTAAAAAATGAAACTTTCTTTCTTCGTTCTTTCAAAAACAGACTCATATATATTCTTATAGAAACAAAACAGACATTTATAAAAAGAAAAATACAAACATGAACACAAGTACGTAAAATAAGAAATTATATATATATATATATATATATATATATATATATATATATATAATATATATATATATATATATATATAAGTAATATAATAACATATCTATTTATTTGATGACAAAGGAACAGTCACAACCATTTTGGTTTCATGCGTGCGTAATTGCAAACGATATATATATATATATATATATATATATATATATATATATATATATATATAATACAAAAGAAACTTATTTTTTTAACCAAGAAAGAATTTAGGTATATATATATATGTGTGTGCGATTTATGTATGTTTTATGTGTTTAGTGACTGTTAACAACGCGCGCGCGCACAACACACACACACACACACACACACACACACACACATATTATATATATATATATATATATATATTATAATATAAGAGTATGGGACTATATAACCGTTACTCAAGTTTCATGAGTTATTGTACAATTCTCACACGTCACGTTATATAAACGCTTGACCAACCGTTTTTTTCTCTTCTGCTGATGATTGTGTAAAACACATGAAACGTGAGTAACAGTAATATAGTCCCATAATCTTGTATTTTAGTTTGTAAACCTCCTCTGCTATTTTAGCATTGAGCACTTTTCTATGTAAACACTTTTCTTATTTGCTATCCTTTATATATATATATATATATATATATATATATATATATATATATAATAGCATAATCTTTACAGATCACTGCCCCTTACAATCCTATAACCCACCACCAGAACCTTTCTTCTCATGAGCCCTCAAATGTTTGATGCAAATATGACATAGAAGGACGTCTTTCCCATTGTATGGGATGGATCAGGTGATAAAATTTGATACTTATGCACCACCATAATATGTTGTCTCTTAAGACCAGAAGCTGACTTACAGACTTTGTTACAGATTGCACAAGACACATTGCTTGTTCCTGGAGTGTGCATGAATCATATATATATATATATATATATATATATATAATTGATAATTGAATCATATTACCACGACCAGACAACTCGGTAAACACCATTTGCGACATCCGGAGCACTGGACAGCTTTTTCGACCTCCTTTGGTCTCATCAGCAGTGCATACCACAATCTCCGCCACTAGAGATTGAACCAGCGGACCACAGCGTGAAGAGCGGGGGCTCAACACACTGGGCCACCAGCCCATACCACAAACGGGGAATGCCAAATCATCTAGTCAATGGTAACATTAATTTTAAACTGCGCAGCCACCTAACCTGTATTGCCGTGTATCCCATCGCAGGATTTCAGAGGGCAAGGTCACCTCCAGGACAACGACTTCCCAATTCGGGGCCTGAATCCTCAGAACACAACCTAATGGGCAAAGGGTATATATTAAATTTTGATAGAGGAATTATATATAATTGATAATTGAATATTATTACCAAAGGAGGTCGAAACAGCTGTCCAGTGCTCCGGATGTCGCAAATGGTATTTGCCGAGTTGTCTGGTCGTGGTAATATGATTCAATTATCAATTATATATAATTCCTCTATCAAAATTTAATATATATATATATATATATATATATATATCTTATTATAATTTGTGTGTTTTTATGTCTTAACCATTACTATCGTGTTAAATTTCCACTTGATTATTTCACCTTCTTCACCAAGTGTTGTCCATAACACAGCATAGCAATATTTGCAGTGTGAATGGGAATGCTAAATGATAAATGTGATATTTAAGTGCCTTTTTATTAAAAATGCTATGAAAACCTCCATAAGGAAATCCTGAATTCTAAAACTAAATAAATTGTAAGTAATTCAGGAAAGACCATTCTAAAACCCTCTGTTACATATCTTTTTATCCCTTCTAATTTAATATATATTAATTAAATATAATATATATAATATATAGTATAATATATGTTGCGAAGGCATAAAATCAACAGTGATTAGTAACTGAGAGTTTCTCACATATGCGATTTTCAAACTTATATATATATATATATATATATATATATATATATATATATATATATATATCTGTGTGTGTATGTGTGGGTGTTACATTGTGTGTGAGTGAGTTTGTATGTGTGTGTTCTGTGTATGACGATGAACTGAATCCGGTGGTGAGGCTTGAGTTATGGAGTGTGAAGTTTCTCATTCACTGCCATTAATCCCATGTACACTCTAGTAATGTTTTTTTTGTCAAATAAGTTTTTACGGTGTTTTTTTTTAGAGGGCGCCGGTACGGATTAATAGCATTTCACTTTATTTCTTTGGATAAAACTGATTTGATGTACGAGGAAATTGAGTTATATAGCGGAACAAATTAAACTTGTATGTTAAGGTACCACTGTATATACATTTTCTGGTTCGAAAATATTAATGTTTTTATACAATACAATTCTATTTTTATCTGAATTTTTTTAATGAGGCTTGATAATTTGTATTATTTGTATTATTCGGACTATTGTCCTCATCTTTATTGTTATCTGCACAAGATTTCGGACAAGGAACACCTGAGGAAGGCCGGAGAGCACATCGACCAAAACATTGTGTAGATAACAATAAAGATGAGGAAAATAGTCTGAATAATCCAAATAATATAAAGTTCTATTTTTCTTATTTAAAAAATGTAAAAATAGGGTTGGTGCAAGAACGAATGAAAGGCATTTCAGTTTATTTCAATTGTGAAAATTGATTTGATATACAAGGAAATTAAGTTATAAGTCGAACAAATTAAACTCGTATGTCAAGGCAAACTATATACTTGGTGTGTAAAAAGAGAATCGATATTCTTTGTACTTTTTGACTCACCTTGTATACTGAAAAAAAATAACATTCCATTCATTATTCATTTTTATCTTGGTAAATACAGCTTTAAACTTGGTACTCTTTTGACACACCTTGTATTCTGAAAAAAAATGAATGGTACATAATTTTTTTCAGAATACAACGTGTGTCAAAATGTACAAAAAATCTCGATACTTTTTAACATACCTTGTATATATATATATTCGGGATCAGTTTAATCTTTCGGTTTTTGTATGTTCTATTGGAATAATGTTTGCCTAAGAATAATTCTTACATTAGAGAACAAAGCAAGCGTCCGAATAATCCAAATTATACAAAGTTCTATTTTTCTTATCTAAAAAAGAAAAACAAAAAATATTTTTTTAGTAGGGTGCAAGAACGGAGGAGAGGCATTTTGGTTTATTTCAATTGTAAAAATTGATTTGATATACGAAGAAATTGAGTAACAAGCGGAAAAAAATTAAACTCGTATATATATATATATATATATATATATATATATATATATATATATATATATATATATATATAAAATATAACAAAAGACTTAGAATTTTTGCGTTATAGTCTATTTCAGGAAGCTTAGACAAAGAGTCTAACTCTCCCAAATCATCAGATGCGAATTCATCATTCGCATCTGATGATTTGGGGTATTAGACACTGTGTCTAAGCTTCCTGAAATAGACTATAATGCAAAAATTCTAAGTCTTATGTTATATTTTTACTTATAAATTTACTCTGTGACTCTAACAATAAGAGCACTTATTGAGCTCTGCAAACTGGGACAGTTTCAAAAAAATCCTATGTCGTAAGGAAGATTTCTTCTCCGGACTTTTGGATTATATATATATATATATATATATATATATATATATATATATATATATATATATTAGCGATCGGTTAAATCTCTCTGTTTTCATATATTCTATTGTAATAATGTTTGCCTAAGAATAATTCTTACAGTAGATTCATAGCAGAACAAAGCAATCGTTCGAATAATCCAAATGATACAAAGTTCTATTTTTCTTATCTAAAATATATATATATATATATATATTTTTTTTTTTAGTGGCGTGTAAGAACGGAATGAAAGCATTTCAGTTTATTTCAATTGTAAAAATTGATTTGATATACGAGGAAACTGAGTTACAAGCGGAACAAATTAAACTCGTATGACAAGGTAGTACAACTATATATTTTCGGGATCGGTTTAATCTCTCTGTTTTCGTATGTTTTATTGGAATAATGTTTCCCTAAGAATAATTCATAGAGTAGCTTCATAGGAGAACAAAGCAATTTGTCTCGATGTTATTACGGGAGAAAGCTTTAACAAGACAAAGTGGATAAACACCTTGTCTATTTTCTTCTTCTTCTTCTTCTTCTTCTTCTTCTTCTTCTTCTTCTTCTTCTTCTTCTTCTTCTTTATGCGATGATTACATTGAACGGAGACGGGGAAATTGAAATTCAGGAGGGAAATTTGATTAGAGCTAGTTTTATCAAGCGTCGAGATTTTAAGCTGTCGAAAATTGGGTGATTCATTTCCTTAAAATTCGCAAACTCGAATCATCTTGTAAGGACGACTTGTTGATCAACTTAGAAAACCTCACAATGGAGGAGGAAGGCGAAACAAACAAAATAAACAAAGGAATTCTTCTTTTTTTTTTTTTTAGCCAATTTGTCGAACGCAACTGGATTTGGTAATCTCGAAGAAGAATAACAGATTTAGGAAATGCCTGGAATAATTGGTAAGTTTATTGAATAAAATGGCTGTCAAGAGAGAGAGAGAGAGAGAGAGAGAGAGAGAGAGAGAGGTTGTGAGGAGGGAACTCGTTGAAATACAGAAGATTTGGTTTATAATAAATTTAAGAAAAGCAGCAGCAGCAGCAGCAGCAGCAGAAGAAGAAGAAGAAAAGAAGAAGAAGAAGAAGAAGAAGAAGTGGAAGGAGGAGCCGGGGTAAGAGGGGGAGGAAAACAAAAAGCATTAGAAGTTAAAGAGATGAAAGAAGATGAAAAACTCATCGACATCATCATCAACATCAGTAGCAGCAGCAGCAGCAACAGAAGAAGAAGAAGAAGAAGAAGAAGAAGAAGAAGAAGTTAAAAGAGGAAGGAAAAGGGGAAAGCATTAGAAGTTAAAGAAATGAAAGAAGATGAAGAACTCATCAACATCAGTAGCAGCAGCAGCAACAAGAAGAAGAAGAAGAAGAAGAAGAAGAAGAAGAAGAAGAAGAAGAAGAAGAAGAAGAAGAAGAAGAAGAAAGAAGAAGAAGAAGAAGAAGTAAAAGAGGAAGGAAAGGGGAAATTATTAAAAGTTAAAGAGATAAAAGAAGATGAAAAAATCATCAACATCATCATCAACATTAGTAGCAGCAGCAACAACAACAACAGAAGAAGAAGAAAGAAGAAGAAGAAGAAGAAGAAGAAGAAGAAGAAGAAGAAGAAGAAGAAGAAGAGGACGGAAAACGGGAAAGCATTTTTATACAGAGATAAAAGATGAAAAAAAAACATCAACACCATCATCATAAGCCACAGGAACAGAAGATGAAGAAGAAGGTAAGAGGGGATGGAAAAGAAGAAAGCATTAGAAGTTAAAGGGATAAAAGAAGATGAAAAAAAAATCATCAACATCCTCCTCATCATCATCACAAGAAGAAGAAGAAGAAGAAGAAGAAGAAGAAGAAGAAGAAGAAATGACAAAGGAGAGTGAACAACGGAAACAGATTATAATGCTGATAGATAGAGAGAAGAAGATTCTGATAACAATGTGCAGAGAGAGAGAGAGAGAGAGAAGAGAGAGAGAGAGAGAGAGAGAGAGGGGGGGGTCTGGTTTAGAATAGGTTTAAGAACGAGCAGCAGCAGCAGTAGCAGCAAGAAATGAATAAGGGGAAGGTGAAGGAGGAGAAGAGGGAGAGAATAAGAAGATTATGATGCTGATAGAGAAAGAAAAGAGGATTACGATGATAATGGAGGAAAAGGAAGGAAGATGCTAAAGATGACGAAGGTTTTGAAGAAGAAGAAGAAGAAGAAGAAGAAGAAGAAGAAGAATTTGTACGACATTTACCTTCATGTTTTACAGTTTTCTCAGTTCTCTGGCAAGGTCCAAGTATTTGTCTATCTTTTAGCTTTTTTCACTTTTACTTGGTGATCCGCCGGGACGACAAAATCCACGAGATGACAAGTTTCCTTTTTCTTAACACTAGGTCTGGTCTCCTGGTCAGAATTAGTTGATCCGTCTGCATCTCAAAGTCTCAGATAATTTTATGCGTCCCATTCTCCAGGACAGATTCAGGTTTGTGCATAGTTGCATGGTGATAATTTAATGTCTTGCACAATTCCCAGTGGATAACCTTTCCCACCCAGTCTTGTACTGTCTTTATGTTGGTTTGTTGCATTCACTTATATGATTGACCGTTTCGTCTTTTTATCCTCACATTCTACACTTGCTATTCTGTTGCGTCTCATCTATCTTTGCTTTTATATAATTTGTTCTTATTGCATTGTTTTGTGCTGCGATTATAAGAGATTCAGTTTCTCTCTTGAGGTTTCCCTTTCTTAGCCATGTCCATGTCTTCTCATGTGCGATTTCTCCAGTTTGTCGCTTGAAGTGTCCATATAGTTGTTTTTCTTCCCACTTTAATTCTCTTGTTTTTGTTATATTTGTGCTCGTCCACATGTTGCAATTGTTTTTTTTCTAACTGCTGCAATTAGTCTTTCTTTGCACTTTTTAGTGTATTCATAGATTATTATTATTATTATTATTATTATTATTATTATTCCTTTTAAGTTTTCACATCAGCAAAAGCTGATGGACTTTCACTGGAGTCTGAGTGACAGCAAGTCTCCTCAGGTCTCCAGGACTCTTCTTCTTCTTCTTCTTCTTCTTCTTCTTCTTCTTCTTCTTCTTCTTCTTCTTCTTATTATTATTATTATTATTATTATTATTATTATTATTATTTACTCCTTTTGAGCTTTCACATCAGCATTAGCTGATGGTTTTTCACTGGAGTCTGAGTGACAGCAAGTCTCCTCAAGTCTCCAGAACTCTTCTGAATATTCTGGCAGATTGCAGCAGTGCAGTGTTCTGAATGGTTTCAATCCTTCCTCTGATTTCCAAACTTTCCAAACCATTTTCTAATCCTTTTGGGACCGTTCCAAGTGCACTAACTACAATTGGTATCACTTTCACTTTCATATTCCATAACTTTTTCAGTTCTCTGGCAAGGTCCAGATATTTGTCCATCTTTTCATTTTCCTTTAGCTTCACCCTGTGATCCGCTGGAACTGCAAAATCCACCAGTTGACAAGTTCTTTCTTTTTTGTTTATTATTATTTTCACTCTTTTTGAGTTTTTCACATCAGCGTTAGCTAATGGTATTTCACTGGAGTCTGAGTGACAACAAGTCTCCTCAGTTCTCCAGGACTCTTCTGAGTATTCTAGCCGATTGCAGCAATGCAGTAGTCTGGATGGTCTCAATTCTTCCTCTGATTTCCAATTCCTCCAGTCTTTCTTCCAAGATTTTTGGGACCGTTCCTAGTACACTAGTGCACCAACTACAATTGGTATCACGTTCACCCTCATATTCCACAGTTTTTCAATTATTATTATTATTATTATTATTATTATTATTATTATTATTATTATTATTATTCAAATGTTGACTAAAACAGTTTATGCATTGAAAGTGTCTGAAAAGTTTATTTACGAAAGAAAAAAAACAAGCCACATTTCATAGTCGGATATTGACACTTGTAACTTTAATTGATGTGCTCAACAATTTGGAAATATTTTCTTGCTTAAGAAATTAAGCGTTACTTAATTTTTCGCTATTTAAGCAGAAAATCAGGTAATTTTTTTCTTGCTTAGAAAAAGGACGTTGACACTCAACCCACGAACAATTGTGAGCATGTTTTGTTTGATAGCTAGATTATTAGTAATGCTATCCCTATACCTATTACTACCGCTACGTGTGTAGAAAGCGCATGGTGTAATGGTTAAAGTCATAGGAAATGGACTCGTCGCCCCACTTCAAATCCTGGACGTGGTAATTGCATTTCACTTAGCGCTAATACCCTTGGGAAAGGTATGAATTTTACTCTCCCTCCAGCTATGGGAAAATAGTAGGGCAGACTGGGCTCTTTAACCTTGGTTAGGCAACCGGTCTAGGAGAAGGAAAACTCTGAATTTAAACCTGTTAAACTCCGCTTAAGAAATTGACCTTGTGTCACATCCTGCTCGTGCGGAGGGGTCGGTAAATATATATTACTACCGCTACGTAACCACTGACATTATACTCCTACCACCTTAACGATCAAACTAAAGTTTATAAAATAAATCAAACTACAAGATCTGGTATCAAGTGTATCATTGAGAGTATATTTCTTTCTTTCTTTCTTTCTTTCTTTCTTTCTTTCTTTCTTTCTTTAATCAGCCTTCGTGGGTTATTTAATGCGAAAGGCATCCTTGTACATATTTACCAACCCCTCGACCCGAACATGATGTGACACGTTGTTAATTTCTTAAAAGGAGTTTAGCACTTTTAAATTCAGAGATGTTCTTCTCCTAGACCGGTAGCCATACCAAGGTTAAAGAGCTTAATATGTTCTACTATTTACCCATAGCTTTCTTTCTTTTTTTCTTTCTTTTGTTTTTTCATTTTTTTTTCTTCAAATCTTCCTCGTTCTTACTTTTTAAAAATTTTCTTTGCTCTTTCTTTCTTTCTTTCTTTCTTTCTCGTTTAAGTTATCTACATGCTTTTACATAAATCTTTTTGCTTTTTCATTCTCCTTCAAATTTTTCTCGTTCTGGTTTTATTAATAATTTTTCACGCACTTTTTCTTTCTTTTTTCTTCTTTCTTTTAGAGCACTTTTATTTTACTATATTCGTCTTATATGGAGGCGCATGGTCTAATGGTTAGCCTCGTAGGAAATGGACTGGTCGACCTGAGTTCAATTCCTGGACGGATCTGTTTGCATTTCACATGGCACACATACCCTCAGGAAATGTATGAATCCAATTCTCCCTCCAGCTATGGGTAAATAGCAGGACCGACTGGGCTCTTTAACTATGGCTAGGTAACCAGTCTAGGAGAAGAAAAACTCTGAATTGAAACCTGTTAAACTCCGCTTAAGACATTGACCTTGTGTCTCATCCTGCTCGTGCGGAGTTTTTGAGGGGTTCTGGTAAAAAAAATTTTTTCAGGTTTCCAATTCATTTCTATCTGTGCCGTCTGTCTGATGAGACTAAAAAAAATTAAGGAGTTTTGGAAATTTATTTAAATTTCTAAAAGCCTTTTAAGTTTTGGTCGAAATAAATTTATTACAGAATGACGGTTTTTTGAGTTTTTCCTTCTTTTTAAAGGTAAATATTGCTCTGTATTTAATCT
>CM042148.1:14571576-14574076 GCA_023376005.1 Doryteuthis pealeii
TACTCAGATTGAAATCTTTGGCATAAGATTAATTTCCTTCTAAGGACACACGCCAAATTGGTTATTGATTTTTTTTACTAAGGGATATAATTAATTAATTAAGCCAAAATCACCTAATTGCGAACTGCCGCATCCAACTTCTGCTGATAATAAAATAATTGTCCCCTGCCTGACTTTTGTTAGAGCCGATGTTAGCAGCGAATCAGAGTGAAGTTTAATTTAGTGAATAAATTTTTCGCAGCTAAGACGATAAATTCCGAGTGGAACACTACGAATTTATCGCGCGTATTTTTTGGGCCCAATCTTAAAAATATTTTGAATGGTGGAAAGAAAGAGAAAATAATCTTTCTAATAGTGTAATTTGTATGTGTTTTTGTCCAATTGAATTATTTTTACAGCGAGTTTAAAAAAACAAACATAAAAAATTGGCTTCGGAGAGAAACTTGATTTTTTAAGAACTAAATATTAACGAAAAATCAAATTCTTTTTTCCGACTATTTACGGTTTAATCTTCTTTAAGATATTTATATGGTTAAAAGGGAATAGAAATATATCTTTCTAATATGGTGAGATTGATTGGTTTTATTTTTATGAATTCATTTTACAGCGAGTAAAAAAACAATATTTTGCTCTTATAGAATAGAAATTAACGTTTCCATTCGTTGTTCATTTCTATCTTGGTAAATCAACTCCAATCTCCGGTATTTTTAGAACAACTTTGTATATATTGTTGAGTGTGTTGTGCTGATTGTTTGAAAGATGAGAGTGAAGATGCGAATAGAGAGGAAATTGAAGGATGACAAGCGTAGGACGAGTGAGAGCGAAGAGAGGTGACTCAGGGAAGGCACTCAGAGAGGAGATAGATGTGAAGGCGACGATTGAGAGAGAGAGGGAGGGTGAAAATGTAAATCAAGGGAGGGTGAGAGTTGAGTGTGAGCGGGTGGGTTTACTGGTTTTTGTCGATTCTAGGCTGGCTTGAAAGGTGGTTTATGGATTGAAGATGATAGGAATTCGTTGGCTTTTTTTTGTCTAATTCCATTTATATCAACAAAGTGTATTAGAAATATCTGCGGCCTCGGGTTATTTCATTGAGAGAGTGAGATTTAAGAGGGTATTTGCAATATATTAAGCTCCGAATAATATATAAATTACCTACTGGTACCCTAATTAACTTGAAAAATGATAGCTGCAAAGGAGAAAAGTGAAGACTATTAAGTAACACACACNCAGATTTCAGGTGGGCCAAGGAAATATTATAATTCTATATGATTTCAGAGCATACTTTTTATATACAAAATCCAATCATATATGTGGAGAATTTAATATTTTCTAGAAAGTAAGATGCCAACTAATTCACCGTAGGGGAGAGTGGGGAGAGATTTACGCCCCTGATACGCCCATATATTATGTTTTATATATATTGACTTTATATATGTCAATTGAATAAGATAATAAACTTAGAGCGGTTAAAATTGCAAATCGTCGTCAAAATTAAACGGAAAAATTGCAAAATTAAATATTGATAATAAATAGTTGTTAAATTGGAACTGAAAAGTACATGTAGTTTAGATACTTCAGATAAAGTGTTGTGCGTCAATATGGTTGTATCTTGATTGAATAAATATCCTATGTAAAATGGAAATTATTTTTTCTATTATAATAGTTTCATTGACCACAAAAAAAATTCTGGTTTCAAAGTAGGCCATGAGCTGAAAAAGGTTGGAACCCCGTGTTAGATGACTGTAAGTTCCCCACTCCTTACCTATACTAATACCAGTCATACTGACATACACATTGAGACCGTATGTATGTATTCATTCAGTTAATCTTTAAGCTGAGTTTAGTCGGTTTGAATTCGGAGTTTCCCTTCTCTTAGACCGGTTGCCATAAGTAAAAGTAAAGTAAAGTCTTTGGGGTGACCTAAGGTCGGTAACAGCCAGTCTATCCCCTTTTCACTAGCGCTAGACCAAGGAGACTGTTTTTAGCGTCAGAGGTGGAGTGCCACACCTACCATCAGCTTCTCACTTTACCGCACAGGTCTCTGTGCTACTCATACACTGAGTTGGCGAGGGCCGGTATCGAACCAGGAACCTTGAGGTTCCCAGCCGAACACTCTACCGACTGAGCTAAACCGGCCATTGCTCAGTACGCCTTACTATTTACACATAGATGGAAAGAGAATAATTTTTATATATACTTTTTCCAATGGTATTAATGCTATGTGAAATGAAAACAGCATCGTCTAAGATTTGAACCTGGTTCGCCGGGTCCATTTCCTACGACGTTAACCATCACACCACGAATAGTGAACACAGTTGTGCTGGATTGCGCCGACATGAACAGCACGTTCTCCATTCTCTGTGAGAGGCGCCTTCGCTGGCTTGGACATGTCAGGAGAATGGAAAATGGCCGAATCCAAAAAGATCTTATGTACGGTGAATTAGTAAAAGGCTCCCGATCGGTTGGTTGACCCGCCTACGATTTAAATATGTGGGCAGGA
>CM042148.1:14586576-14587671 GCA_023376005.1 Doryteuthis pealeii
AGAGAGAGAGAGATGCTCGATAATAAGTAAGACGGACAAGACAATATAGAGATAGAGAGATGTATAAAATGTACTAGACAATATAGCAATAGATAGAGATAAGTACAAGGCATCTGAAAGATATAGAGGTGCACAAGAAGAGAGACAGAGAGAGACAGAGAGAGACAAAGACAGAGACAGACAGACAGAGGGGGGAGAAAGCGAGATGTACAAGACAATAAGTAAGACTTACTAGACAATATGGAGAAAGAAAAAGAGATATATAGGATGTACAAGCTTAGTGGGAAGTAGAAAGAGAGACATACAAGACAAGGATACAAAGAGAGATCTACAAAGAAGTAGATATATAGAAAGAGAAGTATATAAGGCAATAGAGAGATCAGAAAGAGAGAAAACGGAAAAGAAACTAAGAAAGAGAGACGTACAAGACAATAGAAAGACAGGAAGACAGGCGTAAAAAAGCGGTAGAGAGTTAGAAAAAGAGATGTACAAAGCGTTAGAGAGATAAAAAGTGAGACGTACAAGACAATAGAACGATAGGAAGTGAGCTGTACTAGGCGATAGAGAGATTAAAAGCGAGCACAAACCAACAGAGAGATCGAAAGAGAGATAGTGAAGAGAAACGTAGAAAGAGAGACGTATAAGTAAGAGATGTACTAAGTGATAGCTAGCGAGATGTACAAGATAATAGAATGATAGAAAGATATGTAGAAAGCGGTAGAGCGATTGAAAGAGACGTGTGAAAGCAATAGAGAGAAAGAGAGAAAGAGAGAAAGAAGAAAGTGAAAGATAAAGAGAAAGAGGGGAGGACGTAGAAAGAGAGACGTTCTATACAATAGAAAGATAGAAAGAGATGTACAAAGTGATAGAGAGGTGGAATGTGAGACATAGAATAAGACAATGGGAAGACAGATGAATCGATAGAGAGATTGAAAGAGACGTGTACAAGGCAACAGAGAGATCGAGAGAAAGATTGAAAACGAAATAGGAAACAGAGAAAAAGAGGAGACGTAAACAATACAATAGAAAGAACAGAAGACATATGTAAAAAAGAGACGTACAACGACAACACCATAAGAACGATGGAAAGACAGA
>CM042148.1:14587771-14595271 GCA_023376005.1 Doryteuthis pealeii
ACACCTATGTAGAAGGGTTTGGCTAAATATGTAGTTTAAATAGAGGAGTGTAATATTGTAGCCAGTGATTTTATTTCCAAAGTTTTATATATATTCAGATAATAAAGAGATATGAAGTATTGGCAAATATTGTTTAATAAGTATAAGTATCATTTTATAGCCTGTTAAATGGAAATTAATTTAAAAAAGAATATAACAGTGTAACTATTTTCCCCTTAAGGTTCATCTTGTATATTAATATTTATTATTATTGTATTTCTAAAATAATCAAGCTGTTTGATGATGATGACCGTTCAGGTTTAGTCTGCCCTTTTCATACCAGACAATCAAAAATACTTCATTGGAAGTGATTGAAAGCGCTTATGAGCAAAGTGCCTTCTCTACCAATTAGATCTAAATAATATGGGCGCTATAGCTCATTCGGTAGAGTGTCCGGCTAAAAACCACAAGGTTTCTAGTTCCATACCGGCCCTCGCCAACTCAGCGTATGTATATATTTACCAACCCCTCCGCACGAGCAGGATGTGACACAAGGTCAATTTCTGAAGCGGAGTTCAACAGGTTTGAATACAGAGTTTTTCTTCTCCTAGACCGGTTGCCTAACCAAAGTTTTCCCTACTATTTATCCATAGCTGGAGGGAGAGTTGGATTCATACCTTTTCCAAGGGTATTAGCGCTAAAGGAAATTCAATTACCACATTCACGATTTGAACTCGGGGTGATGAGTCAATTTCCCATGACTTTAACCATAACACTACGCCCTTCCAGAGCGTATGAGTAGCACAGGGAACTGTGCGGTAAAATATGGAGCTGTATAGTAGGTGTGGCGTTCCACCAATCTCCCAATAGGTCACCCCAAGACTTTATTTTTTACTTTTTTATTTATAGGTAAACAGTGCTCAATATCATTGATAGAGCATTTGCACTTAAGTTAAGGTAGCATGGACATAGTCCAGTGTGCTTGGCTGATGACAGTTTTCTCCTATGCAATCTTCAGGACAGTCTGAGGATCACATAGGCTAGAAACTGTCAGACCAGTCACAAGATCGCATATATAATATATATATATATATATATATATATATATATATATATAATCTAAAAATATATCCAAAATATAATCCAAAAGTCCAGAGAAGAAATCTTCCTTACAACACAAGAGTTTTTAAATGAGCTCAATGTGTGTTCTTAATGTTAGAGTCACAGAGAAAATATATAAGTAAAGAAATAACAAAAGACTTAGAGATTTAGGCTTATAGTCTATTTCAGGGAGCTTAGACAAAGTGCCTAACTCTCCCGACTTATCAGATGCGAATTATGAATTCTTTATTATTTGAAAGGCATTTGAAAACAGATTTTTTTTATATTTATAGTCCTGTGATATGAATTCAAAATGAAAACCTTGATGTTGCAAAAAAGTTATGTTGTAGTTTCAAATATGAGCACTTCCGCCACAGTTATCTCGGTCACCGAATTATGTATCTCTTAATGTAACAGTTTTTTAAAAAAGAAGACATATTCCAAGTTGGAATATGTCTTCTTTTTTCAAAAACATCTGATGAGTCGGGAGAGTTAGACACTTTGTCTAAAGCTCTCTGAAATAGACTTTTGTTTTGTCTTTTGTTATTTCTTACTTATATATATATATATAAATATATATATATATATATAATATATATATAGTATGTACAACAATAACCTTCTCGAGTTTAACCATAAGGATCTTCAGGTTCATCACTAAATTAATCAAGATATTGATTAATTATTAGATAACTACATCATGAACTCCTGCAGTTGACTGTAATTAATCAATATCTTGATTTATTCAGTGGATTTAACCCTGAAGATTCTTATAGTGAAACTCGAGTAGGTTATTTCTGTACACACTATAATATATATATTATAATTATATATATATATATATATATATGTATGTGTGTGTGTGTGTGTGTGTGTGTGTGTGTGTGTGTGTGATTGAAAAAAAATTATTGGATATTGTGCTAACTAACGCTTGTTTCAACCTATGGGGTTTATGAAATGTAATTCAATTGAAATCAATTTAAAATCAAAATGAAGACAATTGTAAAAGACATTTTATAAACACTGGTCTTCATCAGAGATAGATTGCTAGATAAATATGACAGATAGATCGATCGATAGATAGATAGATGGATGGATGGATGGATAGATAAATAGAAAGATATATTGACATATATATAGATAGATGGATTGACAGATGGATACATAGATTTACAGAGAGATGATAGATAGATAGATAGATATATAGGTAAATGGATTGACATATAGATAGATAGACAGATAGATTGATTGATAAATAGATAGATATATAGATGGATTGACACATAGGTAGATAGAGGGATAGATAGAGGATAGATAGAAGGACGGATTGACATATATATAGATAGATAGGTAGATAGATAGATGGATTGGCATGTAGACACAGACAGACAGACAGACAGATAGATAGATAGATAGATAGATGGAATGGATATAGACACAGACAGACAGACAGATAGATAGATAGATAATAGATAGATGAATGGTATATAGACACAGACAGACAGATAGATATAGATAGATAGATAGATAGATGAATGTATATAGACACAACAACAGATAGACAGATAGATAGATAGATAGATGGAATGTATATAGACACAGACAGACAGATAGATTATATAGATAGATAGATGGATTGTATATAGACACAGACAGACAGACAGACAGATAGATAGATAGATAGATAGATAGATAGATAGATGAATGGTATATAACACAGACAGACAGATAGATAGATAGATAGATAGATGGTTGGTATATAGACACAGACTGACAGACAGACAGACAGACAGATCGATAGATAGATGGATTGTATATAGACACAGACAGACAGACAGACAGACAGACAGACAGATCGATAGATAGATAGATGGATGGATGGATTTATATAGACAGACAGACAGACAGACAGACAGATAGATAGATAGATAGATAGATAGATAGATAGATGGATGGATTGGTATATAGACACAGACAGACAGATAGATAGATAGATAAATAGATAGATTTACAGAGAGATGATAGATAGATATATAGGTAGATGGATGGATTGACAGATAGATAGATAGATAGATAGATAGATGGGTTGACACATAGGTAGATAGAGGGATAGATAGAGGATAGATTGAAGGACGGACTGACATATAGATAGATAGATAGATGGATTGGCATATAGACACAGACAGATAGATAGATAGATAGATAGATAGATAGATGTGGGAAAAAACTAAAGTTCTAAGCATAGTAATACTGGCAAGTCTCAGGCCTCGAAATACAGGCAAAGCAATCAGCCAAGTAGTCTGACTAATGCCGTTGCATATCAGTCGGGAATCACACACAACATAAAGCTAAAACAGAGACGAAATAATAACAAAAATAAGAAGAAAACAAAAACAAAAAAAAGCAAACAAAACAAAAAAAAGAAGACAAGAAAAAACAATCCCCCCACCTCAAGATAATCCAAAAGACGAAAGAAATATGTAAAGTGAAATTGAAAGTCTAAGTACAGCAACAAGAGAAACTCGAAAACCCCTCTTCGCCTTCGTAACACGATTACAAGAGAACTAGTGGAACTCTCCGGAAGTGAAGGTCTAATGTTTAATTGCTGATGTAGAAACAAATAGATTCACGATATACATTCTCTTATATATATATAATATATATAATATATATATATATATATATATATGTATATATATATATATACATATATTTATATGTATACATAGATATATATACATATTATATATTATAATTAATATATACATGTATGTATGTATGTATAATAATATATATATATATATATATATATATATGCGTGTGTGTGTGTGTGTGTATGTTTGTGTATAGTTTTGTTTTCTCTCCATATATATTTTATGTATACTTATAAATATATATATTATATAATTAAATATTCATATATATATATATGTACAGTTTTGTTATATATATATATATATATATATATATATATATATATATATATATATGTGTGTGTGTGTGTGTGTGTGTGTGTGTGTGTATATATAAATGGTTGTGTGTGTGTATATATATATAAATGTGTGTGTGTGTGTGTAATGTCCTTTTTGTTAGTTTGTTCGTATGTTGTTTCGTAATGTTTCTTATGTTGAGTTTAGATTCGCGATATATAATATATATATATATATAATATATATATATATATATATATATATGTCTTTTCGTTCGTTCGTCCGTTCGTTAGTTAGTTGCTTTTTGTATGTTGAGGGGTTTCGTTTTTGTGTTTTTTTCCTCCACCTTCTTGCAAACTTTTTTTTACCGGAAGTGGAACCCGTTTTGATGAGCTCGATCAAATTATGATATGCATTTATAAGACTTACCTATATTACTCCATTAAAGATCGTCTGAATGTCGACTTGCCTCGGAACTGCGTCGGTCAGATTATAATCTCTTTAATACTGTTGATATGACCTGTCTGCACTTAGCATATTGCTGCCCTGTCGGCTGGGGCCGTAGAATACGCCGGTTGCACCTTTGCAGGGGGATAGGTTCCCCCACCAGCAATTGGGCCACTGTTGCATACCTCTTTACTTACTTTTTACTTCTTCTATTCTTCTAGCGTCTCTTCTAGCGTCTGGACATCGTCTTGGTTGTCGGTCGCACTTAACTCATTTCTTCTTCTAGATCAGTCTTGTTACCAAGACATTCATCAACCACAAAACCGTGTTATTTTCGTAAGCTTTTATTTACTTAACTAAACATTTCATGTAACTAAACATAGCGCGCGTATGCAGGTGAGTTCCAGTTAAGACAGAGACATCTTCTCTGCCTGACGTCCAAACTGAAACTGAAGACCCAACCAGGTCTCACACTTCACGTATTTCCCGGCTTTCTGTAATATTCCATGGAAAGTACCGCCCGTGATATGAAAAGGGCCATCCCTTTAAAAATACAGTGGATTGACAATAATCTTATGCAACCGCATAGATTATGTAACACCAGCAGTTGAATGGAGACCTATGGTGCTTGCGGGCGAAATGCTGGTTGTTAAGTAGTCAGTGGCATGCAACACTCCTCTTTCCCTTTTACTTAGGTTAAAAATGGCAGTCGGGGAGATCCGTTTGGACCAATCAGCTGGTAATATCAAGCACTACCACCAACATAATTTTCCCGAACCTTCAACGCTTTTTATCATATATTGTTCGAAGGTGTTGACTTGGTGTCTTAGTGTTCTGCGTATGACGGTAAACTGGTTTGTGAGATGGGGGGCAGGTGGCCATAAACTGTTTCCTCGTGAGGTGCTGCTTCCACGATTTGTTCAAGACTGCACGCAGCATCTTGTCGCAGCTCCCGTCCAGCTTATTTCTCAAGGCGCCTCATTAGGGTCCCAGTGGTGCACCATACAGCAATACTGATATAACCACCGCTTGGAAGAATTGTCGCTTTAGCTTGTCAGTGAGATCGGATTTCCATATTACTTATTATTGTTTTGTCCAACCACGCTTTTCATATTCGTGATATATTACTCAACGGTTATGTGATTAAGTTCTACTAAGGTTATTGTTGCTTTTGAGTTGAGGCTATGTCTATGTCTTTTTCTTTGAAACATATGTACTAGGTTTTATCGAGTTTACATAAAGGAAATGGCCAATATTATTCGCTGCCTTCCTAAAGTAGATAGATAAACAACAAACATAGGTAAACAACATTCTGGGTATGACGGTAAACTGCATCTAATGTTGAAGTTCCAATTCTGGACCTCTAGGGAGTGTGGAGTACCGCTCTATCACCATTACTCCCAGGTCCACTTTGAGTTTAAAAAGAATTTGAATACCTAGCAAGAATGAATAAAACAAAATGTATTCGGCATAAAATAACCCAACAAGGGTTGACATGCCGTAAAATCCAACCAATCAACAAGACAACTAAACAACCGAATTCAAATCCTGGACGAGGATGCTTGTATTTCACATAGCACTAATACCAGTGGGAAAGGTATGAATTCACCTATTTCTCTCCAGCTATGGGTACATTTGTAGATAAGACTGTAGATCTTAATGAGCAACCAATATGGAGAGAAAAACGCGAATTTAGACCTGTTAATTCCCACTTAGATGTCGACGCGTGTGTCCTGTTCCGTGTCCTTTTAGTCCGGAGTTTTAGGAGAAGTGGGTGAAAATGGTGTTGCAATGCAAATTATGTGCCAAACTAATGATTCTGAAGAATTTATGAGAAGTATATAGTAATAGATGGTTGAATTCTGTTGGAATTGAGGGATATAGGGCTTCAAAGATGCCCCCAAATGCCCTTTTTCAGCCATTATAAGTCTACGTATTTTGGTGAAAATTTAAGTCGTCGTTTCTATTATCTTTACTCATGGATTCTGATGCGTAGAATTTACTGATGGAGAAAAAAGTGCTCAATTCGGAGTTTAGGTGAGATTTGAGGCCTGATAATCCCCCTGAGAGTGGGTGAAAATGGCCAATTTCGTGCAAAATTAAAGTGCCAATTTAATATGATGTTCTGATAGAGTTCGATGAGGAGTATCCCATAGTAAAGGATAAGGCGTTGGGCAAATACATATAACAGTTCTTTTTTAATCAGTAACACTTTTCGACCACATAACTTTTAACCGCCCTGTCGGATAGGGTCGTAGAATGCACCCCTGTAGAAGGGTAAGCTCTGACACGTACATGATTGTTTTAACCCTATTACGTCATGGCAAACCTACAATCCTTTTTATCATATGTGCTACAAAGCAGTGGCTGAGGGTTTTAGTGTCTTTGGTAAGACGTTAAACTCTATCTGGTGATAAAATTCCAGTTTTTGAGCTGTGTGCGTAGAGTGCCCCTTCACTGCCATTACTCCCATGTCAACTCTAATATGTCTTCTTCAGGCATTGAATTATTATTTTGGCAGAATATGTCCGATATTTGATAGGTTGTGTGTGTTTCTGCAACTTTTCTATTATACATACACACAATTACCTTTTATATATGTATTTTTACCAGTGTAAGTTACAGGAAGGCAGATTGGGTTCTTTAACCTTAGAAAGGCAAGCAGTCTAGGAGAATGAAAATCTCTAAAAATCAGAATTTGAAGATTGTATTTTTGAGAATCTATGGCACTCTGGTGTACCACTCTTGTGTTTTCAGTCCATAATGGTCCTATAAAAGTTTTTCTAACTATAATAGAAAAGTTGCAGAAACACACACAATCTATCAAATATCGGACATATTTTGCCAAAATAATAATTCAATGTCTGAAGAAGACAACAGATCAGAAACACGTGTCGCATATGTAAGATAAAAAGAGTAAAGAATTTTTTTCTGGGAACATAATACATTTTGCGGACCTTCTTTTTTATAAAATATTGAATTTTCTCCCGTTGGAACCAGAACAACATTATATATATATTATATATATATATATATATATATA
>CM042148.1:14600271-14618434 GCA_023376005.1 Doryteuthis pealeii
GATCTCCAAGAACTGAAGCCTTAACATAAGAGTCAAGTTTACAGACACCAATATTTGAAGGGGGATCTTTACCCTCTGTAGGGGATTACAAGTCTGTCGTTATTCTAAGTCCTTCTGAGCACAAGCGGGCTAAAATAGATAACATAACAATATTGAAAGGCTTATTAATACGTTATGAACCTAGTATATAATATAGAGAGAGAGAGATACGAGAGAGAGAGAGGGAGCAACGAGAGAGAAGACGGAAGGAGTGAGGAGAGAGAGAGAAAGGGAGCAGAGGAGAGAGAGACACACGAGGCAACACACAAACACACACAAACAAACATAAGGTGACCGGGTTAGCTCAGGTCGGTAAGAGAGAGGAGCCGTGTCGGATAGAAACCACAAGGTGTCCTAGTATCAGATACGGTCCCCGCCAACTCAGCGGATGAGTGCCACAGGCGATCTGTGCGGTAAAGGTAAGGAGCTGATGGTAGGTGTGGCGCTCCACCTCTGATGCTAAAAAATATCTCTTTGGTATAGCGATATTGAAAAGGGGATAGACTCCCTTGCTTGACTGGCTGATACCGGACTTTAGGCGCCCCCGACGACTACTTTACTTTATATAATATATATATATGAGAGAGAGATAGAGCGACACACACACACATAGACACACACACATATATGTGTATACTATATATGTTACTATATATTGTAATATATTGAGAGAGAGAGGTTGTGATTGGGGATTGATAGATAGGATATAACAGCCTAAAAAACAGACGGAATAGATGGATAGATAGATATAAATGACTAACACCTAATTATATAGATATATATAGTCTATATATATATATATATATATATAGTGAAATATATATATATATATATATTATATACTATTATTATTATTATAGAGAGCGAGAGAGAGAGAGAGAGAGTGAGAGATAGGTAGGATAGATTGATAGAGAGAGAGAGAGAGAGAGAGAGAGAGAGTGTGTGTGTGTGTGTGTGTGTGTGTGTGGAGAGAGAGAGGATGGATAAATATTTTACTGGGGAGCTAACCTCTCTACAGGATATATTGTAACCTTATTCTAAGCCCACGGACAGGGTGTAGATCGTGTATCAAACTAACATATTTTTCTTATAAGACATCTATGATAAAGGAATGGTTAGCAATCTTATATTGCAGACGGTTCTTGATTACTACTCGATCCTGGCCCTGTGCCAGACTAAGATAGTAAATTTACTACTTTAGGTGCCTCTTGCAGAACATGTTGGTTAGCAAGTGAGGTTTAGAACGTTCCTAACCTATCGATTTGCTCTAGCATGATGGCCTTTTGCCAGACGCCGTTAAGTTTAGTAAATACATTTCATAAACACACATGGTTTATTGGCTAAGAAGATAAAATACACATGCACACACACACACACACACACACACACACACACACACACACACACACACAACAAAATACACACACCCACACGCGCGCGCAAGCACGCACCAAATACAAAAATACATCTCCATTAATAATCGAGATTCGCTTCCGGTTTTTGTCTCTAACAAAAACTACGTCACTGTTACGTCGCATTAGCCAAAATCGTCATAACATAGAATAAATACACTCAAAATTTGAACATGCAACATTAGACAGTCCTCATGAGTTTTAATAAATACATGACTGGTATTATATATCTATATATAGTTTGTTTTATTTTAATACATATTTAAAGTTTACATTTCAAATTGTTTTATTTTTTAATCCTTTAATGAATTTGAGGATTTTACTTACTTAGGGTACAAACTCGCTGACATTGAATTTTTTTTAACTCCCACCCCTCAGGCAATATGTTTCAAAAATCTATTTTTACATCGCCCTGAGAGCGTTTTCTTATTTTGCTAGTAAATGTAAACATCATTAGATGTATAGAATACACACGTAATCCCGTGCAGACGTGTAATAAAAACACATGGGGGTTTTACACAAATATAAACACAAATTTGCTCCAGTTTCATGACCTTGTGCCAAACACCGTTAAGTTTCGTAAGTAAATTTCGTAAAAGCACATACATTATTACTCAGGAAGACAAATGTAGTACGCATGCACACACACACACGCATACATTGAACCATATACAGAAACACACACATTTAAACACCCGCACATATACACATACAATCACACACGCGAATACACACGTAATAACATGCAGACACGTGTAGTAAAAACACATAGGGTTTTACATATACAAATTTGCTCCAACATAATGACCTTGTGCCAAACTCCGTTAAGTTCACAAAAGAGATTATTCGCGTGTGTATTAGTGGAAGGGCCGGTTTAGCTTAGTCGGTAGAGCACTTGCCTAGGGATCGCAAGGTTCCTGGTTCGATACCGGCCCTCGCCAACTCAGCGTATGAGTAGCACATGGATCTGTGCGGTAAAGTAAGGAGCTGATGGTTGGTGTGGCTCTGCGCCTTAGACGCGAAAAACAATCTCCTTGGTCTGGCACTAGTGAAAAGGGGATAGACTCCCTCGCGGTCTGGCTGATACCGACTTAAGGCCACCCCGATGACTTTACTTTATATGTGTGCATGTTTGAATGTGTGTATTGTTGTATATTCATACATTGAACCATATACAGAAATTAAAATTTAAAAATCCACACATATACACATACTAATACACACGGGAATACACATAGGGTTTTACATACACAAATTTGCTCGAACATCATGACCTTGTGTCAAACTCCGTTGAATTTACTACATAAATTTCATAAACGCACATGCTTGGTCAGGAAGACAAATGCAGCGCATTACATAAACACGCTCGCACACACATACATACATTGAACTATATACAGAAATACACACATCTAAACAGACACACACATAAAGTAAGTAAAGTCGAGGAAATCTATCCCCTTTCACTAGTGCTAGACCTATCATCAGCTCCTCACTACCGCATATATCCCTGTGCTACTCATACGCTGAGTTGGCGAGGGCCGGTATTGAAACAGGAATCTTGAGGTTCCCAGCCAAACACTCTACTGACTGTGCTAAACCAAGGCTAAACTTGTAAATCGTCGTCAAAATTAAATCCCAAAATTTTGACGACGATTTGCAACACATCAAACTAAATTTTGAAATAAAAATTAATTTTAAAAATCCGATTAAAAAATGGTAAAGATTTTTTTTAAATCTCACGAAATTTTCTTTTAGATTAAAGAAAATCTTTCTCTTTTTTTTATTTATTTATTTACTTTTTTATTTTTTTTTTTTCCTACTTGACTTTTTTTGGGGGGCGGGGGTAAGTCAGGTTAGTAATTGTTTTATTTCATTTATTTAACGAATCTTAAAATATTTTCTAAACTAAAATATTTATGTGCAGTTTAGAAAATATTTTCAAGATTCGTTAAATAAATGAAATAAAACAATTACTAACCTGACTTACCAAAAATAAAATAAAAATAAGTCAAGTATTTTGAATCGGATTTTTAAAATTAATTTTAATTTCAAAATTTAGTTTGGTGTGTTGCAAATCGCCGTCAAAATTTTCCGTTTTAATTTTGAGGACGATTTGCAAGTATAGCCTAAACCGGTCATACTCATAGTAATACAAACGGGAATACGCGCGTAATCTCATGCAGATACATGTAATAAAACACACGAGGATTTACGCGAATGTATACAGAAATGAAAACATTCATGTACACACACGCACGTACCCCTGCTCTTCTGTTTTTTTAGTTGGTACACCTAAATGTACATACACCTGCACACACAAACAAATACACTGGAGTACTTCCTACTCCTTTGTTTCTTATACATAGCACAATAGAATGGTATACAGAGGCGTGTACGCATAGACAATGGAACACTCCTTTCTCTCTCTCTCTCTTTCTCATTCTTTCTTTATGTGTTTGTGTATATGTGTGTCTGTATCTATGTGTGTTTGTGTGTGTATATGTTTGTGTATATGTGTGTGTTTGTGTGTGTGTGTGTGTTTGTGTATATGTGTGTGTATTTATGTGTATTTGTGTATATGTGTATGTGTTTGTGTGTTTTGTGTGTGTGTGTTGTGTGTGTGTGTCCGCGCTTGCTTACTCGCGTGGGTCTTTCGTTTACAAACAGTAGAGTACAATGGGACACTGAGGTACTTAAGAAAAGTGAGCGAAAATAGCGGTTAAACTAAGCCGGTAGCAAGAAGAAGACCTTTTCAGACATTTACGCCCCCCCCCCCCAGCGCATATACACACGGAGTGGGGGTGTAAAATAATCATGTAATTGATTAACGAATAGTCTGCAACTAAGTAGTGCTCCCTACTCAATTAACCCTTAAAATTTATGCCGCTATCGAAAACTATATTATACCCAAGCGGTCAGAATCCCGATTTCTATATCGCTGTCGCCTTGGCTTTTACATAATACACTGCAGCAATTTACATTTTTTTTCTATTTCATATATATATATATATATATATATATATATATATATATATATATATATATTACAGTATGTATGGAAATAACAATTTTGTCTATTTTTCATATATATATATATATATATGATAAGTTGTAAACACGGTGTGTTTGGATATGGCATTTGCCGACAATTTTTGGGAGAATATGTGCTTAATTGGAGTCGTACCTAATTTTGAAAATTAATTAATTAATAATTAATTAGGTGGGAATGCCTATTTAAATGTATGGCTAAACAAATCGAGAAAAATCAATCTCTGTATGTACATTTCGGCCTGATGAGGCCTAATAGGCTGAAATGTACATACAGAGATTGATTTTTCTCGATTTGTTTAGCCATACATTTAAATAGGCATTCCCGCCTAAGTAATTATCAATTAATTAATTTTCAAAATTAGGTACGACTCCAAT
Source organism: Doryteuthis pealeii (assembly GCA_023376005.1). Classification (NCBI taxonomy): domain Eukaryota; kingdom Metazoa; phylum Mollusca; class Cephalopoda; order Myopsida; family Loliginidae; genus Doryteuthis; species Doryteuthis pealeii. Next base: position 14,605,152 of record CM042148.1, read on the forward strand.
TAAGCACATATTCTCCCCCCCAAATATATATATATATATATATATATATATATATATATATATATTATAGTGTGTATGGAAATAACCTACTCGACTTTCACCATAAGGATCTTCAGGGTTAATTTCCACTGAATTAATCACGATATTGATTAATTATAGTTAATTGCAGAAGTCAATATTGCAATTATGACCGTTAAAAACAGTGAAGATCCTTATAGTGAAACACGAGTAGGTGATTTCCGTACACACTGTAATACTAAATCCACTCTACTAATGCTTTACTAACTTTTTATTTGTTATAACACTGACTTATCCGATTAATACTTGTATCAACCAAATATTGGGATTAACTCAATATTTTTTTACCGGTAAGTCATTCCCTTTATATATATATATATATATATATATATATTATATATAAGATAGATAGATAGATTTATAGATAGATTTATAGATTTAACAGATTGAAATTAATCTGATTGAATTTATGAATTTAACGGAATGTCAACGTATCTTAAATTATTTTATGTCTAGAGGTTAGGGAATCGCCTTCATTGAGCATTTATAATTACAGTTTTGCATAGTTATTTCTTAAGATTTTTTTTTTTTTTTTGCTCACAGATATATGATATCAAGTATTCCTATCTAATACAAATAATTTATACACATTTGTATGGTTTCAAGTATTTCTATTCTACTAATAAGTATTTCTATTCTACTAATAATTATATGGTTTCCATGTAATTATTCCTACTTAATGATAGTCATTTCTTTACACACAGTTTCCAGTAACTTAATTAACCAGTAAGTATTTTTAATAAAAATAATTTAGTAAAATAAAATAAAAAATTAGTAACATAAAAATAAAATTAGTAAAAAATAATTTAGTAAAATATGATTTAGTAAGTTAGTTAACCATTGTAGCTTCCAGTAACTATTTTTGATAAAAATAATTAATAAGAATAATTTACAAGTATTCCTATCGAATACGAATAATTTGCTAACTTCTATTAGACCAGAATGATTTTAAGTAGATCTGTTTGACCCGGAGTGGTAGGACCTGTTTGAAAATTATTTGTATTCGATAGAAATACTCGATGCCATATAACTGGAAATTATTTGTATCAAGAATAGTTACTTGAAGGTATAATTTTTACATATGATTATTATTAGTTGAAACCATATAACTCTGCGCAAAAATGACTATTATTAGATAGAAATGATTACTTGAAACCATATAATTAGAAAGGTATACTTCATACCATATTGTTGACGTATTTTGATATATAAGGTGTGTGCTAGATGCCCGCTTTTACTTATAGACTCGACAAGAACCATGTGATCTCTCTTGGCCAATCACTGGCAGTACTCTGCTGCTGATATAATACTTACACCAACAGTACTGGCCATAACTATTTTCAACCTTCGTGGACGACGGACATAGGATTAAATCACTGGAACTTTAACAATACGCTGGATAGGACTTATACGCAGGATAGGACTTATTCACTTACCAAAGGATTCCATAACTCAGGACTTACTTACTTTACGTCCTTTTCAACTGGCCAAGGATGGCATTTAAAAACTTTACACATATAATTGTAAATTAATAGTACTAGCAAATATATGCACCCTCCGGGTGCAAGTATCTAAGTTTTAATACAATAAAATATTATATTAAATTAGAAAGGCTAATGAAACTGAATAAGAATGCAGATAAAAAGATTTGGAACAGAGGGGATATGATTGAAAAATAGAACAACTTTGAAACTAACTCTTCCATCATTTTGCATTACTCCTGTCTTTCATTGGTAAATTTTCCTAATTTAACTATTTAGTTAAGATAGGAAGTAAAGAATAATATTACAGTTATTTCTTCTTGTTAATGGATTTCTTTAAGATTTATTCCTGAGATTTTTGCTCATATTCAATAAGATAAAACCAAACAATTAGAAATTAATAATACTAAGCATATATTTATTAAAATCAATTTTTTATATCAATATGCAAATTAGCCTTTCCATTCACACTGTAACCCACTATTTTGTTGTATATATAAATGTAATTGCATGTTTTTAGTATGTAGATATGGTCAACAGTCTTAATGATGTGAAACAATTTATTAATAATTGAGGTTTAAATAAAAATAAAATCATAGAGAATGTTATGTAAACAACAAAGAGAATTGTATCTTGTATAGTAATATAGTTTCGGTTACAGACAGAAAAACACACAATCTCCATTATAATAAGATTAAGAATCGTTACTAGAATCTACGATGGTTAACTAAGGATTAATTACTTGTTTCTTGTTTTTTACTTATTTTTGTTTTGTTTTGTTTAATCTATCTATACATATATAAAGGACAGTTGGTGTGTATGTATGTATGTCCGGATGAAACTACGAAAATACCACAATCAACGGTAAAGTAAATATATATACACATTAAATATCACTGGTTCTTGCTTTTGAGCCAAAATTATGAAGATTTAAATTTATATTCAAAGATATCTAAAAATTAAAATATACATAGAAATAACATTGAAATTCTACTTAAAATATCCAGCATTTGTCAATCACAAAAGTTTTTTTTTTAAAGTCAATACACAAGGTTGCTTCTCCTATCCAGGTGACGCTGGTTAGCTGCTTCTAGTAGCATATAAACTTTTGTGGTTATGTGATGCCAAAGCCATCCTTGTAGAAGAACAGTAGTGCTACTATTTAACACATGGCTGAGAGGCGGGTTAAAGTAGTCCATACTTTCACAAGGGTATTAGTCCGAAAGTGAACACAATAGAGAAACTGGAGTTCAAGCTCGCTTACTACGATGTTGTTGTTAACCACTACGCCACGGAGACTCCACTCCCACTATTTCGCACTTCACCACGTGACACGTCTCGACCATTAGAAACGAAACATCACGTGGCGCTGTGCTGACTCTCCTAAAACATTTCCCATTCAAATCTACACATAATTCTTATATTCCTCCTAAAAAAAACTTTTTTCGTGCTAATTTACACGTCACTGTTATATTCATGAATACCCCCACTCTCTCTCCTCCTATTGTGTGATACATTGAATATGTTAGGTTATTGCCCCCAAACCCTTTTTAGGTCTTCGGGTCACCATGTCGTACAATTCTCCTTACGCACGTCTCTCAGGGTAACGGGAAACTTTTTTTTATAGTACCCATCTCTTTTCAATTTAATATTTTGTGATATCGTCCCATAAACCTCATTTCAAGTCTTCGGGTCACCATACCGAGAAATTCTCTTTATGGACGTCTCTCAGGGCAACGAGAGACTTTCTTGGTGGTGCCCATCTTTTCTCCAAACCGCCCGACCCAGCACAAAGACGCTCCGACCAAGTTACATCGATCCCTGTTCTGCTGATCTTAAAACCACAGCGTATGCACAAAAAGCATTGACGAAGCAACAATTCGGAAAAGGCGGATGGGCAACCTTGGGATAGGGCCCAACACACAAGAAAACACACAAACACGGAACACATATCCACACAAATACTTACAGAGAGAGAGAGAGAGAGAGAGAGAGAGAGAGAGAGAGAGAGAGAGAGAGGGAGGAGGGAGGGAGGGGGAGACACACAGTAGCATCTAACTCTTAATACAAATTGATCGGTGAGTCGAATTCCACAAACAACTTTAGATAATTAGGATTATTTGGATTATTCGGACTATTGTCCTCATCTTTATTGTTATCTGTACAACGTTTCGGCTGATGTGCCCTCCGGTCTTCTTCAAGTATTTCTTGTCGGACTAACACAGCTTAACACCTGTACCCCAGCTATGGTTAGCGGAATGAGAACATCATACCCCCGTGGTTTGAATAAAGGGTTGTGTGCAAAGTTTTATGATGGCTCCCGAGAACGACTTGAAATCTCCCGACTTCGACAAGAAGGTTCCTGAGTTCGAAAAGAAGGTTCCCGAGTCCGACAAGAAATACCCGAAGAAGGCCGGCGGGCCCATCGGCCGAAACGTTGTACAGATAACAATAAAGATGAGAATAATCCAAATAATCCTAATTATCAAGCCTCATCTAAAAAAAATTCAGAGAAACTTAAGGTAAATTATATCAAATATCCAGTCAATAGCATAAAAAACAAAACAAGACGTTAAGCAACGATGAGCCTGCTCAGTGCTTAGATGGGGACCACATAGAAACAGCGAGTAGTGTAAGCAGCTTAAGGCTAATTAAAATTTGTAAATATACCAATTACGTTATTTATGACGGAAACTGTACTTTGCGATAATCGGATAGTAAATCTAAATATAGTCTTGTGTAATGGGTTGAAATATAGTATAGCAGGTCCATTACTACTGAAAGGCGAGTTCATTCCCTACAGGAAGCCCCATACTTGCGACCTTATGTCACATTCTGATTCATTTTGCATACGTTTTTCTGGCGTAACAACATGCATGCTATGAATCAGTTCCTAGATAAGGAGAATGACTGTCATTAAAGAGTTCCGACCATATGACCTTTAGGCACCCCTTTTGCGATCTCGATTCATGGGGACATTTTTTCCATTTACACCGTCAAAATCCGGTTAATTGTTAACAGACATTTTTAGAGTTTTTTTTTTAATTATAAAACTAACCCCTAATCCTAACCACTAACCCTAACCCTAACCCCTAACAAACAACCGGATTTTGACAGTGTAAATGAGGAAAGTGTCCCCACGAATCGAGATCGCGGAAGGGGTGCCTAAAATATCATATGGTCCGAGAGTTCCTTTACTCCGACGACGTTGACTTTCTGGCTCATAATGAGAATATTCAAAATATTGTGAACCTATTTGCAGCTTCGTGTACTGCTTTTGGATTAAAAATAAGTTTGGCAAAGACAAAGCTAATGTTCACCCAAAAGGAGTAGGATACGCCGATTGCACCTCTGTAGAGGAGTAAGGACTCCCCCTCCAATGGTGCCACTTGTTAGCCATGAGTGATTATTTGTCATGCTTAGGGACGAAATCTTGATTGCTGAACAGTCCTTGCCATGCAACACTCCATTTTGGCTCTTAATTAGGTTAAACGGGCGGGCGGGCGGAAAGGTCCCTCTTGATCAATCGGCTGGTCATGTCAAGTCCTAGCACCTATATGATTGTCCAGAACCTATTGTTCTTATCGCAAACCCTCAACCCTTTTTATCATATATGTGCTAGAACGCGGTGGTTGATGGTCATAGTGTCCTGGATATGACGTTAAACTGCATCTAGTAGTGAAGTTCCAATTCTAAAGCTCTGTAGAGTGTGGAGTACCCCTTCATCCCCATTGCTCCCCGTTTCACTGTGACCCGGAGTGGTAGTACCTGTTATGGTCCCATCTATTGGTTAAATAGATCAAAGAATGTATTTTTAAAAATATGTTTAAAAATTAGTTTAAATAAATTTGAATACCCAACAAGAATGTATAGAATAAAAATGTCTTTGGTATAAAATAACCCAATAAGGGTTGACCTATCGTGAAATCCAAAATCCAACCAACCAACCACCCAACGAGAAGGATGTGACACACGGTCATTTTAAAACGGATTTTAACAGGTTTAATTCAGAGTTTTTCTTTTCCTAACCCGGTTGCACTATCAAAATTAAAGAGCCCTGTCTACCCTACTATTTACCCATAGTTGGAGGGAGAACAGTTTTAATTCATATCTTTCCTAAGAATATTAACGCTATGTGAAATGCACAGAGCATCTAACGAGATTTTGAACTCAGGTTGTCATGTTTATTTTCTACGACGATAACCATTACAATACAAACACCTCCAAATAAACAAATAAACCAAAGTAAACTAATTCAAGTTTTCTATTTGGACTAGGTGCCGTAAGTGGGCTAAGTGACCCATTCTGCCCTACTATTTGCCTGTAGCAGTGGGGAGAAGAGGTGGATTCATGCCCATCCCGAGGTCGTCAGAGCGAAGGGAAACGCAAACAGTTTTGATCGGGATTTGAAATTTGATAACCGTTACGCAACCTGTACTTCCCATTCGTTTAACATTGAGTACCCAATTGTAGCCTTCTGCTGGATTAAATGTAAATGAATTACTGGGCTTTTAGTGTGTTGTTGTAGAGCAATTTGGTCAAGGGAGAGGTAGATATGAAGGGACAGTAAGATAGATAAATATAAATAGGCAGCCCCACATATACATGTATGTGTGTATGAAGAGAAGGAGAAGAGAGAGAGGAGAGAGAGAGAGAAGAGAGAGAGAGAGAGAGATGAATAGATTGATATATGCATTGAGTGAGTTTGTAAGGTTGCTAGATGTATATGAATTGAGGGATATACACACACATATATATATATATGTGTGTGTGTATCAAATGACTGAGATAGATAGAAAGATAGATAGATAGATATGAACAAACTGAGATAGAATGAAACGAACTGAGACAGATAGACAGACTGCTAGATAGCTAGATATGAATAGACCGGGCTTAGATAGATCGTAGATAGATAGATAGACTGTGAGTGAGCTAGATAGAATAGAGTGAGATAGATAGATAGTTAATGCGAGTTAGATAGAATTAGAGTGAGATAAATATATAGACAGATAGATATACAGATAAATAAATAGATAGATAGATTAGATAAGATAGATAAGATAGACCGCGAGTGAGCTAGATATGAATAGAGTGAGATAGATAGATATATAAGATAGACTGCAAGTTAACTAGATATGCATAGAGTGAGATCAATAGATAGATAGATAGATAGACAGATAAATAGATAAATATATAGATAGATAGATAGACTGCGAGTTAGTTAGATATGAATAGAGTGAGATAGATAGATAGAGAGAGAGAGAGAGAGAGTGATAGACTGCGAGTTAGCTAGATATGAATAGAGTGAGATAAATTGATAGATAGATAGATTAAATTGATAGATAGATAGATAGACTGCGAGTTAGATATAAATAGAGTGAGATTAAATAGACAGATAATAGACATATAGATAGATAGATAAGATAGATAGTCTAATAGTAGCGGTCAGCTGCTGTAGGCACAACTAGTGTTATTCCATGCGTCCATCTTAATGCTCAAGGAAGAGAACCTAACAACCCCACCACCCTCCTAGTCATCACAATCTTTATGCATGGTCCCCCCTGCCATCATCTCTTTGCATCAAGACATTCCGATTAGTGCCCTTAGTGAGTTCGAAAACCAATATAGAAAAATGGGAAAAGAGCTGGAGGCAAAATTCTGTTCATTGGTCATGATTCAACCAGACTTCCAGCAAGGTTAACACGATCATAACTGAGGCCAACCACTTGACCCTAGCCGTAGGAAGTGGAAAGCATTCGTAAACACGACCTGAATCGAATCCACAAGTGTCAACACAAGAAATACATAGCGATGATATACAAGGTCTTATCTAAAGTATATTATATACCTGTTCTTCTCTTTAGTATATATAATATATATGTGTGTTTTTCTGTCTGTAACCGAAACTATTTACTACTCAAGTCACAATTCCCCTTCGTTATTTACATCACATTTTCCATGATTTTATTTTATTTAAACCTCAATTATTAATAAAATGCTTTCACCTTTTTATTAGTGTTGTCCATATCTACATACTGTATTTACCGCGTACCCCACTTGTACGGTGTCAGGCACAAAGTCCTCAATTAACGTGGGACCACCCACAAGCCGAAGCTCATTGGAGTGGCAGGTGAAAAAATTTCGTCGATCCCGTCGGCATTCCCCCTCAAGGGGGGCGCCTCAGGCACTGGGGCAATAAACCCAGCCCTGCCCCTTTAAATCAAGGGGGCAGGTGTTGCTGGGGGGATGCGCCCCCTGGGATCGACGCCGTTAATTATATTAATGGTCCAAGGCCGAAGCCACTGTTGTCCATATCTACATACAAATAACATGCAATTGTATTTATATATACAAAAAATAGCGGTTTACAGTGTGAATGGGAAGGCTAATTTTGCATATTGATATTAAAATATTGATTTTATTAAATATGTGCTTAGTATTATTTGATTTCTAATTGTTTGGTTTATTTTAATGAATAAAGCAAAAATCTCTCCAAATGAATCTTAAATGAAATCCATTAACAAGAAAAAATAACTGTCATTTTATTCTTTTATTTCCTAATTTAACTAAATAGTTAAATAAGTTAAAATTCAGAATGAAAGACGGGCAGTGCGGGAAGAAAAAGATTTTTGTAAAAAAAAAAAGACCAAGATACTCGTACCAACAAAAAAATAATCTATTAGTAACAATATTTGGCCAAAGAAAAAAACAATTTATATGCATATATATATATAATAAGATATATATTTCATACAACACCGCCAGGAGACTAAAGCTAATAAGTAAAAAGTGCTCAATACCTAAGTAGAGCAATAATAAAGATAAATCTAATGAGTCAGACGAACCTACTAAAGTTTGGCTTAATGCTCTTCAGGGCTAAGATCTGAGGTCAGATCTTAGCCCTGAAGAGCATTTAAGCGAAACGTTGTGTAGGTTTGTCTGACTCATTTAGATTCATCTTATATATACTAGCAAATATATGCACCTCCAAGTGCAAGTATTTAAGTTTTAATGTAATAATATTATTATATTAAATTAGAAAGGCTAATAATTCTAAATAAATAGATAAAAAGATATGAAACAGTGGTTAATAGAAAAATAGAAATGAAACTTACTCTTCCATCACTGCCGTCTTTCATTGGCTGAATTTTACTTATTTAACTATTTAGTTAAATTAGAAATAAAGAATAAAATGACAGTTATTTTCTTGTTAATGGATTTCATTTAAGATTCATTGGAGAGATTTTGGCTTATATCATTTAAAATAAAACCAAACAATTAGAAATCAATAATACTAAGCACATATTTAATAAAATCAATATTTTTAATATCAATATGCAAATTAGCCTTCCCATTCACACTGTAAAACCGCTATTTTTTGTATATATAAATACAATTGCATGTTTATTGTATGTAGATATGGACAACAGTGGCTTCGGCCTCTGGACCATTAATATAATTAACGCGTCGATCCCAGGGGGCCATCCCCCAGGCAACACCTGCCCCCCTTGATTTAAAGGGGCAGGGCTGGGTTTATTGCCCAGTGCCTGAGGCGCCCCCCTTGAGGGGAATGCCGACGGGATCGACGAAATTTTTCACCTGCCACTCCATGAGCTTCGGCTTGTGGGTGTCCCACGATTAATTTGGGACTTTTGCTGACCCGTACAAGTGGGTACGCGGTAAATACAGTATGTAGATATGGACAACACTAATAAAAGGTGAAGCAATTTTATAATAATTGAGTTTAAATAAAAATAAAATCATGGAAAATGTGATGTAAATAACGAAGGGAATTGTGACTTGAGTAGTAATATAGTTTCGGTTACAGACAGAAAAACACACATATATATATATATTATACTAAAGAGAAGAACAGGTATATAATATACTTAGATAGACCTTGTATATCATCGCTATGTATTTCTTGTGTTGACACTGTGATTCGATCAGGTCGTGTTTACGAATGCTTTCCACTTCCTACGGACTAGGGTCAAGTGGTTGGCCTCAGTTATGATCGTGTTAACCTGCTGGAAGTCTGGTTGAATCATGACCAATGAACAGAATTTGCCTCCAGCTCTTTTCCATTTTTCTATATTGGTTTCGAACTCACTAAGGGCACTAATCGGATGTCTTGATGACAAAGAGATGATGGGCAGGGGGGACCAATGCATAAAGATTGTGATGACTAGGAGGGTGGTGGGGTTGTTAGGTCTCTTCCTTGAGCATTAAGATGGACGCATGGAATAACACTAGTTGTGCCCTACAGCAGCTGACCGCTACTATTAGACTATCTATCTATCTATCTATCTATATGTCTATCTATCTGTCTATTTATCTCACTCTATTCATATCTAACTCGCAGTCTATCTATCTATCTATCTATTTATCTATCTATCTATCAATTTATCTCACTCTATTCATATCTAGCTAATCGCAGTCTATTCACTCTCTCTCTCTCTCTCTTCATCTATTCTATCTCACTCTATTTCATATCTAACTAACTCGCAGTCTATCTATCTATCTATATATTTATCTATTATCTGTCTATCTATCTTATCTATCTATTGATCTCACTCTATGCATATCTAGTTAACTTGCAGTCTATCTATATATCTATCTATCTCACTCTATTCATATCTAGCTCACTCGCGGTCTATCTATCTATCTATCTATCTATCTATCTATTTATTTATCTGTATATCTATCTGTCTATATATTTATCTCACTCTATTCATATCTAACTCGCAATCTATCTATCTATCTATCTCACTCTATTCATATCTAGCTCACTCACAGTCTATCTATCTATCTACGATCTATCTAACCCGGTCTATTCATATCTAGCTATCTAGCAAGGTCTGTCTATCTGTCTCAGTTCGTTTCATTCTATCTCAGTTTTGTTCATATTATCTATCTATCTTTCTATCTATCTCAGTCATTGATACACACACACATAATATATAATATGTGTGTGTATATCCCTCAATTCATATACATCTAGCACCTTACAAACTCACTCAATGCATATATCAATCTATTCATCTCTCTCTCTCTCTCTCTCTCTCTCTCTCTCTCTCTCTCTCTCTCTCTCTCTCTTCATACACACATACATGTATATGTGGGGCTGCCTATTTATATTTATCTATCTATCTGTCCCTTCATATCTACCTCTCCTTGACCAAATTGCTCTACAAACAAACACTAAAAGCAGTAATTCATTTACAATTTAATCCAGCAGAAGGCTACAATTGGTACTCAATGTTAAACGAATGGGAAGTACAGGTTGCCGTAACGGTTATTCAAATTTCAAATCCCGATCAAAACTGTTTGCGTTTCCCTTCGCTCTGACGACCTCGGGATGGGCATGAATCCACCTCTTCTCCCCACTGCTACAGGCAAATAGTAGGGCAGAATGGGTCACTTAGCCCACTTACGGCACCTAGTCCAAATAGAAAACTTGAATTAGTTTACTTTGGTTTATTTGTTTATTTGGAGGTGTTTGTATTGTAATGGTTATCGTCGTAGAAATAAACATGACAACCTGAGTTCAAATCTCGTTAGATGCTCTGTGCATTTCACATAGCGTTAATATTCTTAGGAAAGATATGAATTAAACTGTTCTCCCTCCAACTATGGTAAATAGTAGGGTAGACAGGGCTCTTTAATTTTTGATAGTTGCAACCGGGTATAGGAAAAGAAAAACCTGAATTAAACCTGTTAAAATCCGTTTTAAAATGACCGTGTGTCACATCCTTCTCGTTGGGTGTTGGTTGGTTGGTTTTGGATTTCACATAGGTCAACCCTTATTGGGTTATTTTATACCAAAGACATTTTTATTCTATACATTCTTGTTGGGTATTCAAATTTATTTAAACTGAATTTTAAACATATTTTTAAAAAATACATTTCTTGATCTATTTAACCAAATAGATGGGACCATAACAGGACTACCCACTCCGGGTCACAGTGAAACGGGGAGCAATGGGGATGAAGGGGTACTCCACACTCTACAGAGCTTAGAATTGGAACTTCACTACTAGATGCAGTTTAACGTCATATCCAGGACACTATGACCATCAACCACCGCGTTCTAGCACATATATGATAAAAAGGGTTTTGAGGGTTTGCGATAAGAACAATAGGTTCTGGACAATCATATAGGTGCTAGGAACTTGACATGACCAGCCGATTGATCAAGAGGACCTTTCCGCCCGCCGCCCGTTTAACCTAATTAAGAGCCAAAATGGAGTGTTGCATTGGCAAGGACTGTTCAGCAATCAAGATTTCGTCCCTAAGCATGACAAATAATCACTCATGGCTAACAAGTGGCACCATTGGAGGGGGAGTCTTACTCTCTACAGAGGTGCAATCGGCGTATCCTACTCCTTTTGGAGTGAACATTAGCTTTGTCTTTGCCAAACTTTATTTTAATCCCAAAAGCAGTACACGAAGCTGCAAATAGGTTCACAATATTTTTTGAATATTCTCATTATGAGCCAGAAAGGTCAACGTCGGTCGGAGTAAAGGAACTCTCGGACCCATATGATATTTAGGCACCCCTTCCGCGATCTCGATTCGTGGGACACTTTCCTCATTTTACACTGTCAAAAATCCGGTTGTTGTTAGGGTTAGGGTTAGGGATGGTTAGGATTAGGGGTTTAGTTTTATAATTAAAAAAAAAAACTCTAAAAATGTCTGTTAACAATTAACCGGATTTTGACGGTGTAAATGGAAAAATGTCCCCATGAATCGGAATCGCAAAAAGGGGTGCCTAAAGGTCATATGGTCGGAACTCTTTTTAATGACAGTCATTCTCCTTATCTAGGAACTGATTCATAGCAGCATGTTGTTACGCCAGAGAAAGAAGAAACGTATGCAAAATGAATCAGAATGTGACATAAGGTCGCAAGTATGGGGCTTCCTGTAGGGAATGAACTCGCCTTTCAGTAGTAATGGACCTGCTATACTATATTTCAACCATTACACAAGACTATATTTAGATTTACTATCCGATTATCGCAAAGTACAGTTTCCGTCATAAATAACGTAATTGTATATTTACAAATTTTTAATTAGCCTTAAGCTGCTTACACTACTCGCTGTTTCTATGTGGTCCCCATCTAAGCACTGAGCAGGCTCATCGTGCCTTAACGTGTCTTTTTGTTTTGTTTTTTATGCTATTGACTGGATATTTGATATAATTTACCTAAGTTTCTCTGAATTTTTTTTAGATGAGCTTGATAATTAGGATTATTTGGATTATTCCATCTTTATTGTTATCTGTACAACGTTTCGGCCGATGGGCCCGCCGGCCTTCTTCGCGGTATTTCTTGTCGGACTCGGGAACCTTCTTTTCGACAACTCAGGAACCTTCTTGTCGAAGTCGGGAAGATTTCAAGTCGTTCTCGGAGCCATCATAAAACTTTGCACACAACCCTTTATCAAACCACGGGGGTATGATGTTCTCATTCCGCTAACCAAGCTGGGGTACAGGTGTTAAGCTGTGTTAGTCCGACAGAAATACTTGAAGAAAGACCGGAGGGCACATCAGCCGAAACGTTGTACAGATAACAATAAAAGATGAGGACAATAGTCCAATAATCCAATAATTCCTTAATTATCTAAAGTTGTTGTGGAATTCGACTCACCGATCAATTTGTATTAAGAGTTAGATGCTACTGTGTGTCTCCCCCTCCTCCCTCCCTCCCTCCTCTCTCTCTCCTC
>CM042148.1:14618534-14621034 GCA_023376005.1 Doryteuthis pealeii
AGTGTTTTTCTTGTGTTCCTCATATCTCTACCACATTCTGTCGGATTCATTTCCAATCCTCTTTCCTATATATATATATAATATATATATATATATATATATATATATCTGTGTGTGTGTCTTTGTGTATGTATATCATAAGTCTATCTAAATATATTCCTATCTATATAGGGATTATATTAATCTGTTTAGCTATCTATGTGGATTTATTCCATCCTCGTACTGTCTACAAATAACAATCCTTAGTAAACAATTTTGCCAGTACCCTTTTCACTAGCGCAAGACCTAGGAGATTGTATTTTAGCGTCCAAAGTGGAGCGCCACACCTACCACAGCTCCTTACTTTACCGCACAGATCCCATGCTACTCATACGCTGAGTTGGCGAGAGACGGTATCGAACTAGGAACCTTGTTGGTTTCTAACCGCACGTTTAGCTACTGAACTAACCCGACCCCTTGTAAACAAATTTAATTTTCATTCTACCTCAAATAAATTAACTGAATATTAGATATTATCTGCGTTATTCGGACTATTGTCCTCATCTTCATTGTTATCTGTACAACGTTTCGGCCGATATGCCCTCCGGCCTTCTTCAGGTATTTCTTGTCGGACTCGGGAACCTTCTCGGACTCGGGAACCTTCTTTTCGAACTCGGGAACTTTCTTGTCGTAGTCGGGAACCTTCTTGTACAGATAACAATGGAGATGAGGACAATAGTCCGAATAACACAGATAATACTAATCATCAAGCCTCATCTCAAAAATTCAGAGAAATGAATATTAAATTACAAAACATAACTAATTTGCCAATGTTTGGTTTGGTTTGGTTTGTTTTACGGACATATCAACCTCAGTGGGTCATTTAATGCCGATAAAGTTTTGAAATAAATTAATTCTTAATCGATACACATTTTTTTTATAAATACATTATTCTATTTAACCATAGATGGGGCCCTAACAGGTACTACCACTCCGGGTCAGAGTGGACCAGGGAGCAATGGTGATGAAGAAGTGCTACACATTCCCCAAAACTCCAGAACTGGAACCTCACAATCAGAGAGAGAATTTAACGTCATTCTCTGGACGTCAGCCATCGCCTACTAGTATATATGATAAAAGGGTTGGGACTTTCCATAAGGGCAATAAGGTTGGGGCAATCATAGAGGTGCTAGGTCTTGATCGGAGGGTCCTCTTCTACCGACCGTCTAGCCTACGTAAGGGCCAAAGTTGAGTGTTATATGTCATGGACTGCTCAGCCACGTGGGTTCCATTGGAGGAGTCTTACCCCTCTGCAGAGGTGCAGTCGGTGTATTCTAATTGTGGGTGAGGTTTTGCTCTAGGGACTTATATCTTTGGTCGGAGACCGATTTCTTTTAGGAAGTTGCTATTAGGCTTTGTTGTTTCATATAGTGTTACATAATTGTTAGTACCCTAACACTTATGTACTGCTAGTGTGAAACCAAAATGGCTGAATGAGTTACAACCGGCGGCCTTTGAGTACGATGTCAAGCCAGGGGGGTCTCTTCTCTTTCAATCTTACTGGGATCTGGTTTTCTTTCTTTTAGTATGCGTTTTATTTGATAGAGCATGTGGTGGATATTTTGGTTCCATTGCGGTTGACATTTCAAAGTCAGTATCTTATTGATTTTTGGTTTTAGGTCAATTATCTATCTATCTATCTATATATATATCTCTTCTCTCTCTCTCTCTATATATATATATATATATATATTATATATATATATATGTGTGTGTGTGTGTGTGTGTGTAGGAGGGTTGGAGTAAATCCGACAGTATGAGGTAAGGTAAAAGGAAAAGTGGACAAAAATAATGACTCAAACAAGTAGAAGTAGGAGAGAAATATTTCGTTCCACTTTAAGCGAGGAACTTCATCAATCTGTTTATTCAAAACATGGTACATACAATTAGAAGAGAAAGTGAGTTTGGTGATGAAATTCAGGGGAAGGGAAGTTTGTGAAGATATCCTCTGATCAACCAAATCTTCACAAACGTTCCCTTCCCCTGAATTTCATCACCAAACTAACTTTCTCTTCTATAAATACAAATGTATATACCATGTTTTGAATAAACAGACTGATGATGTTCCTCGCTTAAAGCAAAACGAAATATTTCTCTCCTACTTCTACTTGTTTGAGTCATTATTTTTTGTCCGCTTTTCCTTTTACCGTACCTCATATATATGTGTGTGTGTGTGTGTGTGTGTATGTGTATGTGTCTACAAGAGACGATGGAGTAGTGTCCAAGTTTTTTTTAACTGCATAGCCTAGGCGGTTTCATATGGATGATGAGCTGTTGCCCAAGCAGCAAATCCCCCCTCCCCACACTGCCGCTGTTATCCAAAGGAAAGGTAAGGAACCAATGCGGTTTGGCAACGGTAGTGTCACAGGAGTTGATGGGTAGCACTGGATTTCAGCTTCACACCACCTTACGAAATCCGGCTCTTGATTTGTTTTCTGGGTTTACTCCCATAGCCTTTCCT
>CM042148.1:14628534-14651034 GCA_023376005.1 Doryteuthis pealeii
TTGAGACAGAATTAGATATATATGAAACGACAGAGATAGATGGATAGATAAATAGATAGATAGATTCATAAATTGATATGAACAAAATATAGGTAGATGGATAGTGAGATGGATTGATAATGAAAATATTTAGATCAATATATAGATAGATACGAACTGACTGCTATATATATATATATATATATATATATAGACAGGGCAGTGCTTTGTGCGTGATTCGAACCCTACCTGTCAGGCTGACCGGCACAAAGCATAGCTCTGCTGATGAGGCCTAATGGGCTGAAATATACATACAGAGATGATTTTTTCTCGATTTGTTTACTCTTTACAGATACATATGTAAACCGATATGTACGCCTAATTCATTTAGTTATAATTAATTAATTAACAAAATTAGGTATGACTTTAATTAAGCACATAATCTCCCACATAGTGTCGGCCTTCGCCATTTCAAACACATTGTTTGACTACTTCACATATATATATATATATATTTATATATATATATATATATACGTGTGTGTGTGTTGTGTGTCTATGTATATATAAATAAATAGAGAGAGAGATGTATATATATATATATTATATATATATAGAGAGAGGAGAGAGAGAGAGAGAGAAAGAGAGAGAGAGAGAGAAGAGAAGAGAGAGAGAGAGAGATTGTCGTCTAGATAAAGGAACATAAGATCAAACCTACAATCATTTGCCTCAACGTGTTTCCATGGCAACAACCAGAATGGAAAAATATTGCTAAAATCGTCGAATTCAACGCCAAAATGACGATAAACTTCTCTGTCAAATTTCACCTGCAGACGAAACAGCAAATCGGAACGTTGTATTAAATTCGATTATCTTTGCACACGGAACGGCGCCACCAATTCGACTTGAGTTGCACTAGGCACGCTTTTAGGAATTCGACTTTAATCTCACATGGCAAGGAAAGAGTGTAGTCACTGTGTTTCGGTTGTTTTATCCTCAGAACCACTTTCAGTGTTAGTATTAAATAACTTTTGTGAATTTCAAATCAAGCCTCTTATTCGATCTATCTATCTATCTATCCTATCTCAGTTTGTTCCTTTCTTTCTCTCTATATATCTATGTATCTATCAGTTTGTTCATATCTATCTATCTATCTATCTATCTATCTATCTATTTCAGTCTGTTCCTATGTATGTATGTATGTATGTATGCATGTATGTATGTATGTATGTATCTATCTTTTTATCTGCCTCAGTCTGTTCATATCTATCTATCTATCTATCTATCTATGTCAATCGGTTTCTATGTATGTATATATGTATGTATTTATCTATATATCTATCTACTTATCTATCTATCTATCTCAGTCTGTTCCTATGTATGTATGTATGTATCTATCTATTTATCTATCTATCACATTTTGTTCCTTTCTTTCTATATATATATATATATCTATGTATCTATCAGTTTGTTCATATCTATCTATCTATCTATCTATCTATCTATCTATCTATTTCAGTCTGTTCCTATGTATGCATGTATGTATGTATGTATCTATCTATCTATCTATCTATCTTTTTATCTGCCTCAGTCTGTTCCTATCTATCTATGTATCTATCTATATCTATTTCAATCGGTTTCTATGTATGTATGTATATATGTATGTATTTATCTATATATCTATCTACTTATCTATCTATCTATCTCAGTCTGTTCCTATGTATGTATGTATCTATCTATCTATTTATCTATCTATCTCATTTTGTTCCATTCTTCTATATATATATCTATGTATCTATCAGTTTGTTCATATCTATCTATCTATCTATCTATCTATCTATCTATCTATTTCAGTCTGTTCCTATGTATGTATGTATGTATGTATGTATGTATCTATCTTTTTATCTGCCTCAGTCTGTTCTATCTATCTATGTATCTATCTATCTATATATCTATTTCAATCGGTTTCTATGTATGTATGTATATATGTATGTATTTATCTATATATCTATCTACTTATCTATCTATCTATCTCAGTCTGTTCCTATGTATGTATGTATGTATGTATGTATGTATGTATGTATGTATGTATCTATCTATCTATCTATCTATCTATCTATCTATCTTTTTATCTGCCTCAGTCTGTTCATATCTATCTATGTATCTATGTATCTATCTATCTATCTATTTCAATCGGTTTCTATGTATGTATATATGTATGTATTTATCTATATATCTATCTACTTATCTATCTATCTATCTCAGTCTGTTCCTATGTATGTATGTATGTATGTATGTATGTATGTATCTATCTATCTATCTATATCTATCTCATTTTGTTCCATTCTTTCTATTTATGTATCTATGTATCTATCTCAATTTGTTCATATCTATCTATCTATCTATCTATCTATCTATCTATCTCAGTCTGTTCCTATGTATGTATGTATGTATGTATGTATCTATCTATCTATCTCATTTTGTTTTCTTTCTGTTTATGTATCTATGTATCTATCTCAATTTGTTCATATCTATCTATCTATCTATCTATCTATCTTGTTTGCTAGCTAGTTCTATTTATATATATCTCAGTCTGTTCACATGTGTCTATCTAGAAAATACATATGTAGCTGTTGTAAGTAAGTTTTTGTTAATCAACCAAAACTGGTAAGTCCATGAGAAGGTGTCTACAGGAGAAGGTCACTAATGAGTTCGTCCTTGTTTCCTCAGCAGTGTCCAACATGTCTTGTTCGTATTGGATTATTCATGTAATAGGAAGTAAGTGACCACACATAGGCTTTTCTGTGGGGTGCTGCTTCCAGGATTTGCCCAAGAAATCACGCAGCATCCTTGTGTAGAATTTTCTCTGAGCGTTTCATTAAAGTCCAAGTGGTGCAGCCGTACAGTAGGACTGATATGGCTACCCCCAATCAGCAATTGGTCAGGGACAATCATGTAGGTGCTAGTGATTGACGCAACTAGCCAATTGATCGGATGGGTCTCTCCAAACACTCGTTTAGCCAAGTAATGACCAAGGTGGAGTGTTGCATGCCACGGACTGCTCAGCCACCAGGATTCTATCCTTAATCATCATAGCTCTATCGACTTAAATAATATATCTACTAAAAATTCATGCGGACAGTAATAAAACCTGTGTGAATAGTTAAAGTTATTAGTAATTTGTTTTGTATTATTCAGCTTGGAAGTTAACCTCGTATCCCGTTGCCTGGCGACCAAATAATTTTACTTACAACAAAATACCTGACTATATCACTGGGAAGAACACATGGTACACCGAAATTCAAATAAAGAAAGGAAAATAAATTGAATTAATTTTACAAAAACGATAATGTGAGTTCGAATCACACTGAGGGCGTGATTTTATTTAAAATTTTGGACTAATATCGACAACCCACATCTGCTACAGACACAGACACTGTAGATATTTTAATCATTTACATGTTGTGCTTAGTTGTGGCACATAGCCAGATGTATGGAGCACCATGGCCTACTAGTATTATACGGCCCCATCTGATACAGTAAGAGGCAAAAAAATAACAGGCCGATTATATTTTAACTCATTCTGGGTCGCTTATAAACTTGACGCAGAAAGGAAGGTAACTTTAAAAATTTAACAGAAAATAATAAAATAATATCGCTAAAATTTATTAGTCATTATTTTAATTTATTTTAATTCTTTTCAAAATTAAAATACGTTATTTATACTTTGTCTTTCACTAATCTACGAATTATAAACGGCTGTGATTTACCTTGTTTTTATGCTTTTCAATCACGTATACGGTCTGTTTTGCCTAAGACGCTAGTTTGGTAAAATTACTAACGCATAACTTTTTGCATTTAAATATTGATTTTTTAAAGTTTTTCGCGATAATTTGTTTACAAAAATGGTTAATCTTTTCATATTACATTTCTGAAGAAAAAAAAAAAAAACAGTTTGTGTATTTTTGTATACTTTTAACATTTTCCAGCCTAAACCTACAGATTGACTATCAGGCCAATAGGCCTGTAATTTTTGCCTCTAATGTATCATGTGGGCCGTATAATATTAGTAGGCCGTGGTTAGTCATTACATTGGCTGTCGACCCGAGTTCAAATCCTGGACGAGGCCTTTTGCATTTCACTTCGGGCTGATTCTCTTGGCATAAATCTATCTCTTTTACCCTCAGAAGTTATCAATCGTATGGAAATATGATGAAATAAAATAAGAATTTTTCATTTTGTAAATGTGTAAATACTACTGTATGGTTGCACCTCTTGGACTCTAACGAAAGTCCTGGAAACAGCACAGTACGAAACAGCAACTCTGCGCCCACTTAGGTCTAATCTCGCAAACAATCGAAGCAAGCTGGAGAAATAAAGACGAATTCATTAGCGAGAGGCTCGTACGCAGTGTTGACCGACCAGCAAACACTTATATTCATCGGTTCTGTAGGGATACTTAGTTCCGTCTAGACGACTTACTCAGAGCGATGGCCAATAGGATTTGATGGCAAAGGACGGTCAAAGGAATCCTCTTGACACTCTTGGATGATGATGATGATGATGATGATGATGATGTGGCAACCAGTGTAGGAAGGGAAAACTCAGAATTCAAATCAGCTGTCATCTTCGTGTCGCGCCAGTAACGCAGATATCCATAACAATCTCTCGCCAGCCATTGCTACCATTCGGTGACCCCGGGAGGTTTTCCTCACAGCATGCAGTATCCGTAGGTCTATGTAGGTCTTTCACACTAGCAAGTCCATGTGCTGGTTTCCCCTGAAGGAAAGTTCATCCTTACTTCTCCAGCAGTGTCCGGCATATCTTGTTTGTTTTACTCTGACGGTTTGGGTGACAGGAGGCAGGTGGCCGTATAGCTGCTTTCTTATGGGATGTTGCTCCAGAATTTGTTCAAGATCGCACGCAGCATTCTTGTGCAGCTCCCACCCAGGCTATTATCCAGGCGCCTCGTCAAGGTCCAACTGGCGCAGCCATACAACAGTACTGATACCACTACGGCCTAGGAGAATTGTCGCTTCAACTTGTCGGTGAGGTCTGACTTCCATATAACTGATTATCTGTTTATAGCGGACCATACCTTCTGTTTAAAAATTGGGTAATTATGAACTTTTGTTTAGTAAATTAGAGTGTTAAAAAAAAAAAAAAAAAAACAGAACCCCAAAATGTAATAAACTGTTAATTTTAACTAGGGGGGGGTAGGGTAGGGGGTGGAGTTAGGGTTAGGGTTAGGGTCTGTTTTTTCTGACGTTTTAAAACCTTAAGGAAATTTCCAAATATATTCTATATGCACTTAGTCACCATGTACCGGGTACCTCAGAAAAAAAACAGAACCCAAATTATTCATTTATTTTCCCATTAAACTAACCCTAAACCCTAAATCCCAACCCTAAACCTAAACCCTAACCCTAACCCTAAGCCTCCTAATTAAAATTAACAGTTTTATTACAAAATTTGTGGGTTCAGTTTTTTCTGGGACACCCTAATTTACTAAACAAAGTTTCATAATTACCAAAAATTGACCTTGTGTCATTTCTTACCCGTGTTGGAGGGATTGAGAAAACATACATATTAGATGTTTGCACATGCCCTTAGTATAGAGTGTCTTGGGTATGACGCAAAGACGAACTAAAGTAAATAAGAAATTACATTATGGTAATATTAGACATTGTTCGTGTAAACAGAAATATTGAAGTGTCCTGTGTATGAGGTTTAACTGCATCTAGTTGTGAAGTTCCAATTCCAAAGCCCTGGGAGGATGTGGAGAACTCCTTCATCACTATTACTCTCAGGTCCACTTTGACCCGGAGTAGTAGTATCTGTTAGAGTCTCATCTATGGGTTAAATAGATAAAAAAAAAAGAGTTAAAAAATGCATTTAAAAATTAAGTTTAAAAAACTTTATGCCAACATTCTTGTTGGACATACAATCTTTTAAACTCAGTTAAATTTTTTTTAATTATTTTTTTTTAAATTAAAAAAAAAATCTTCGGCATAAAATAACCCAAGAGTTGAAATGCCGTAAAATCCAACCAACCAGCCAACCAACCAATTCTTGATGTTCAAACCCTCACCTAACAAAGAATGAATAGAATAATTTCTTCGGTATAAAATAACCCAAATGTTGAAATGCTGTAAAATCCAACCAACCAACCTAATGAAACGACTCGAGAAAAAGGGAAGTACACAAGAATGCTGCTTACTGTTTTGAACAAGTTCTGGAAGTAGCACCGTACGAAACAACGACTGTATACCCACTCGCAAACAATTCAAGTAACACCAGCGAGGCATGCTGGTCACTGATGGAAAAGTAAGGACGAACTCATAAGTGACGTTCTCCGAGAGACTCTTACACTCTTAAATTTCTACAATCATTTTTTTATCTATTCATCCCATAAATGGACCCTAACAGGAACTACTACTCCGAGTCAGGCAGCTGTGTGTAATTGTAATAAAGGGGTACTCCACACTCCCCAGCTCCAGAATTGGACCTTTACCACTAGATGCAGTTTAACATCATACCAGGAGTATAAGACCCTCAGCCACCGTCTTCCTTCACTTAAATAGGGTTGGGACAATCATATCGGTGCTACGGATTGATGTGAACAGCCGATTGATGACCGCCGTCTAGCCTAAAGGTCAAAGTGGCTGTTGCAAGTAACGACCGCTCGGTCACCAGGATTCCGTCCTCACGCATCACGAGTCGCCACCCACGACAACAGGTGGCCCATTGGGAGGGTCTTTCTCTCTACAGAAAGTGAAGTCGGCGTATTCTACAGCCCCACCGACAGGACGGAACAGCAATTGATTTGAGGACAGATGTAAACAATCTTAAATGCTTTCTATCCTTGTCTCTCATTGGCCAATTTTTACCGGAAGTGCCTGCTATTGTTGGGAAAGTTCATAAATAGAAGTGAATATTTGCTTACATCTTATACCTAGGCAACCAATCGGCTAAGCTTAGTATACTCAATGGGTGAGTTCGATATATATATATATATATATATATATATATAATATATATATATATATATTATATATATATGTGTGTGTGTGTGTGTGTGTGTGTGTGTTTGTCTGTCTGTCTGTCTGTCTGTGTGTGTGTGTGTGTGTGTGTGTGTGTGTGTGTGTGTGTGTTAATTTCTAGATACTGGACTACTCTTCCCCCTTTATCAGTGAACGAAGACGACGACATCACTATGTATCATGACTTGCTGTCACTCAGCCCCAGTGAAAGACCATCAGCTAACGCTCGTGTGAAAACTCACAGCAGTAAACATAATAATAATAATAATAATAATAATAATAATAATAATAATAATAATAGGAAACCTGAAGAGAGAAACGGAAATCTCTTTTGATAGCAGCACAAAATAATACCATAAGAACTAATTGTGTCAAAACAAAATAGTGTAGATCTGGTACAAGGCCACGCATATGGGACACCTTCCAGGATCGAACAAATTATTCATAAATAACTAGTCTACGAGATTAACTTGTTAACCATACACTACCATGACGTTTAATTGGGACCGGTTCAGCTCAGTCGGTAGAGCACCGGACAAGGAATCGCAAGGTTATTGGTCGATACGGGTCCCCGCCAACTCAGCGCATGAGTAGCACAGATTGGGTAATCTGATCTATGCGGTAAAGAAGGGAGCTGACGGTAGTTGTGGCGCTCCACCTCAGCAAAAACATGATCTTCCTGGTCTAGCGCTATTGAAAAGGGGATAGACTCCCTCACCGACAATAAGCCACTCCGCCAACAACAACCATGACGTAGCACACACCACTATATCATATATGTCAAAATCGGCGATTTGAATCCATTGCTAACATACGATTTCGATAAACGCCTACGTCACTGCCAGATGAGCTATATCCCAGTTGTGCGAATTTAGTAGTCATACCATTAAAACCAGCCGTCGAATAGCCGGAGAAAGGGAGGAAGGAGTAATGGTAGATGGGGAGGAGGGGGAACAAATTGTCGAGACAGTCTATGGATGGCCGTAATCGATTGAAAAAAATGATTTACAAAGAAACAACATAAGACAAGAAATTTGGCGGCGGCGGCGGTGGCGGTGGCAGTGGCGGTGTTGGTAGTGGTAGTGTTGGTGATGGTAGCGGGGTGGCGGCGTCGACGGCGGCGGTGGTGGTAGTAGGCGAGACAAACAGACGGTTGCTAGTCTGTGTGTACGGCAAACACACCTACAAACTCCCGCCCACACCTTTACACAGTCGGAGAAAGAGCGCACCGGCGTGCGAGCGCGCGCGCCGTTATTGTAACATCACGTTGAGGAAAAAAGAAGCAATGATCTGCGCTTGAACGAGTTGAATTTGGATGGGCGAAAAGCGACGCTTGCAAGGTTACTTCTGCTGGCCGCCTGCTGCAGAGTAGCAGGTTTCGTGTAGTTGTTTAACGGCATATCAACTCCTTATGGGTTATTTAATGCTGAGACGTGATTCGTTTGTTTTGCCGTGATTTGGTTTATTTTTATCGGTGTATTAACTCTTTATGGGTTATTTAATGCTGGAATGTGATTCATTGTATTTGTTCGGTTTGGCTTTTTTTTAACGGTGTAAAACTCTTTATGGGTTATTTAATGCTGGAATGTGATTCATTGTATTTGGTTCGGTTTGGCTTATTCTTTTAACGGTGTATCAACTCTTTATGGGTTATTTAATGCTGGAATGTGATTCATTGTATTTGGTTGGTTTTGCTTATTCTTTTAACGGTGTATCAATCTTTATGGGTTATTTAATGCTGGAATGTGATTCATTGTATTTTTGCTCAGTTTGGTTTATTTTTTAACGGTATATCAACTCTTTATGGGTTATTTAATGCTGAAACGTGATTCTTTGTATTTGACTTGGTATGGTTTATTTTTTAACGGTATATCAACTCCTTATGGGTTATTCAATGCTGAAATGTGAGTCATTTGGTTTAGTTCATTTGTTTAACAGCTTATTAACCCTTAGGGTTATTTAATACCAAAATTTAATTTATTTTGTTTGGTTTGGTTTATTTGTTTAACGCCATATTAAGTCATTGTGGGTTATGTAATGCTGAATTTAATCCCTTGGCTTTGTTTTGTTTTCTTTCTTTTTTTACGAAATATCAACTCCTAATTGGTCATTTAATGCTGAAATTCGATTAATTCATAAAACATCAAGTTGGGCAACTCATATGGTGTAATGATTAGCAATCTAGAATCACAGACCATTGTTAGTGAGTTCGGTTCTCAGTGGGCACTCCATACGTCTGCCTTGTGTCACATCTAAGCTAAGCTAAGCATAGTAAATACTATATGGCATCAAATATTTCTATCGAATACGAATAATTTACAAATAACACCCAGTTGGCTGGGGTTGTAGAATATACGTCGACTGCATCTCTGCCGAGGGGGAACCCCTCACCCCATAGGGCCACCTGTTGGCCGTGGATAGCGACCTGTAATGCTTAAGAACGGAATCCTGGTTCCTGAGCAGCCCATGACATCCAGCACTCCACTTTAGCCCTTATTATGCTAGACGGGTGGTCGGAGAGGCCCCCGCCGATCAGTCGGCTGGCCACATCAAGCCCTAACACCTATATGATTGTCCCAACCCTATTGTCCTAATGGCAAACCCCAAACCATTTTTATCATAGATGTGCTAGAAAGCGGTGACTGAAGGTCTTAGTGCCCTGGGTAGGACGTTAAACTGCATCTGGAGTTGCATGGAGTACCCCTTCATCGCCATTGCTCTCACGTTCACTCTACCTGGAGTGGTAGTATATATGTGGGTTGAATATGAAAAAAAAAAAAAACTTTAATAAAATGTATTTAAAAACTGAATACCCAACAAGAATAAATCAAACAAAATGTCTTCGGCATAAAATAATCCAACAAAAGTTGACATGCCGTAAAATCCAACCACCCAACCAACATTATAGACAAACAGATCTAATTGACCCATAGATGTGACCTTTTTCAGGTACTACCAATCCGGGTCAGAGTAGGGAATAAAGGCAACGAAAGAACACTCCACACTCTCCAGATAATCAGAATTAGAGCTTTAATATCAGATGGCAATTTAGTGTGATATCCTGGTCGCCTCTTTTCATGGGATCTTTCCCTTTACAGGGGATACAACCAGCATATTCTACATCCTGTCGGCAGGAAGTCTACTGATAATAGTTTTCCTTGTGTGTTCAAAAATACCGCACATGCGCAAAGACACATGGCCTTTGTCTTTCTTGAATCGTAGAGTCAGATGGTGTATTTCGAGAAAAGGTTCTTTTTTATTTCTATGCTTGTATTTGGGCAGCGGGATGCTGTGCGAGAGGCTGACAGCTGGTGCTCGGACTTCTTCGATCGGGATCGGGATGCTTAATGGGGCGAGGGGGGAAGGAGAGGGACATCCGGTATTGGATCGGGATAATGGATGAAGGATCATTGTTCTCAAATCGGGTAGTACGAGCGCTGCTTTATTTATTTGGAAGACGTCTGATCCATGCGCCTTTCTTGGAGATGATCTATGAGTTTGGCAGCACACAGTGTTTTTATGGGATTTCTTTTTCGTTGTGGATCGGAGTGTGTCGGAGTATGTGGATCGGAGTGTGTGGATCGGAGTATGTGGATCGGAGTGTGTGGATCGGAGTGTGTGGATGATGAAATAAGAGAGAGGAAAAAAGTAGATATTTACCTTTTTAGATCGGAAGCTGTGTCGATGGATGAACGATACCTGTTCTTGGATTCGGGTATGTATTTAAGGAAGATAAATGGATCGTTCTTAGAGTTGATGCATATCGGTAAACTGTAAATCCTTTTTCTTGGTTTTTGGGGCGGGGGTGGGGTGTATGATAATACCGGAAGACAGGAGATATTTGTCTTCCTCGGACTGTGCGGTGAAGATTAAGAAAATGCCTAAGTTTTTTTTTTCGTTTTCTTGTAGGCCCGGTATTGGATGATGAGGCAAACGGTAGATTTTTTCTTCCGGACTGGAGCATGGATGTGGTGGAGAAGATATCCGTCCTTACTGCATTCGCTTACCAGATATTTAGCACTCTTAAATCCGTATGATCATCTGCTAATATTCCGGCCTTAACATAGTTAATCTTTTAAGGCGTACTAAGCGTAACGGGTATCGTCACAGGAATTGGAATTGGTGAACCTAATTAAAATCCAGGACGAGTCTCTTTGCATTGTATCCTCAGGGGGGAAAGCATAAATCCATGTTTCTCATCCGTCTCTAGATATTGGAAAATAGTGGGGCAGACACGGTTATTTAGCCTTGATATGGCAACCTGTGAAGGAGAAGGAGAACTCTGAATTCAATCCAGCTTTACCCCGCTTAAAAGAAAGTTAGTGATTATATGCATTGTATATGCATGGGTGATATTGTATAGTCATATGGTAGGTTTTTACCCAACCCATTCACTGTGGGTAGGATGTGACATAAGGTCACATGGTGTATCCAGCGAGAATCGAACACTCTATTCAGAAGAAATAGATCCGTGAGACTGGTTTGCTAAACATTACATCGGTGGGATTCCTGTGTAGTTATAGGTAATCTAAAATAATTCGTAGGACGCCTTTTTTCAAATTGAAGAAACAAGGAAAGAAAGCCAGAAAAAAAGAAAGGCAGGTAGAAAGAAAGAAAGAAGGAAAGAAAGGAATAAAGAAAGAAAAGAAAGAAAGAAAGAAAGTGGCATTGTATTCAATAGATAGATTATACAACAGAAAATAGATAAGCTGAAAAGCTCTGCTGTATATAATACAGTGGTACCTTGACTTACGAGTGTCCCACCTTACGAGTTTTCCGAGTTACGAGGTGTCACTCGGTCGATTTTTTACATTGCTTCTGATACGCTTAAGTTAATAAGTTCACTAAATACATTTAAGTTTCAAAATATTATTGTTAATAAATAAACATTAAAATATATAACAACACATAATTCATTATATTCTATTTCGTTATGTTTTTATACAGTACAGTGATATTTCATGTAATGTAACAAAAAGAATTAGGAGTTGAAACGGATTGATGACATTTCAGTTATTTTCATAGGGAAAATTGATTTGATATACGAGGAAATTTAGTTACGAGCGGAACGAATTATACTCGTAAGTCAAGATACTCTGTAGTTTTTATAATAGCCTGTGTGCTGTTTTCTAGATTATTAGTTTAATATTATTCATAAAAAATAAACAATAAAATATATTACATCACATAATTTATTATATTCTTCTTAATGTTTTTAGCTCAGTCAGTAGGGTGTTCGCGTAGGAACCACAAGGTTCATGGTTCGATACCGGCCCTCGCCAACTCTGTGCGGTAAAGCAA
Organism: Doryteuthis pealeii; assembly: GCA_023376005.1. Taxonomy (NCBI): domain Eukaryota; kingdom Metazoa; phylum Mollusca; class Cephalopoda; order Myopsida; family Loliginidae; genus Doryteuthis; species Doryteuthis pealeii. Next base: position 14,640,858 of record CM042148.1, read on the forward strand.
GGAGCTGATGGTAGGTATTGTGATCTACCTCAGATGCTAAAACAATCTCCTTTGTATAGCGCCAGTGAAAAGGAGATAGGCTCCCTCACTATCTGGCTGATACCGACTTTCGGTCACTCCGACGACTCTTTTGTTTTTATATAATACAGTGCTATTTTTCTAATAAAAAAGAACTAACAAAAATTAGGGTATTTGGGGAGGAGGAACGGATTAATCGCATTTCAGTTCATTTCAATAGAGAAAATTGATTTGATGTACGAGGAAATCGAGTTACGAGCGGAAAGAATTAAACTGGTTAGTCAAGCTACCAGTGTAGTTTTTGTGCTGTTTTTAATATTACAATTTTAATATTTCCCTATTATTATTATTATTATTATTATTATTATTATATTATTATTATTATTATTGCTGTTGTTGTTGTTGTTGTTGATGATGCTGTTCTTGTTGTCGTACGAAGAACAGCCGACAATATCCCAAAGAAAGCCTTGTCTGGACAATGTAGCATTTAATAATCTCCTGCCAGGAAGTAACGGAAAGGAGAGGAGTCGCCATGATTAGCTGCCCGATTATTTATTGGCCAAAATAAGCTGAACTGTCACCGGCGTCGCCCGGGAGAGGCATTGCCACGTGGGAGTCCCGGACTGATGGACAGTAGCACTTGTGAAGGTCCGATCAAATTTCCTTGCCGTGTTTGTTTAGTTTATTGGTTATTTTTTCAAAAATGTTTTGTTCTCACTTTGCAATGTTTGTGTGTGTCCGGTGTGTTGTGTTTGGCAAGGGTTGGGTATCCATCAAGCCTCGTGGCAAGGGTTCTTCCTGGGGGGTGGGGAGATTTGGACTTGGAGGAGTTGAAGATTGGAAAAGTCTCAGTGGAAACTGAAAAGAAAGAAAGAAAGAAAGAAAGAAAGAAAGAGATTGAATGACAATGAATGAATGAAAGAAATGGACAAAGCGAAAGAAAGGTAGAATGTAGGAAGAAAGAAAGAGGAATGAGCAAAGTGAAGATAGATTGAAAGAAAGAGAGAGAGAGAGAGAGAGAGAGAGAGAGAGAGAGAGAGAGAGAGAGAGAGAGAGAAGAGAGAAAGAATAGAGAACATGAGTGACAAAGAGAGAGAGAGAATAATAGAGAGAAAATGAGTGAGAGAGAGAGAGAGAGAGAGAGAGAGAGAGAGAGAGGAGAGAGAGAGAGAGAGAGAGAGAGAGAGAGAGAGAGAATGGATGAATGAAAGAAATGGACAAAGCGATAAAAGGAAGAATGAATCAAGAAAAAGAGGGAATGAAGAAATTGAAGATAGATAAAAAGAAGGAAAGAGAGAGAGAGAGAGAGAGAGAGAGAGAGAGAGAGAGAGAGAGAGAGAGAGAGAGAGAGGGGGGGATGAATGAATGAATGAAATGGACAAAGCGATAAAAGGAAGAATGAAGCAAGAAAAAAAGAGGAATGAGAAAATTGAAGATAGATAAAAAGAAAGACAATTAATGAATGAAAGAAAGAGATAAAGGGAAAACAAAGGAGAGAAAGAAAGAACGAAAAATAAAATGAATGAATAAAAGAAATGGTTAAAGCGTATAAAAGAAGGAGAGAATAATGAACGAAGAAAACAATGAATGAATGTAAGAAATGGACAAAGCGAAAAAGAAGGAAAGAAAGAAAGAAAGAATTAAAAAGACAATGAATGAATAAAAGAAATGGACAAAGCGAAAAAGAAGGAAAGAAAGAAAGAAAGAATTAAAAAGACAATGAATGAATAAGAAATGGACAAGCGAAAAGAAGGAAAGAAAGAAAGAAAGAATTAAAAAGACAATGAATGAATAAAAGAAATGGACAAAGCGAAAAAGAAGGAAAGAAAGAAGAAAGAATTAAAAAGACAATGAATGAATAAAGAAATGGACAAAGCGAAAAGAAGGAAGAAAGAAAGAAAGAATTAAAAAGACAATGAATGAATAAAAGAAATGGACAAAGCGAAAAAGAAGGAAAGAAAGAAAGAAAGAATTAAAAAGACAATGAATGAATAAAAGAAATGGACAAAGCGAAAAAGAAGGAAAGAAGAAAGAAAGAATTAAAAGACAATGAATGAATAAAAGAAATGGACAAAGCGAATAAAGAAAGAAAGAAAGAAAGAAAGAATTAAAAAGACAATGAATGAATAAAAGAAATGGACAAAGCGAATAAAGAAAGAAAATCTACCAAGAATGACGAATAGACAAAAGAAAGAAAGAAAGAAAGAAAGAAAGAAAATAAATTAGTGAAAGAAATGGACATATAAAAAAAAAAGACAGAAAGAAAGAAGCAATGAAGAATGGGAATCAATTATTTATCTATTTATTTCTTAGATGATATATTCATTTTCTGTGTAAAATTGATATTCCAATTTGAAACAAAGAAAGAAAGAAAGAAACAACAACAACAACAACAACAACAACAACAACAACAACCTAAAAATAAAACATTAACTTTACATACATATTTTGAATTATACATTATAAAATGATAATTTTCTATCTTTATAATTATTCAAGAATTAGTTTTAAAATTGTTAACAAAATTTGGTGTTTGTATCGAATAGCCAAAACATGAACATTTACGTTCATTCTAGGTTCACAAAATTATATAGATTTGGTTTGGTTTCTTTGTTTAATGGCATAATAATCTTTGCGGGTTATTTAATATCAAAGCCATCCTTGGTGAAGAACAATAGTGATAGTATTTAACATATAGGCTTATGAGGAGATTCATACCTTTCCCAATAATATTAATTCAAAACTGAACGTAATAGCGCGATTGGAGTTCGAACTCGATTACGACCATATCGCTATTCAGATAAGAACAAATTTCAGCCATTTATTTGATATCCCAAATCGGTCATGAGTTATAATTTGACACCTTAAGATTAAGAACTATCAGAATAAAGAAATATGGTTGATGGTGGAATTGTAGCTAACTGAAGACATAATTTTGGTAGTGAATGGTTCTACTTGAGATCACAATGTAACGGCTGTTCTTTCTGGTCAGGATCAGAGTGTAGTCTATTTGTCCGTCTGTCTGGTTTTTCTGTCAGTGTGTCATTCAAGTTAGATTAACAAAGACATTAAGTAAACATCACTTGGTAACTATCAGTTTCTTGCCTATGCGATTTTAAAACCATATGAATACAACTATTCACTTGTTTTGAAACCATTTAGGCGAAATACTATCAGTTACCAAGCACCATTGAATTCATGTCTTCGCTAACTCAACTTAGATATACATATTTACCCAACCCCTCCTCACGAGCAGAATGTGACACAAGGTTAATTTTTAAAGCGGAGTTTAACAAATTTTCATTCAGTTTTTCTTCTAGACTGATTGTCTGACCAAGTTTAAAGAGCCCAGTCTGTCCTACCATTTACCCATAGCTGGAGAGAGAGAGAGTAGTTGAATTCATACCTGTCCCAAGAGTATTAGCGCTATGTGAAATGCAAACAATCTCGTCTTGGATTTGAACTCCTATCACCGTGTCCATTTCCTATGAAAAGGGTTGATATTCAGTAAAACAAAAAACAACAAAAAACAACACACACACACACACACAAATGGGTGACCATATAGGCAACAGCAGGTACTGTAAATAACCGAATATAAAGATTACTTGATTCGGCATTAAATGACCCGAAAAGGGTTGATATTCCGTTAAACAAAAACAACACACACACATACATACACAGACACACACAGAGACAGACAGACAGACAGACAGACATACACACACACACACAAATGGGTGACCATATAGGCAACAGCAGGTACTGTAAATAACCGAATATAAAAATGACTTAATTCGGCATTAAATGACCCGAAAGGGTTGATATTCCGTAAAACAAAAACAACACACACACACACATACACACACAGTGACAGACAGACAGACAGACAGACAGACAGACACAAATGGGTGACCATATAGGCAACAGCAGGTACTGTAAATAACCGAATATAAAAATGACTTAATTCGGCATTAAATGACCGAAAAGGGTTGATATTCTGTAAAACAAAAACAACACACACACACATACACAGACACACACAGAGACAGACAGACAGACAGACACACACACACACACACACACACAAATGGGTGACCATATAGGCAACAGCAGGTACTGTAAATAACCGAATATAAAAATGACTTAATTCGGCATTAAATGACCCGAAAAGGGTTGATATTCCGTAAAACAAAAACAACACACACACACATACACAGACACACACAGAGACAGACAGACAGACAGACAGACAGACAGACACACACACACACAAATGGGTGACCATATAGGCAACAGCAGGTACTGTAAATAACCGAATATAAAAATGACTTAATTCGGCATTAAATGACCCGAAAGGGGTTGATATTCCGTAAAACAAAAAACAACACACACACATACACAGACATACACAGACACACACAGAGACAGACAGACAGACAGACACACACACACACACACACACACAAATGGGTGACCATATAGGCAACAGCAGGGTACTGTAAATAACCGAATATAAAAATGACTTAATTCGGCATTAAATGACCCGAAAACAGTTGATATTCCGTAAAACAAAAACAACACACATACACTTACACACACACACACACACACACACACACACACACACACACACACACACACACACACACTTTGTGAAAGAGTTTTGTGCTCAAAAGAAAAATTCTGCAGCACCAATCCCTTTACTCATCTGACCTGTGTCCTTCAGAGTACTTCCGGTTCCCAAACATCAAAACCCACATCCGAGGTCGTAAATAAAACCTGCTTTAACACAGACTTTGTTTCCAGGAGTGGAAACAACGTTATGTGTGGCGGATTCACACGAGAATGCGTCGTTAACAATTGATATACAGTGGTACCTTCACTTACGAGTGCCCTAACCCAAGTGTTTTTCGACTTACCTGCTGTCAATCGGTTGATTTTTTGCTTTGTGTTGAGAGTGAAAATTTGAGGTACGAGTGAGATTCCGATATGCTTATATGTTCACAAGAATTATTGGATTAGATCACCAATAGGTTTTGAAAGGAGCGGACTTTCGCTTTTCACTGTTTCCGGTTGTTAGTAAACAAAAACAACAGACGGTTTTTTGACATTAGAATTTCACACAAACCAAAGACACTTTTTATAATAAAATAGTTTTTGATTTTAATAAAAAGAATAGTTCTTCTTTTATTTTCTAGATGAGTCTTGCTAATTAGTATTATTTGTATTATTCGGACTATTGTTCTTATCTTCATTGTTATCTGTACAACATTTCGGGGGGGGGTACATAGGTCGAAACGTCGTACAGATAACAATGTAGATGAGGACAATAGTCCGAATAATACAAATAATAATTAAAAAAAGGTTATTTCATGTTGTTTTTATAATTAAAAAGCCCAACAACAATAACAATATTAGTTTCAAATTAAAAAGGATTTATTTAAAAAAGATTTCGCTATAAAATTTGATTACGTATATGTGATCACATAGGCCGGGTTAGCTCAGTCGGTAGAGCGTTCGGCTAGAAACCACAAGGTTCCTAGTTCGATATCGGTCCTCGCCAACTCAGCGTATGAGTAGCACAGGGATCTGTGCGGTAAAGAAAGGAAATAATGGTATGTGTGGAGCTCCACCTCTGACGCAAAAAAACAATCTCCTTGGTCTAGCGCTAGTGAAAAGGGGCATAGACTCTCTCGCTGATTGGCTGATACCGACTTTAGGCCAACCAGACGACTTTACTTACTTACTTATATGTGATCGAATAAGGAATTAATATTTTTCATGATTTTTTAAAAATTATTGTAAGTGTTGAAAGATATTCGTGAACTTCTGATTAATTAACAAAACTTCTGATTTATCAAAGTAATACCTGGATGTCAGAGATCTCAATTGGATTCTAACTCTGATTAAATAAAAACTATCTTAATATAAAAACGTGTATTTCATTTAAAGTTTTATAATAATAAAAGAAATAACAATATTAGTTTAGTTTATCTTTAGGGCAAAATTTCCGGGTTAGCTCAGTTGGTAAAGCGTTCAGCTAGTAAACCACAAGGTTCCTAGTTCGATACCGGCCCTCGCAAACTCAGCGTATGAATAGCGCAGGGATCTGTGCGGTAAAGTAAAGAGCTGGTGGTAGGTGTGGCGCTCCACCTCAGACGCAAAAATAATCTCTTTGGTCTAGCGCAAATGAAAAGGGGATAGACTCCCTCGCTGATTGGCTGATACCGACGTTAGGCCGCCCCGACGACTCTACTTTTTTTTTTTTACATATGCTAACAATCAGTATATTCTAAACCCCACTGACAGGGCTGATATTGTTCAGAGGGTATCGTTTCAGGTAGACTATTTTTTAAATATATTTTCATAGAAAAATTATTAAATTTCTCCATAAAAGCCTGGGCCCACGATCAGCTCGGCATCTTGCTTGACTGTTTTGTCAGGTTTTCAGTTGATCTCCCTATTATTCTCGTAAGTCAAGGTACAACTGTACAATAAAAAGTAAAAGTAGAGTCGTCGGGGTGGCCTAAAGTCAGTATCAGCCAACCAGCGAGGGAGTCTATCCCCTTTTCAATAGCGCTAGACCAAAGAGGTTGTTTTAGCGTCTGAGGTGGAGCGCCACACCTACCATCAGCTCCTCACTTTACTACACAGATCCCTGTGCTACTCATACGCTGAGTTGGCGAGGGCCGGTATCGAACTTGGAACCTTGTGTTTTCCAGCCGAACGCTCTACCGACTGGGCTAACCCGGAGTTTTCACTGGAGTCTGAGTGACACCAAATCTCCTCAGCTCTCAAGAACTCTTCTAATTATCCGAGTTGATTTTAACAGTGCTGGGGTCTAGTTGGTCTTCTGATCTCTAATTCACTCAGGCTCTTTTCCAGGTTCTGGGGAATGTTCCAAGGTTTTCATCTATCATTGGTATCACCTTCATATTCTGTAACATTTTCATCTCGGTAATCCTTAACTTGTTCCTCGTAAATTCCTACCATAAAATAAACTGAACCTTCATTTTATACCCGTGTTTTTGCAATAATTCTTTTATTTTTCTTGCACCCGTTATTTTACAATACTGAATATATTTCTTTATTTATAAAAAATTATTGCAAACATATATATTTCTTTATTTAAAAACATTTATTGCAAACATATTTAAAACATTTATTGCAAAAACACGGACATAAAATGAGGGTTCAGTTTATTTTATAGTAGGAATTTACGAGGAACAAGTTGAAGATTACCTTCATCTCTTTGGTAAGGCCAAAGTATCTGTCTAGTTTTTAGCTTTCCGTGGACTGCTATTATATAAGTTAGTTATTAATTTTGCTAATGGATTTTATTTAAGATTTATCGACGGGATTTTGGCTCATATTCATTAGAATAAAACCAACCCTGTGTCACATCCTTGCCGTGGCGAATGGTTGGGTAGATACCTAATAAATCTAACAAATATTTGATGTTACTAAATAATCTCATAAGTCAGTCAAGATTTTCAGTTTCTTTTTTTCCATTTTGAAACATTCAGTTTTATATGGACGCCATTTTTTTCAATGATGTAACTTTAATTTATTCATCATTCTTTCCTTCGATCTTTCTTTCATTATCTGCACATTTTATGTTTTTTATTTTTATTTGCACTTTCTTTCTTTCTTTTTGTCTTTCTTTCTATTTTCACGCTTATTTCTTTCTATATTTCATTTATTTTATTCCACACTTATTTGTTCTTTCTTTCTTTCTTTCTTTCTATTTTTATGCTTCTTTCTTTCTTTCATTCATTTATTTCATTGCACTCTTTCTTTCTTTCTTTCTTTCTTTCTTTCTTTCGTTTATTTTATTGCACACTTTCTTTCTTTCTATTTTTATGCTTCTTTCTTTCTTTCTTTCTTTTATTTTATTGCACACTTTCTTTCTTTCTTTCTTTCTTTCTTTCTTTCTGTTTTATTCTTCTTTCTTTCTTTTTTCTTTCTTTCTTCTTTCTTTCGTTCGTTCATTCGTTCATTCTTTCTTTCCATTTTCACCCTTACCTATTTTATTTATTCATTTAATTTATCTCACTTGTACTCTTTCTTTCTTTCTTTTTTTCTTTCTTTCTTTCTTTTGAACCTCTAATTTCGTTTCTTCTTTCTTTCTATTTTCACCCTTCTTTAATTTTCTCCTTTCCTTCCCAATTTCTTTTATTTCACTTTTTTTTTACTAGTAACGTTTTCATCTTTCTTTCTTTTTATTTTCTTTCTTTCTTTTTATTTTCATTCATTCATTCATTCTTTCTTTCTTTCTTTCTTTCTTTCTTTCTTTTTTTGAACCTCCTCTTTGTTTTCACTCCTTTTCTTTCGATTTTTTTTCCTTTGATTTCTTTTACTTGCAATCCTTCCCTGTTTCTTTCTTTCTATTTGCACCTTTTCTTTCTTTCTTTCTTTCTTTCTTTCTTTTCTTTCTATTTGCACCCTTCTTTCTTTCTTTCTTTCTTTCTATTTGCAGCTTTTTCTTTCTTTCTTCTTTCTTTCTTTCTTTCTATTTGCCCCTTTCTTTCTTCTTCTATTTGCAGCTTTTCTTTCTTTCTTTCTTTCTATTTGCACCCTTTCTTTCTTTCTTTCTATTTGCAGCTTTTCTTTCTTTCTTTCTTTTCTTTCTTTCTTTCTTTCTTTCTTTTCTATTTGCACCCTTTCTTTCTTTCTTTCTTTCTTTCTTCTTTCTTTCTATTTGCAGCTTTTCTTTCTTTCTTTCATTCTTTTCTTTTCTTTCTTTCTTTCTTTCTTTCTATTTGCACCTTTCTTTCTTTCTTTCTTTCTTTATTTATTTATTTCACACCTTCTCCCTCCTAATTTCATTCTCTCTTTCCATTTTGTATTTTCTTCCCATCCAAACGAAGCCCTTCCCTCGCCAGCATATATTTGATACTTCTGTCAGACCCTCTTTCTGAAAAAAAAAAAAGGAAAAAAAAAAAAAAAAAAAGGAAAGAAATGGATCCCTACCAATCTTCCAAACACTCGTATCCGTTCTTCCCCAATCCAAAACCCGCCCCTCCCGCTTTTCAGCATCCACGCGCACCTCAGAATCCCCTATTTCTCAATGTCATCATCATCATCATCATCATCATCATCATCATCATCATCCAGACTGTCCAAAATGGCTTCCCTTTCGATTTTTTCGACACCCCTTTTTTTCTTCTTTTCTTTATTTTTCGATGACATCTTTTTTTTTTCTCTCTCTCGACACCCCTTAGCACTGCATCCACTTCCCATCAGCATTTCACTGTCTTCCTCATCTCTTAGCCCCTCTACCCCCTCTACCCCCTCCATTACACACACACACACACACCACCACCACCACCAATCGTGTCTTGCGTCGCCCGTAATAACTGGGTCCCGCTTCCAGACCGGACTTGCTGGAAAGGGTCAATCCTTTCGCCCATTTGTCATGTCCACTCCAGCGGTGGGTCTTGTCTTGCCCGCTTTCTTCCTCGCCTAACAATCTGCCTGCTCAACGTTTCTGTCTGTGCGTCCCGATGATTACGGTGACAGATGGACGCTACCAAAGTGGTCCGGGGAATGTGCTTAGGTGCTGAGGAGAAAACAGAAAGAGTGGAACGGTAAACATAGAAGATGGGCCAATAGAATGATAGGGAAAAGGAGGTAGATAGATGGATATATATATATATAGAGATAGAGAGAGGGGGAGAGCGAGAGAGGGGGAGGGAGAGAGAAAACAGAGAGAGAGAGAGAGAGAGAGAGAAAGAGAGAGAGGGGGAGGGAGAGCGAGATAGGCAAAAGAAGAGAAAGGGAAGTAATGGGATGCTGAAAAAAAAACCCAGAAGAGTGAAACGGTAAACATAAGAGATGGGCCAATAGAGTGATAGAAATGAGGTAGATAGATAGATAGATAGAGAGAGAGAGAGATACATAGAGATAGATAGATAGATAGATAGATAGATAGAGAGAGAGAGAGAGAGAGAGGGGCAAAAGAAGAGAAAGAGAAGTAATGGGATGCTGAAAAAAAACAGAATGAGTGGAACGTTAAACATAGATGTGCCAATAGAGTTACAGGGAAAAGGATATATATATATATATATATATATATATATAATATATATATATATATATATATAGAGAGAGAGAGAGAGAGAGAGAGAGAGAGAAAGAGAGAGAGATGAGGGAA
>CM042148.1:14656034-14663534 GCA_023376005.1 Doryteuthis pealeii
TATATATATGAATAAAAAATTGATTAGAAAAACAGGAATATCTTTATGTTATTTTTTAATTGTTCTCTTCTAGTTTCGACCTGAGCTCATCATCAGGAGAAAATATGTGAGAGAAAAAAAATGAGAAAAAGATGACAAATCACAAAGAACTATTTAAAGAAAAATTCACATCCAAACGTAACCAGTCCATTTGTTTATTGGAAACCATTTTCTGGTTAAATTCATCTGATTTTTTTTGTTAATGTATCTATAAATGTATGTGTAAATGTACCGTCTCTTTATCAAAGCATAGGTAAATAATGAAAAAGAATTAAAGAGATTATTATCTAACCTCCCCTGCTTAAATCCTGTTTAAAGACTATCTATATATTAGTCTATATTATTAATTGTCTTAAGTATTGATATGTTATCATAGCCAACACTACGCTAAACAATGCCGGTGGTTATTTCGTAAGATACAAATTATTTTTTTAATGTATCAAACGTATATATCTTATTATTATTATTATTATTATTATAATGGAGATTATGTGTTTGTCTGTAACCGAAACTATATCACTACTCAAGTCACAATTCCCTTATTTATTTACGTCCCACTCTCCATGATTTTATTTTTGTTTAAACCTCAATTATTAATAGAATTGTTTTACATTATTAATACTGTTGACCATATCTACATACTAATAACATGCAATTGTATTTATATATACAAAAAATAGCGGTTTACAGTATGAACGGGAAGGCTAATTTGCATATTGGAATTAAAAATTTAATTTCAATAAATATGTGCTTAGTATTATTGATTTCTAATTGTTTGGTTTTATCTTAAGGAATATGAGCAAAAGTCTCTTCAATAAATCTTAAAAGAAATCCATTAACAAGAAGAAATAACTCTAATTTTATTCTTTACTTCCTATTTTAACTAAATAGTTAAATAAGAAAAAAGTTAGCAATGAAAGACGGGAGTGATGGAAGAGTAAGTTTCAGTTGTTTCTATTATTTTATTATCCTTCCCTCTGTTTCAAATCTTTTCATTTGCATTTATATTTAGTTTCATTAGCTTTTCTAATTTGATATAATATTTTATTACATTAAAACTTAAATACTTATACATGGAAAGTGTATGCATTTGCTAGTGTATATAAATCGCCAGGCAAGTTGGTGTTGGGATAGATTCTAAGCAGGACGTTTTTTTTATATCAAATATTAGAAATAGATATCAAGTTTCCAATAAGCACCGTAAATCACCCTAGTAATGAAAAGGTAACTTTTGGTTTTCACCGCTAGCATCCGCTTCGGATTATCTATAAACAAACCAACAGACCATTCTTTTCACTTACATTGTATCTCATATTGGGATTTCACTGTAATTTCAATATTATATATATATATATATATATATATATATATATATATATATATATATTATTGTTATTAGCATTTGTGAAAAATATTAAATTTTAACATTTGTTTAAATCATACTTTTTAATTTTAATCAGAAGTTTATGGAGATTTTGCACTTACAATAAATTAAATAAGAAGTTAGTTTATGTTATTATCAACAAACAAAATACACATTTTTACATTAAAATAATTTTTGATTTTGACAAAAAATAGTTATTTCATGTTATTGCTGTTAGCATATGTGACAAATTAATTTAACACTAACGATAAATTAATATTATTATTGTTGTTCTTTTCTTAATACATAATTACTTAAATTTTAAAAAAAAAATTTAATTTTTAATTTGATGGGTCCTTTCATGTCCCAGAAATCCTTCACCATGACATTCTTTACTGACTGCTGCATCCGGAACTCATTCATTACCGGAGAGTCAGTGTATTTTCACTCAAAGGACTGGCTTTTCGACTGAGGCCTGTAATGGTAAACCCATGTTTATCCCATTTGTAAATATTTCCCTGATTCAGCATGTTTCTTCGTACACATCGCAACTTCTTCAGTAAATTTCTCATGGTTTGCGTTTCTTAGCCACCAAAGAGTTGATGGCAGATCTCTGTTCAAACCTGGAGTACACTGTTTGATTTGTCGTGATATTGAATACTGTCAAAACAAATATTTTTTCAAGATTAAAATAATTTCTGCTATAAAGCATTTTCAAACAATGAGTTCACAGCCATAGAAAAAATTCTGAAACTACTTTTTTAACATAAAAAATTCTTATTTATCAAATGAACGCTAGTCACTGTCACGAGGACTCTCTCTTAATATATCAAGTATTCCTATCAAATACAAATATTTTCCACACAGTTGTATGGTTTCAAGTATTCCTATTTCATACTAATAATTATATGATTTCAAGTAATTATTTTAATTCAATAAAAGTCACTTGTTTGCACATTAATAAGAATCCATAGTAAACGATTATAGCTTCTATTAACTATTCTTAATACAAATAATTCACAGTAAAATATATAATAAAAATGTAACCCTAAACTCGTCAATGTCCTATGTATGACGATAAACTGTATTTAGTGGTGAAGTTAAAATTCTGGATCTCTGGGGAGTGTGGAGTACACCTTCGTTGCCATTTCTCTGACCCGGAGTGGTAGTATTTATTAGGATTCTATCTATGGGTTAAATAGATTAAAAAATGGGTTTAAAAAATGTTAAAGAAAATGAGTTTAAAAAATGTTAAAGAAAATGAGTTTTAAAAATGTAAATATCCAACAAGTATAAATAAAACATAATAAAATAATAAATAACCTAAAGATTAACATGAAGTAATATCCAACCAGTCAAACTAAACTCGTGAGTGGTTTAAAACATAATCATTTTTCTAAGGGCTAATTTTTGTACTTATTTATAAAGATCTTTGAAGAGTTACACAAACTGATTGACGTTTAATTATCGAATTATATCATTTAATCAGTAAAAATCAAAAAAACAAATTTTGTACTTTTCTTTATTACAAACATATCAATGTGTATGCTCGATATTAATGTTCAATGACATCTCTTTTCTGATTTGTAAGATGACATGTTGTTGGAATATTTGTGGATATAATTATTTATTATGATATAAAACAATTATATACATAAATGTGGCACAAGGCCTAAAGGGGGGAGTGGGGTAAGAGGCTGGTCTTCACTATCTTATCTTTTAACTTAACTATTCCCATTCGCGAACGATTCATTCAACAATTTTCCATTCACCATAAAACTCATTCACACGAAAGTCACCAAAACATTCCATTCACTCTATGATAATCCTACACTTAGCCCATATTTATATAATTTGAGGGAGTGGGGAGAGATGATACATATGTACAAATATAAACCCCAATGAAAAGATGAATGAATAAAAAAAATGAAACATTTATATTTGTGGATATAAGGTGTGCTCTAATCCCCCACCTGGATTTATAGACTAGCCTAAGTCACGTGGTTTATTACTTCGCCAATCAACAACCATAATGCATGGCTGATTCACTACTTGCCACAGTTCACTTGCAATCATTGAGGGTGAACTTACGACCATTGACGAAGGAACTGAGGACTCTTTACCAGAAGAACTAAACTAGCATAAACTAAACCAACCAATAAAAAACAAAAAACAAAGACAGAACACCATTTAAATCTATTATTTTATTATATGTTATTTTATCTATTTATTTTTTTATTTTTAAGTAAATTTGAATATCACTACGTTAGTTCTAATGTATACTCCACATTACACCAGAATATATATATATATATATATATATGTGTGTGTGTGTGTGTGTGTGTGTGTGTGTGTGTATGCGTGTGCCCGTGTGTGTGTGTGAAAGATAGAGAAAGGGGAGGAGAGAGAAACATTGAAAGAAGAAGAAGAAGAAGAAGAAGAAGAAGAGAAGAAGAAGAAGAAGAAGAAGAAGAAGAAGAAGAAGAAGACAGTAATATTGCATGGCCAGAAAGTTAAAAAACAAACAAACAAAAAAAAACAGAAAGAAATAGTTATAAAAAAAAGGAAAATTATGAGGTTCCTGCAGATGAGTCTACTTGAAGGCGGGGAAAAGTAAATGAAAGGGGGGAGGTATTTTATGTTCATTATATTCCGCCAGGGGTCGTTGTCTTGCTGACGGAAGTAACGTCTTTTAGCTTTCACGCTAACTGCTCCGATAAGCTGCGACGTTTGTTAGGAATTCATTAAATTGTTCGGCAACTCTCGCGTTGACACGAAGTCGCCATGATTTGTCGAGATTATGCACGGTTCGTTGGTTAGATGAATGAGTGTTTTAAAAGAAAAATCTGCACGTGCGCAATTTCCTTGCGTTTCGACCAGGAACAACAAGGTTCCTGGTTTGATACCCTCCCTCGAATTACGAGCGGAACGAATTAAACTCGTAAGTCAAGGTACCTATGTAGTTGTTATAATAACATGTCTGCTGTTTTTAATATTATTATTCTAACTAGTACAAAATAAAAAACGCCCTCCGGGCTATGTAAAAATATGTATTATTATTATTATTATTATTATTGTTATTATTATTATTAGTTTTTCTATCCTGTCGTAGCTGGTGGTTCACTGGAGGCTGAGTGACAGTAAGTTTCCTCAGGTCTCCAGGACTCTTCTGAGTATTCTAGCCGATCCCAACAGTGATGTAGTCTGGATTGTCTCGATTCTTATTCTGATTTCCAATTCACCCAAATCATTTTCCAGAGCTTTGGGGATCGTTCCAAGGGCACCAATTACAATTGGTATGACCTTCATCTCCATGTTTCAAAGTTTACTCAGTTCTCTGGCAAGGTCTAAATATTTTTTTTTCTTTTCGCTTTCTTTCATTTTCACTCGGTGAAAATCCACGAGATTACAGGTAATTTTATGCGTCTCGTTCTCCAGGCCAGGTTCAGGTTTGTGAATATACCATTCGGTTGTATGGTAAACATTGAATTTCTTGCACAGTTTCCAGTGGATTACCTTTCCCACCCAGTCATGACTACTCTCTTGTACTCTCTTTGTGATACTTTGCTGCATTCACTTATTATATGATTGACTGTTTCGTCTATTATTATTATTATTATTATTATTATTATTATTATTAGTAGTAGTAGTAGTAGTAGTAGTAAAATAAAAAACGCCCTCAGGGCGATGTAAAAATAGTTTTTTGAAACATATTGCCTGAGGGGTGGGAGTTAAAAATGCAATGTTAGCGAGTTTGTACCCTAAGTAAGTAAAATCATCAAATTCATTAAAGGATTAAAAAATAAAACAATTGGAAATGTAAACTTTAAATATGTATTAAAATAAAACAAACTATATATAGATATATAATACCAGTCATGTATTTATTAAAACTTGTTTTAAAAAACAATGAGGACTGTCTAGTGTTGCATGTTGAAATTTTGAGTGTATTTATTTTATGTTATGACGATGTTGGGTAATGTGACGTAAGCAGTGACGTAGTTTTTGTTACAGACAAAAACCGGAAGCGAATCCCCATCATTAATAGAGATACTATTTATAAACAATGAACAATGAAACATATTACAGCACATAATTTATTATATTATATTCTATGTTTTTAGCAGTCGGTAAGCATCCGCCTACGAACCACAAGATCCCGGGTTCGATACCGACCCACGCCAACTCAGCGTATGAGTAGCACAGAAATCTGTGTGGTAAAGTGAAGAGCTGATGGTAGGTCTGGCGCTCCACCCCAGATGCCAAAATGATCTCATTGGCCCAGCGTTAGTGAAAAGACGATATACTCCCTCGCTGTTTGGATACAGACTTTAGGCCACACCGACGACTTTACTTAAGTGCATATGTAGAATTAACTGGTTTTGTTTGAGTCTGTCAGAAAATACTACGATGAATCAATATTTTTTGTACATGGTAGTTTGCAGCGCGTATATCACAATTTTCTAGTCTAGGGAGGTAGCTGCTGTGGCTGGTAGTAAGCTGGTAGTTGGTGCGCTGACACGTTGGGCATTGCTTCACTCCGTGTGTGATTTGAAAGCCGCACAAATAGTGTTCGATATGCGCTAGTTTGCGGGGCGTATGTCACGTGACCGAATCACAATAGGTGAATTTATTCATCCAGATATATAGGAGAGAAAATTCCAAATCGTCTTAAATATTGTATAGTCATTTTCTTTCAAAGAGGAAAGCTGTGATTTTTTTTCAAAAAATGTTATGACAATTTCACAGACACATACAAAGGTGAAACATACCGTCCACTGAAAGTAAGACTAGAAGAACATCGTAAAGCAGTTGTCCGAGGAGAAATAGAAAAGTCGGGTATGGCTGACCATATATAGAATGAAAAGGGAAACCATCTGCCCTTATGGGATGAAGTTAAAATAATAGATAGAGAAGAACATTGGAAGAGAAGACGCCTCAAAGAATCAGCTTATATAATAGGCTGTAGTGGGTTGTTAAGTAGACCAAACATAGAAATGAATACAATATGGGAACCCATAATTAAAAAGGCTAGACAAGATTAAAAAAAACAAAAAACAAAACGCAAAACAAAAAAAAAAACTATGAATCTAGGTAAAAAATCATACATTCAGAGAAACATACGTTTCCTTCGAAAATTTTTCAAATTTCAAATCACACACGCCTTAAACATTTCGTATCACTTTCTTTCAAACAGAAAGGCTAGTTTTATTGTAAGCATTGTGATGACGTAATCTCCTGCCTATATTCGTTCTCGTATCACTTGTATAACAGATATTAACATCAACAGACGATATTTGTTTTGTCCTGATGAAGATTGGATATACATGTCTGATATACATTTATTTCAAACTAGAAGCGGCTACCCGGCTTCGCCTGGGTAGAAGATGGGATGCAAAAATGTTAGTCTCGCAGATCCATTATTACTGAATCGTGAGTTAGATCCTCGCAGGATGCCCCATCAAAATCCCCACGTAAAAAAAAAAAAAGATCTTGTGTTGATCCGGCCTGGTGGGACGTTAGAAAATAAGTACACAGACACTCTGAAAAAAAAAGTCTCCTATTTAAGATATTAGATGCCAAAAAATTCTATGCTGTTACTATTTAATTTTTATTCTCTAATTATCGAATATAAATAAAATCTTCATTATCAAAATGCCAAATATAGTGATAGTGAATAATAGGTATATATATTTGTCGTTAATTGTTTTATCTTCGTAGTTGCCTAGGTAGAGAAAAAAGTGGTGTGATATGTGTTCGATACTGTAAAATTCAAAGTGATAATAATTGCAAGGACCTTTTGAGAAATAGGGCTGTAAGATTCAAAGCGATAATACTTAAAGATAAAACTCCGACAAGGGTTGATAGACAAAACATTTAATAGGTATACAGCACATGGTTAAACAGGGTACATTATACATAGAGGTGTACATAAACATACATACAAAAGTAGAGATAATGACACATTCATGAATGGTAAAATACAAGATACTTAGGTATCAAAGAGATACCTAAATGTACATAAAAAACCTCATGTGGATGAGTGTGAATCATAGTGTTATAAAAAAAGGTCAATTGCAAGGACCTTTTGAGAAATA